>CM043717.1:23860212-24232638 GCA_023969325.1 Oryzias curvinotus
ATTTCTATTAATAATGATCCACTGATTAAATATACCTGTATATGGAGTTGTGACAGAATGCACAATGTTGTTTAAGTCCTAAACAATCCTGTGTAGGTCTATGTGGAAAGAACAGGTGAGAAAACCACTTCTCCTTCATGCTTAAGAGTTCTAAAACACCATTAGGACAAAGAACTACCTTTACCTTAAAGCTGTGGGAATGTGGTACAGCTCATTAATAATTGAGAACTTCTGTCAGTATTCTGCTGAAGCAAAACTGGAATTTGCAATTTCCTTCAGAGAATAAAAGCTTTACATTTTGGGGCTAAGTGCTCTAAAATATTTAGGCTTTCAACGCACTTGTGATTTTTTTTTTATTTTGTATCAAAGACATAAAAAACAATTAATAGCTCATGACAAAAAGCTTCACTCTCATCTCTGACACAGTCAGGTTGATGAACCTCAGCAAGATGTAAATAAATCCTACTTTTGGTTGTGTTATCATTGTGTTTGTTAGAAGAAATATTAGGAAAAAAAGATGAAATATTTTGAAAATGTAAATATATTTTAACGATGCAAGATGTTTTTTTTAAAGCCCTAAAGTTCTTAGATTGACAGTTGTGCCTGGATTTACCACAGAGTTTAAATTTACACATTGGTTGTCTGTTTTGAAAGCAAAACGCCAAATTCACATAGAACATTGTAGGCGTGTTTCAACAGTAAGTCGTTTAATCTACATCTATTCAGAAGCATTACTACACCAGAAAAGATCTTGGATCTTCCTTCTGTATTTTCCTGACTTCATTCCTACTTCTGTAGACATCACAAAATTGGTGTTTTGTGTTGTAAATTACATTCATTTTCTCCACACTAAGAATTAATGTCTTGTCATCTATGGTGCAATAGATTTTTGATGGAATATAAAATCTTTATGTCAAGCTTTAATTTTAGAAAACTTTTATTTTTATGGTGTAGCAGAAGTTTTTGAACCAGTTCCCTGTTTTTTTCCAGCTGTAGCTCTGTATATCCACACAAGAAGACCACAGATTGAGCGCTGCATCGAGTCATTTTTAGGACTGGCGTACAATGTTCCAGATGTGAAGTGTTAATCGCATCGGACTAGACATGCTGTTTGAGCAGTTGCTGCTTTGGTGTAGATTGGGGGAAAGACTTGTAGGTCTTCCCCAACAGCAAAACAATTTCCAGGGAATTATCATCGCTGCAATCTATAAGAGTCACAAAGTAGTGATGACTTTGGTGCACAAACTAAGGACAAGAAACTTCTTGGTGCATTATTTGAACGAAGGGTGATGTGGCCACTTTGGCAGACATTTAACCGGTCAAACTAGGGATGAGCCGAAATATTTTTTTTTCCCTGGCCAATACAGATAACACATATTTTCCCTGCAACTGTGGCTAAAAGCCAATATTTGCCGATAACGATATTTAATTGTCTCCAATGACACAAAGTTTAGATTTCCTTTTTGTTTTTTGATTAAAAAACAACAATTGCTCTTTTACTAACCATATTGTACTTAACTTTTTTAAATATGCAGCAAGGGATCCCAAAGGAATAAGTAAAACTTTTAACTTTCAAAATATATCTGAAAAAACAGTCAGACCATTTACAAACTATTAGACATAACTGTAAACCCCAAGCTTTTCATTCCCAGGAATCTAGTAGGAACAATATCTATCACATCAAATTACTGAGTATGACTGTAAACATAAAGCGCTGCTCCTGCTGTAACCACTTGTCAAGGTAAAAAATTAAAAAAAAAAAAAAGCACTGGTGGCATATCGGTGGAATTTTTCATGTCAGACCGATACAAATGAATTGAAATTATGCAAATATCGCCTGATACCAGGACTGGTGCCGATATATCGCCCATCCCTAGGTCAAACCACAGGAGACCTTAAATCCTTAATCCTTAAAACAGAAACATTTTGATGGACAAACAGTGATGACTTTATTTCAACATGTGCATGACCTAAACCAACAGCATCAAGAGGACATCTCAGCTCTTTAACAAAGTCTAAAA
The DNA here is from genome assembly GCA_023969325.1 of Oryzias curvinotus. Lineage (NCBI taxonomy): Eukaryota > Metazoa > Chordata > Actinopteri > Beloniformes > Adrianichthyidae > Oryzias > Oryzias curvinotus. The sequence goes on from CM043717.1 coordinate 23,862,234, forward strand.
CCTACTAGCTTTCCACTTTTCCACATGTTCTACAGTCTTGTGCAGTATGTTATTTATGGTTACGACACATTTTGGGTGGCTTGGGCTAATTTTGTGCCACAAAATTAAAGACTTACTTGACATAAACGTTTTTACTGAGAGATTGAGCTTGCTCCAAATTTAGGATAATCTGGGAGGCCGAGTTCAATTCGCGTAAAGTTATTGAGCAATATTTTAGGTTGGTTCAGACTGCTTTCACACTGCACTGTCCAGAACCAGCTTAACTGCTTGGAAACTTGTACTGGTAGCTACAACAGTTGATTGTGTTGGACAGTATGGCCTAAGCTAGGCGTCAACAGAAAATAACAAGCAAAACATAACAAATGTTATAGGAGACATTTTGGTTGTTTTTTTCTCACCCCAACTACGTTTTTTTTATTCATTTTAATTATTTAGACTGAAAATACTTCATTGTAGCTGAACTGCATCATATTTAAATTTGAACAAATCAAAGCTTTTTTTTTTTTTTATTTAAGTTTTCTTGACTGATTTGCATCCAAGCTCAGTTAAACTTCCACCGCTGCCAATCAAAGTGGTTTTTTTTTTACAAGAAAAGGATCTGTGGTGTAGAACTAACAGCTTTAGTGCTAAACCATTCTCACTGATGGTGAAGGAGTCTTTTCCTTTTACAGGTATCTATGATTTAAAGAATACAGCTCTCTTACTAACTGTCCAGAAACTAAAAACAAATGTATCTTTAGAAATAGGACCAGCTTTTAATTTGGAGTTCACTCAGACTTGTAAGATTTTTTTGAAGAAAAAAAACACTATGAGAAGATGAAAAAATATTAAAAAAGGCCATATTTACATGTTGTCGAGGTTTTAGGTAAATGTAACAGCAAGAACTGTGAGGGTCTGCCCCCTGGATCTTAAGCAGTCCTGAAGAGCAGTGGAATGTGAGTGCATTGCGGGTCACTGATGCTCACTGTTAGAGCACTGAATCCATAGGGGAGTCCACAATAGGCCCTATAGATGGTAACCTAGCAACCTCTTTGTAGTATCCAAGGTTTTGGGGAGTTCTAGGACATTCTGTCATGTTTTCCCTCTATTTAGAATTCATCAACTGAAGCAAAACTGGATTAAGAAAAAAAGTCTAACTTCTAATCATTTTTTGTTTTGAAAATACTTTTGTTTTTCAACCTAACTTAGCAGAATTGACTAATTACAAGAATACCAAGTGGGTTTTTTGAAGGAGAATCTCTCCATCAGCTGAGATAACAGCTGCTCAGCGACATAAAGTCTCAGAGTAACACTGTTTATTGGTTTCGGCCTTGCAGCCACACAGACAGTGACTCCCATGAAGCTGCCCGAGCCTCCAGAGTGCACTGGCACATCCCATCATTAGTCAGCAGGAGTGTGCATGAGAGAGCAATTAGGCTTACAGTTTCTATGGATGACAACCTTGAACCTGAAAAGAGGCAGTTGGGCAGTTATTGTTTTCTGGTGCAAGGATCTGAGCAGCTTTTGCTTGCATGAAAACATGATCAAAGTCAACAGAAGGAGCTTGTTTCATAGGAATTTCTGTTTGCCTGACTTGGAGAGTAAAGCAGGGACTTTCCAAGACCAATGCAGCCAATCTGTTTATAGAGGCTGACAATCGATAAATCACTGCACTTTTTAATCCATCAAAGCCACCGAGGACCTGTTGGTGTACTTGATTTAACATCTAAAAGCCCTTCAGCTTCAAACTGAAGAAGCAAGATTTGGGATGCCAAGTCAATTGGAATACAGGCATCTTTGGCAAAGGACCAATAGTGCCAGCTTTTCAGATAAAGCAGCTGTGACGGCCGAGCCAAGCACTTCTCTGGCTCTGATGTCCTCAAAATGGAATTGACCCCTGCACAAGTGACTCACTAATAGAGATGGGGAAAGAACTGCCAGCCCTGGAGCTCTAATGATGATGGTTCCTAAGGGTTAGTCACACAGATCAAGGAGGGCGGGCAAATTAAACACAGAAGTAATGAATATTCCATCGTCAAAGTGAATCAATGTTAGTTTTTTTTTACCTGATTTGTGTTTTCAGACACTTATTTGAGAAGCTTTAACTTCAAAAATAAAGTTAAAACAATCTGGCGTGACCTCACATCTAAAATGACAAAAGTACACCAACTTTCACTTTCACAACTTATTATCCAACACTTGATTTTTTATCTAAAAGAAAAATAAAAGTTTCTCCTCAATGAAGATTTAGCACATGAATATGTGAATGTGTGGAAGCATTGTGCAGCAATGTGTTTTCTGTAAATACAAACACTCGGAGAAATGTGTAATACCGATCTGTGGAGTTAGACTGTGGTACATTTTTTACTATATTTTTCTACTCAGGATTTATACAATAAGTCTCAAATTAAATTTCAATGTGAGCAAAGGTCTGATATTATTTTCTGTTGATTTATAACTACCAGTTTTTCATTTTAAGGACTGAGTATCACTACACTACACTACTAATCTTTAGTTTCCTTCAACATTTGTTTGATGTTCAAGTTTTAAAACAAGTTTTATTTCAAGAAAATGCTTTGGTTTATACTTATATAGCACTTTTCTTTCCTGCTATAAGGCCCAAAGTACTTTACTGTGACAGGCTCATTTACCCATGCACAAAGACATACAGACACTGGTGGTGGCTCTGCTGCCTTACACTGGTGCCAACCTCAACCGCCAAGAGCAATGTGAGGTTAGGCATCCTGCCCAAGGACACTTTGACAGATAGGCAGGAAAGGCAGAAACTGAACCTGTAACCTTTTCATGACTTCATTACATGTTGAAAGTAAGCCACTTCAAGGTTAACAATTATGCAGTGGAAGTTTATTTTATCAAGCATAAGCACTGCAACCCAAGTCCTTCATTGTGGAAGTAACCATTCATCTGCTTATCCATTTATTTAGGAGGGGTGTAGCAATTAACTAGTTAATCGATTAATTGATTTACCCAACCAAATTGATCTTTCTGAGGCAAGTTGTTAATCAAATTGAATTGATCTATACCATTACAAAATCATTTTGAAATGAAATAAATCAATAATCAATCTTGGAAAACACCATTTGGATTGAGACATGGTAGGTTTATTTTATTTTATTGTAAAAACGACCAACACTTTGACTTTAGTAAAGACATGTGACCATACAGTGTGCTAGAATGTTCTGATAATGTTACATATGTATTATTCTTGTGAGGAAAAACAATAGTTGGCTGAACTTCATGAAACTAAAATGTGAATGGATTTGCCATTAATTCTTGCTTACTTGTTTGTTTGTACACATTTAATTTACACTTCTTCATTATTTTTGAAAGAAAAACAAGAAGATTGGAAACTTTTCCTGCAATTTTCAGTACTCAGGTATTCATCTCTGAGTCACACTGGTTGAATTTTTGGAAAAAATGTCCCGGATCAATTTTAGGTCAGTGAATCTGATCAAATCCGATTATTTAAAATGAATCAATATCGACTATGAATTGTATTGTCAACCACAAATTATGAAATTAATCGTTAACCCTTTTCATGTAACATTTCATCTTTCCATCCATATTCATACAAACTCTCCAAATCACTTCAAGTTGCAAGCAGGATTGAAAATCATTCATCTTCTTATCTTCCTGCCAACCTATTTCCATTAACTGTACAGGTCTGTGTTGAGGCCAAACTCAGGACAAAACAAGCGATGACATCTACCTCAAACGGTGCAACTTTTCTATATGAAGTCTTTTGAAACAAGTGAAGAGATGTTAACTATTTCTCAAGCGTTTTACCTGTTGTTACCACATATTTTGAATGACTTAAATAGCAAGCTCTTAAAAAACTGAAAGAATCTGATCTAAAAGATCCAGGGATTTCATGAATCAACATCTGCTCTTTTTAATGAAGACTGACAAGACTGTGTGGAAAGTGACAAGAGATGACAGGACTCCTGAGAGACGGCAGGTGGTGTGAACAACCAGTAGCGAGAAGTGAGAGAAATAAATAAAGGAAAACACGATTCATTAGATGATCAACCACTTAGTGAGATATCAGGTTTGAGGTCAACGCATCCCCATATGTTTAACCTGTTTTACAGGGTCAAACACTGTGTGTGAATCGGGGGCGCCATCTGTGCGTTACATCAAAATATGCTCCTCAAAGCCCCTTACAAGAGGCTTTAAGGGGGTGTGACAGTTCATGAAGCTCCAACATGAGTAGCTTAAATCTGTCTGAAAAGAACAGAAGCAGCTCTTTTTAGAACTCCCCACTTATGAGACAGCAGCTTGAGCGCTTCACCCGTTCCATCTGCTTTCTTCCATGTCTAAAAGTAAAAAGTAGACTAATAGATGTCTATTTAGAGAGATAAAAAAAGGGTTAGATTTGTATTCATTTATCAGTTCAAATAAAGGACTTAAAAGCAATCAAAAACATACAATGAAAATGAAAGGACTTCCTTTAGATAAGCGGCACTCAGGATGCAGCATAATAAGCCCAGGAATCAAAGTCTATGTGTCCCCTGAAGACGATGAGAATGTGTGTAGCATTATATGCTGCTCCATCTAACATCCTTGGAGTTATTTGAGTCTGGGCGGAGGTGGTGGAACATCTAATTGCCATCCAAAGATCCAAACTGCTTCGAGATGTAAGGAAAGCATTCTATAAAGGTTAGCATTAGAAATAGGATTTATTGATGCTTCAATGTTAGACTGACAAGAGCAGCAGAAACATGGAGATTTCAGTGAGGTCAATAAAGCATAGGTTGTGATGTTGAAGTAAAGAAAACTGGTATTGGTTACAACAGAAACCCAGACTACAGTGATTCTGAGGCTTCATGGTATAACAAAAAACTTTGGACCTGAAGAGAACGACTTATATCAAAGCCTCCAAAGTCATTGTGAGGAAGAAGTCAAGTCACAAGACAAGTCTGCACTCGAATTAATTTGAGATGCAATTATTAAAGTAGGCGAATGACATGAAAAAGTCTGGATTTTAGGAAATTAATTCTGCTCCAGAAACATGCTGATGCTTCTGGCGTGTGTGATTATGAGCTTACAGAGTTTCTCATTTCTCATTATCTATTCAGCTTTTCCACCCTGATGGATTGATATGAATGGAAATAACAATGAATGCAAACTAATGCAGTTTGATACACATTTCACTGAAGCATAGGCTGTGATTCACGAAATGAAAGAGGAAGTCCCAAAGAAAAAAAGACATTCTTTACACTGAAATACAGACTTGTTATTGATAGAAGTTAGAAGCCTGTTAAAATGTAGATACATCAAATCCTTGTAATGGGCCCGTGGTTTTTGACCAATGACTGTCTTTACATAGATGTACTCCAGGTCACCATTTTGGTGCCCACCACATTGAAATTTTTGAAAAGACTTTCCAAAAATATTCAAAACTCCATTAAAAACAAGTCTGACAGCTGATGAAACAAACCCATTATCAATCATAGAATTCTTAATGACAGACATGAGTCAGACAGACAAACTGACTGGAGTTCCTTCCGCCCAACTCAACTTTATCTGAGAACGGACAACTGAGTGGGACAACTAAAAGTGAAAGTTTTGTGAGTCCACCCATGGTCAACCATGGACTGTAAATGAGAACTGGACCGAGTGAGTGCGACGTCGCTCACAGAAAATATCTCACTTTTCTATAGGTCCAACGAAATAAAGTTGATTCAGTTGCAAATTTTTGGGATACGAACACTAATGTGTTGGAGCCAGACGTCGTCAAGAAGCAGTGATTAGTCTGATTTGGTCTGAATAAACGTTTCTATGGAAACCACACTGGTCAATCAGGAGTGAGCTAATTACAAGTCCATACCCCTACCACTTGAAAGTGGGCTTGAGAGAATCTGTCAATCAAACGATACGAACGTTGGACGAGAGGGGACCTGGAGTAGGGATGGGTAGGGATAAATATCCTGACAGCATTTTGAATCAATACAAGTATGGCCAAATGAACTATCATTATATATCGCCAAAAACATTTTTTCTAGTGTTGTGGCTCCCTGTGATTTCATCTTAGTGTTAAATTGATCCAAATGGCTCTTTGAGAAATTCAGGTTAGCGACCCCTGGTCTACCACATCCACGTGCATTCCAGGTTTGTACTGTAACATTATCATGTATAAAGTCAAATGTTTTGTTAAAAAAACAATGCTGTTGCATTATGAGGAAATATGACACTTTATGTTCTTTATTATTTATTTAGTTATTTGTTTGTTTATTTTCGTCCTCAAAAAGTATCGATAAGAGCACCGTTAAAATACCGGATTGATAAGCAGTATCAATAAGAGTACCCCCGCGGCTGCATCATAAATACATACAGTTACAACGTAGTATTCTTTATTAACCTTTATTAACAAATAACAATAACAACTGACTACTACCTACCGACGAACCCCCCACCCCCACCCCCCCACCCCCAACACAAAATCCTCCGGCGGGCGGCCGTGTCGCGCACTCAAGAACGAACGCAGCTTAGTGGAAATGAACAATTAGAACGCAGTAAATTTGTCGTATTTCCTCGCAAGACAGAAACTTCTTTTGTAGAATCAGGATGTGTGTGTGCTTCTAAAACAGCGCACGTGTGTCTGTAAGTAGAGTACGCACGTGCCCCGTGCTTTTCGAGACAGCTACAGCCCCGCGCGCGCGCGCAGGCGGGTGCGACGAGGAAAGGAGAAGAGTGATAAAAGGTTTCCAATAGAAACCCTTTAAGTCTGAACACAGGACTAGCAGAAAAAGTAAATTATCAGCAAAGATTAATGTGTTTATTATAGTTCCAATCACGCACCATATGTAAAACCTTAACGATACCCATCCCTAACCTGGAGGCATCACATACTTTTTTTGAGACATCAGATTTCCCACTTTATAACTTGAATAACTTGCACTACAAAAAAAATATTATGAAAAAAGAGGTTTAACAAGAGCATGTTAGAAAAGGTAGCAGAGAAATAATGGTTATTCTGACAAATATAATGACTGAGTAATAGCTGTTTATTTCTCAACAGAACTCTGTTGGATGTTGGCTTCTTGGTGCCAGCGGGTACTTCCTAAAATGTTTTAAAGTTCACTCCCATGTTAATATTTTTACCATGGAAGTGAACAGGAAATAAATTATGCTCCCTGAAGCATTCGGTGTTCATGTGTGAGATGGTACCAACATTTGGTACTTCCTGTTTCTTCTTAAGTTTATAAAGGGGAGGTGGAGTTTGACCAATACAGATGTAAACTAGCTAACAAGTCCACTTTTAGGAGAATCTAAGAATTTTATTTGTCACCTAATGTTAAAAAACATCAATCAATGCAGTAAGGTAATAAAAACATAAAGTTTTTGCAGCTTTAAAACTACAGTGAAAAAGACTGGTTAATGCAGGTCCGGATTTCCGGATTTCAGAACCAGCAGCGTTATTTAACATCCACCTGAACTCAACGCTTTTAAAAGTCAGGGGCTTCCTGAATGTTTAAACACAAACCTGATACCCTAGAAAAGACCCAAAAAAGATCTGAGCTTTAATGAAATAAAGATGGAGCTAGTAAAGCAGAGAATCTGAGGAGATTGAAAAACAGCACCTTTTTTTCAGCACACTGGAGTAGACGGAAAATAGTGAAAGGAAAAAGGTTCACAGAGTAAGGCGGCAAATCCAGACAGCCTGCAGCTCTTTCCTTAGTCATTTTCCGGCAAATTATATCAACACAATGGGCCAGGCCTCTCTGGCTTCTAATGCTGAGACAGGCAGTGACACAGTTTACACCTGATATGAGTTTATCTGGAGTGTTATGAGGAGACTGTGTGTCTAGATCACACACTTGAGTAATGTCAGCTCATATTTTGAAAGTGTGGTAGCATTAGGGGAATTTTCAAATTATTGAAGAGTGGATTTTTTTTTTATTATATTCATGGTAAATATAGAGATCATATATTACAAATCAAAAACATTAGCTACTTTGATCCTTACCAACATTAGAGCTAAATCAAATATATGGGTTAGTGAAAATATGGTATGGTTGAGGCAAATAAAAGGTAATAAATCGTGAATGACTCCTCAATTGCTTTAAAATAAAAAATGAAAGGTATAGGTGTTTATGTTCTTTTCTAAATGACATACTGACCTACTATATTGTCTAAAGTGGTTAAGGAACTTCTTTTAAGGTTGACAAGTGGCATTCAATTTGGAAGTCTTTTAGTTATTGTTGTAACTGGCAAAATGGGGCATTTTACTTCCCAATTTATTAAAGAAAAACTATAGATTCATCTTTAAAGTTCAACCTGTATCTTTATTAACCTATAGTGCTATTAAAGTGATCTATAAGGTAATTATGACACACATACCGGTAATTAGAGTTTGTGCACTACTGTAAACTAGAGAGACTATAGAACCTGATAAAGAAATTTAAAAAAAAAGTTATATATAAAGGGGCACAGTAACCTACGTCACCTGCTCTTGTTGGTTTACTTCTGCACAGTCAAGAATAGAAATAAATCACCAGGGTTCAAAGTAAGCCAAAGTAAGCCATTGCAAGCAACGAAGACTCTAGTGTTAATGTAAATGACTGTTTACTTGCTAAATTCACACGAGTGTCCATGTGAGCTGTTACACCTGCAAAAAAATAAATAAATAAAAAAGCAAACCATCTAAATAAATGTACTCTGGCATGAAACGATGTGAACGCATGCCAAGCCTCTATGGTCAGATTCCTCTGCTACCATTCTATTTGTTACTTTTAGATAGATTTTAATTAACATAACACAAAAGTGTCCAACTTGGATTTTGGTTGTGAATGCTCGGGTTGCTCAGTAGAATGGTCAAGACGCATCTTAAAGGAAGTTTAGCCTCAGGCTTTGAAGCCCAATTGAGTTTGTGTCTTTAGAAACACCCTGTCTTTGAGAAGGGACTTGTTTCGGGTGAATCTGGGGTCATCTGCTTGTCTACGCCTTGATTAATTGTGAAGGTGAAAGAAACAGGGTTGCAGCAGAACGTCAGGCATTCAAGTTTCTAAAGGCCTCAGAACAACTAATCAGATAAATTAAATTCTCTGAATACAAAGAAAGTGGATTGGTTGGGTAGTATTTCATGATATTGATGTATCATTAGGTAGGACATAAAGTAACATTTAAAAGCAGTAAAAAAATTATTACATGTCAAAAAATAAAAAGCAAATGTATTTAATCATATAGTGTGTGCATGTTTGAGAAAAAGCAGATTTCATATTTAGGAATAAACTATAAAAAATTTAGTTTTCAATAAGCACAGTAAAATATGTATTTTTTAATTGTAAAACTGCATTAAAAAATAATAATATATAAAGACATAAACATAAAATTGAATGTGCAGAGTCTGCCATGACTATGGTATGTTTACTAGTTTTAACAAAACCGCTAAGCTAAAACAGGCAGACATTGTTTGTGAAACTGTTCTATTATTTTTATAAAGATGGAAACAAACCAGTAAAACTGGCCATGGACTCTGAAGTTCGTCTTAATCATTAAGAGTGCAATCCTTGTTCTGGCTGTTTTTTATCAAAAAGATTTCTATTCTTCAAATGCACCATCACATCTACTTCAACTAATATATAGGTCACTAACTATATTGTTGCGTCTATCTGCCAATAGCCTTGAAATGAAAACAAAGCCCCACCTCCTTAATGGTTGTTGTCTGCTTTAATGCAGCATATCCTGCATTTACATATGTGCTGTCCAGCTGGTTTTCTAGGACATGTGGGATATGTACGTCTGAAACACAAAAACAAAGCCTCGCTCACATCGGGTTCTGACCTGTTCAATAATGCAAGGCTGCATTGTATTACCCTCTGTGCAATAATCCTTTGGTTTTGGTGGGTTTAGGAGTAAAACCCCTTTTTCATGCAGTTTTACATTAACACACAAGCACATCTTGGTTGGCATTACTACGATTTAGGGTTTTTTAGGAGGCTGAAGGGTAAGAGATTTTCATGGCTCAGAAACTTCAACCAAAATGTTGAAGAATTGTGACTTTTCAATAATGTGAGTTATTTAGTCTTTTTAATATTTGACCACTTCCACAATGACAAGCCTGTAAGTACCTAAAAAATGCCAAACATTGGATGGTGGTGTTGACCCTCTGCCTACAGATAGAGTCAATACTGTCAAATTCTCACCAAATGCATGCGAGTGTCGAGGTGGTCTCCAATTTTAATGAAAAATCACTGTACAGACACCCGAGCGGTCCTGCAGTGTCATTTTCTTGTTGCAGCAGTAACAATTGTGACAAGCTGCACAAAGTTTTCAGTTTAAAAAATCAAAACATTGTCATCAACTAATCAGGAGCTCAGCTTTAGCAGAGACATGTTGATGATGCAATCAGTGGGTGGAGTCCACAACCAACGTTGAGTACAAACCATATGTACCCATCCCAAACTTTATAACGTTTTTCATATTTGTATCAAGACAAGAATAAAAATATATTTTTAGTCCCTCCATATTCGCAGGGGTAAGGGACCAGAGACACCTGTGAATATGCAGAATCCGCGAATACGGAGAACTTCTGAAACATTTCTGATGCTTTGTAAAACATTACTTAAAGAACAAGGCTCAACATAAAAAGTTTTTTATTTAGAGCAATAGACTGTACCGTAGCGTACTTTATAACACACAATAGAGTGTCTCTGTGCCTTAAAATCAGGGCCCGGACATTGTGCCCCGGCGCACAGACATAAAAAATATTTCATTTTTTGTGTGTTTTTCACAAACGTGTTATTTGAAAATGACCGATCACTGATGACTCTGGCACACTTAACGCAGCAAAGGCGAAAACAACCAAACAGCCAGTGAACACCCCACTAACATATTAACCCAAACACCCAAAATGGCAAAAGAAACAACTTCTTTAGAAAGTTGCTTACAAGGGAAATTGATTGTGTGTGTTTTGTCATGACGAAAGAGAAAATACTACCCCCGGTCCACGTTAAATCTGTCTTGCGTTGCAAAAAATAGTTCCTGTTACCTTTTTAAATTAAGTTATCGGGTATGTATGTATATACTTCAGAAGATAGCAGTTTGGCAGCTACTTTTGTAAAAGTTAAAAGCAGATAATGTAAACCGGTCTGCTGCAATCTCTGACAGGTCCAGAGTGACCATCTTCTCATGACATCCACCTAGAAGACAGCAAGCTCACAGAAGGGCCGTTCAAAACCAAAAAGCATATCAGCCGACAGGGTATTCTCATGAGACAGTTCTTTAAAAAACTGCAGGAAGAAAGCAAACTATGGAACCTAGAGTCTTGGTTAGCTGTGGAAGGAAGCTGCATCCTGATGGACATGCGAGGGACGTTTAAAATCCCATTAGAGCTGATCAAAATTCAAAAAAAGGGAAGCAAGCATAGTCTGCCCTCAGCCTAAAATCTATTCCTGTCAGCGCAGAGTAGAGAGCCAGAAACAGACTAAATGGAGAGGGTCTATTTTAGTCGGAGGAGAGTGAGTGGATGGAAAGAAAACATCAGTGGGTTGGGGGGGGGGGGTCAAAATAAGCAAATAAGAGAAAGACAAGAAATGTGAAAGCAGAGAAGAGCAATATCAAACTACAGTTCTTTGGTTGCAAGTCAAAAGGAAGCTTTATGTGAAAAGGTGCACGTTTGCGAACATCCACAATCATTTTCTGAGGCAATGAGCCATGGAAGACAGACTCTATTCCATGTGGATGAAGCAACACCAACCTTTGTTATTCAGCCTCGTTAATCAATTTTGGAGGTTTTTGGAATGCAAGAGTTCACCCACCCACATACAAATATGTCTGCTAACCCGCACTTTCTGAGCCACTGGTCAAACTGAATGACACCAACTCTTTTAAACTAGCACAAGGACCAGTGAGCCATAATGAGGAACCGCTTAACAAAACGCTGGTCTGAAAAGATCCACAGGACAGAAAATTGCTGCCTTTCACTTTCTCGCTGTGGGAGTGGCAGGAGCGTGAGTTTGTGAAACGGCTGAAGACTCCAGTCGGCAAGCGTGGATCCTCTGCTGCGTCAAACTGTCAGGTCCTCTCCCCCTCTCATCTCATGTTTGCTGCTGTTCCTTCGCCTTAACTGAGACTAAAGAGATTAGCCGAGGGATGTGAAACCGCGGCGCCTCTGCCAGCCTGCACACAGCTCCGTTTCACTCCAGGACTTGCTCCCAGGTCTCTGCCATCCGTTCACTCCTCACTTTTATTCCAAACCCACTGAGATTCTTCTCAGCCATCAAGCTTTTGGAATTGAATTTTTGAAATAAGGCCAAGGGTTTTTGTGAAAAAAAAAAACAAAAACAAGGAGGAATAAGCAAGGTTAGTCGATATTCATCCATACAAAGTTAATTGTATTTGACTTGGCAAACGCGTCCACATAGACTTTCCTGCCCTTAAAACACTCAAGTCTTTGTGTTTACACGGTGCAGTGGGGTTCACTAAAGAGAAGGGTTTGGCACAAACTCCCTTCTCTTGGTTTTTGTTTACAGTTGCTACAAGCTGCAGAAGGACTCTTCCTTCTACATTACTAGAAACAGACTTTTAATCGGAATTTTGATGGTTCATTTATTCCTAAAAAATATTTCACATTTCTCATCTGGTCCCAGATGAGCACAAAAAAATGATGAATGGATTTCACATCACTCAAATAGAGTTAGATAAAAGCAGAAATGTTTGCTCTTAAAATGACGGTGACTAATAAAAAATGTGCAAATTGGTTAACAGTAGAAAATGTGATGATTTTATGCTCATTTTCAAAGTATGGTCTTTTTAACTGTGCTCCCTTTAGTGAAATTGCAGCGATTAACAAAAAATTATTTAATCTCAATAAAAATCGCGGCCTTCACAATTTGAGACAAGTTACTGAAGAATTACCATATATTTATTTAAATATTTTGTATTTTGTACTTTTGTATTTGTATGTATTAACTGAATGATAACTTCTGTGGTTTTTAACCAGTAAGGAAGACTTTCCCACATATTGGCCACCCCCTTTCTCAAATAAATAAATAAAACTTTCTAAAAAATTACAATTTACAAAGTTAAATGGTCTGTTCCTACGTCGTTCTACCCTAAGCAAATATAATAATTCTTAAAGTGACCGTGCTCCTTAATTCAACTCTTAAAAAGACCTTTCATGGTTTACAACTACACAATCTGGTTAAAAAGTGTCTTAATCTGATTGGAATGGTCTAAAATGGAGGTCCCCATCCCTGGCCCTTGGACTGGTACTGGTCTGCACACATAAAAGTAGTTGCAGTATTTGTTTTATTTATCATTTGATATTGACCGCTTTGAAAGACTACTGGGTTCTCTCCACCACATCAGTCTATGACTTTTCCCAAGATATAACACAAATTAAAATGATAAATAAAAAATGTTGTTTACTTTGATTTCCTGTTAACCAAATGCCGAGTTTCCATTCATCACTACAATATTTAATCCATAAGACTTTGAAAAATGAAAATAAATGTTCCAGGTTGGAGTTGGAACGCAAAAGCTAATTCATCTGATCAGGTACATTGCAGATTTTTATCAGCAAAGTCAGAGTTTTTGCAGGCATCATGTCAATGTGAAGGGGTATTAGATTTAATCAGGGATAACCTGCCTGTACCTGCTTGGGTTTGCCGTGCAAACCTCCAGCATTCTCATCCTAGAGTTCCTGTTTACATTCCAACTTCACGGATTTCTTCCGTTTTTATTCAATTTTACACAAAAGTGAAGGGAAACACCATTTGCCTGTACGCCCTTTAAAGACAGAACAGAGGATTTCCCTGAAGAGTTCTAAAATAAATATTCCTAAAAGCTAAATGCACTTTGTGGCTTTTCGGGAGCTCAGACAACAAACTTCTGCATATTGAATCTGCTGTGGATAAAAGCCCTGTCATGTCATGTGTAAGCCAAGTTTGTGCAGTGACTCACACTTAGATTACAGAACCACCATGACGGATTTGTCGCCGTTAGGCAGCTTGAGGGGAAAACAGCTAATTCACTGTATGACAAATGGAAGTATGACTCGAAAACTGTCGAAAGACAAAGTCACTTAAAGAAAAGAGCAAACAGAAATATTTTAGGCATAAAATGATACATTGGAAAAGCACAGTTAAATAGCTGAGTTTACCTGACAGCGGAGATGATAGAAATCTCTCATTAAGTCAAAAAAGCCCCATGACTATTTTATTCTGAGTAGAAAAATTCAAGCCTGCATTGCTTTCTTCCATCAAACGCTGCGCTCTGTTATCCAGTCTTCAGCACATGCATCACTGCCCTCTCCAAACACATCTCATCTGACAGCAGCCCATTCTTGTTGTGTGTGTGATCACTCCTATTTTCAGGGTACCTTCAAGTATTCTTCAGAAGAACTCTGAACGATTCTGGTTGCAACTGAGTCTGGTTTAACAATTATTTACCTCATTTACTACTCCAACATGCTCTCTCTACCCCTCCTCGAACCTCCTCCTGGATGAGCCAGCGATTCTATCACTTCTACTTCCAAGTAGAAATTTTGTGTAATTTTCAGATTTATGGATAACTTTGATTTGAAAGTATCATAAGTTGCCACGACCCATTTAAGTACGTGTTCGCAATTTACTGGAATGACAGTCAAGTAAATCAAGCTCTACTTAACTTTAGTCAATTATCTCTATATTTAATTAAGCAAATGTGATTTAAGTGACTTTTTGTTTTGTTTTATTTTCTGTTTTTTAAACTATGCATTTCAACATTTCTGTAATGAGTTTGATAAATATGTGTAATTTCTTTATTGCTTGGTTTTTGTGTTTGTTTTAGTTTCAGACTCCAAAGATAAACTATTCCACTGTTTACTTGTGCAGGGACAAAGACACAAGATAAAATTCTCAACCATCTAGACCAGGGGTGTCCAATTCCAGGCCTCAAGGTCCTATATGTTTTCCAATCAACCTGCCGTTGAAGCTCCTTATTGGCTAAACACACCTGATCCACGTAATCAACAGCAGATGAGGCAGGGTTTCTGGAAAACCAACAGGTTGGCAGCCCTTGAGGCCTGGATTTGGACACCCCTGATCTAGACCGTTATAACCTTCCAAAGAGTCTACTCAACATAGGCTCTACCAACAAGTGTTTCCTGATATTTTCAAGACAACTCAGTTGTAATTTAAAACAGTACAAGGAGAGGAAACCTGAAAGAATTTAAAAGCCTGGATTCTTGGTTGTGAAAACTTTGCAAGCACATTTTATGCCACACTAGAACCTATATAACCTAACTTATGTGATTTGTACAGGTGAACCACAACTATAGAGCAAGAATCCGGACAAAAGAAGAGTGTGGCATGCTAACAACATATAAAAGGACAGTAAAGTCATATTAGTTTTCTGGTTGAAATGTCTACAAAATAAAAACTAAAACTATGTAGGCAATGATTGATCTGGTTACCTTTATAGACAGTTTAATTGTTGCCAACAAAGCTGTTACTTGTGTACTCAACTTACCCTGATTCTCCTCATAGCTGCCACGATCTCCATCCGACTGTTTGGCCTCGGTACATCCAGACTTCCCACGTACTGTACCAAACAAACACATTAGTAAAACATCAAAGGGTTGTTAAGTAACCCTTTAACACAGGAGCTGTTGCTGGGTACAACAAAATCACACATGCCCTTTGAACTACAACTCTTCCACCGTTTACGCAATAAACGTAATTCCAACGCAATCTGACGCAGAGAAAAGCATCCTACCGCTGATGCTGCTGGTACTACCGTAAAGTGTTTGATAACAGTGCAAAGCCACTTTTCTACACATCAGAATCAGATGGTTTATGTTGATTGTGTAAACAATTGCCAACGTTAAAGTCTTGAAAATTAACGCAATGCTGCTTTTCTTCGCTTCAGAATCCATTGAAATTACGTTAACAGTTGAAGATTTACGGTAGTTCGAAGAACTAAACACTTAACCCCGGTGTTAAAGCGTTAATGCACCACAGCTGAGCACAGTGCAATTTGTTTTGTATAACAAACCTCTAAGTGATGATTGTGAAAAAACAGTTCTGCTCAACTTCTCCAGCATCTACCCTGGTTTTCAAAAAAGTTTTTTTTACGCAAAAACCTGCTGAAAGACAACCAACAGTTCACAGAGAGACCACATTGATCTTTCAGGTTACACTTAAAAAGAAAAATGAAGCAAAATGCAAAGTCGTATTAAAAAATTACCTTCAAAAAGCCAAATGTTGCTCTGATTCTGCCAACAATGACCCTCATCTTTATTTAGAAGGATAATCCCTTCAACTCAATACCATTTCCACCACTTCTCTCTCCCTCTTATTTTTAAACCAAACTCCACTAAAACGTATAGAGTCCGTCTGAAACCCCACACACACAAAATTGTCTAGAATCACTGGTCGTTAATGACCATAAATTTAAGATGAGAACCATTGAGGAATGGGCTATCTGTTGCTGTTACTATCCAGTACAGGCTATATTTTCCCATCTTCAAAGCCTTGTGCTCTTCATACTTTCTGATTCAGTCCCAAAATCCAAAAATACTCCCAAAATCATGAGTCATTGTAAAAATACCTCTACTTTTAAATATACCAGGTTGCAGGAGGAGGAAGTATGCTTTTATTGTTGTTGTTGGTTTACAACAGTACGATAGAAACAAACATCAAATAGAAAAGGGCTCACAAGCACATAAATTACAGAATGTGACCTTTGCAATCAAAAAGTGAAGTTTCATTGAAAAAAGGTAAAAGTTGCATAACTAGGCCTGCACAATAAATCGCAAATGTATTGTTATTGAGATATCAAGTTGTGCAATAGGCATATTGAAAAGATGGCAAAAATTGCTATAAATGGTAGCCATAAATGTACTAAACAATTTTATGGCAGCTTATAGTATTTAGCAGATCGAATAAATCCCTTCAGATGGACGCCTTCACGTTGTTGACCAATCAGATGGAGCCTTTATGCGTTAGGTGCTCACCTCCTATTTAGATGAGGGTCATTTGAAGTATAATTTAAGGTATGTTGTTGACTCTTATTTAAGTTAAACTGTTGCAATTAAATTGAAATTATGTTTTTGGTTGCTTTGCTATTTGTTCATTTATCGCAAGTTATATCGTCATCGCAATATTGACCATTAATATTTTTAATTGTGAGCTTTCCTCATATCGTGCAGCCCTATACATAAGCATTATAATACAGAAATAGTCCATGTTAAAAACATTGTTTTCAAGCTTTGAGAACCTACTTTGAGGCAACTTGCCTCATCTTTCAGGCCAGACTTTTCACGTTAAAATACACTTCCTATATAAGAATGGTGGATTACTGATGGGTTTACACTCCTGAATGTTTGGTGATCACATGCCATATCTACTATACAACCCAACATCCCAGAGTCCATCAAAACAAATTTTAACCCAGAGCAAAAGTTCCCGTAACTTTACTTAAACATGCATTGGAAATATCCCCCTTCCAAAAGCAAACCTGACTTTGGGTTTTAAACTTAGTCAGATGCCGTAATAAAAGTACAAATGTTTAACAAGGGCTGTTTAGCTGATTATACAAGTTAACAAAATCAAATAAAATAAAAAATAAAAAAGAAGCAACAGCAGGTTTCAAAAACCTTACAGTCTTAAAAGAGAAATCATGGGATGAACACACCTGGTCATATTAGCTCATGACAGATAATCAAATGTACCATAGCCATACTATTGACTGCTGTTTAATAGTTATTATGGTAAAACAGGCTAAAACCAACTGGCATGTATCTATATAGAACACATTTTCATCCAGCGCAACTGTATCAAGTCAATATTCTTATGATTGACACATTTCTTTCTCTAAAATTATGATTGTTAAACCCTATCACTTACAAAATAAAGACGTTTGGGTTCAAAGATAAACAGGAAATGGGCAAACAATGCCCTCCTAAAGAGCTCAATTTCCCCATTAAGACATTATTTAGGTACTTCTAATTCTTATGTTATGCTTCTATTTCAGTCCGATTTCTTCCCACCGTGGGCTGAGTAACACACTTATGCCTTCTTCATAAGCCAAGTTGCATAAATTTGAATTCACAAGAGGCACATGTTGCTTTTGATGTTGTTGTTATTTTGACTTCAGCTTGCGGTGTGAAAAAAGGCTAAATAATCCTGACTTCGCCCTGGGTAATGAAAATGTATTCTGTGACCCATTTCCTTTCGCTCTTTTATACTTTAGTATTGTCTTTTAAACTGGCTAAGACATTTCTTTGACAGAATATTATAAAATCCTGCATGCGTGGATTCAGTTTCACCCTGGAATTGTAAGCATGACATGTAATGAATGCAATCAGTCTGTGTGCTTTCGAAGAAACAATTACAATTGTGGAAGAACTTTGAAATTGAGACATTTTCTTTTTTAAACCCTTTTATTGACTCTTCTGCTGTGATTTTAGTACCATGATGTTAATGTTTTAGTAAACCCTTTTGAAAATGTTGGTTGCAATATTTGTACAAGATGCAAAGCTTTACTGATTTTTCAAGAATTTCATGAAAATCTTTCATTATTAATAAGATTTTTAAATAATTACAAAGAATTAAGCAACTCAATAAAATTATCTCATTTGTGTCTAAAAAAATTAGGCCTCTCCCCCATGTATGCATCAGCCAAATTTTGACATACAGCTACTTTTAACATACAATAACACAAACAATTAACTTTCCTGGTAACTAGTACTTTTTTCTACAGAGTAGGCTAATTTAATTAATAACTTAATTACTTTTAAGACCAAGTTAAAGATAACTATTAATAGTTTCTTCTTTATTATAACAGTACCAAAATTTGGTCTACAGGCATATGTGCTTTAATCATTAGCAGTACAAATGTTGAATATAATTGAAAATGACTAATTTACTGAGTGTTAATGAAATAAGCGGGATGCTAGCGCACAACTAGCTTACCAATTAAATGTTTATGCATCCTTCTGGAAAATACCTTTGAACATTCAACAAAAACAAAAATTTCAAGTTTAATCTTTCACACCTATCTTTATTGACATGGTGTTCTGTAAAAGTTGATTAGAGTTCTTTGATCTTAGATGTACTTCAAAAAGAAGAAATAATATGCTAAATGATTTGGATAAGAAATTATGCATTACAAATTGTGGTTGTAAATGTGTGTGTGGGGGGGGGGGGTTAATAAATTCAATTTTAAAAAGTTGTAAAGAAAAAAATAACTGGGAGGACAGGGGGGGGGCGTTTGGATGTTTGCCCTGGGCTCCTAAAACAGCTAATGTCGCCCCTGCTACCACGGTTAAATGATTTACCAATGTTTGAACGCTGAAAAATACAAAAGCAAAGGTATATCTCACTGAAAATCTGCTGTATTCGGGTTACTTTGAGGGTGATATGCAGGAAAAACAACAAACATCACAAGAAAAGCTGGTGTGGAAACACATTTCCTGAAACCGCGTTAGTGTAGTTTTCAGTCAGACTGGAAAAAAACTTCACGGACGGAGGAGCCCGCTTCCAGTGCACCTGCTACTCCGACAACCCGCCGTTTTCCTGAACGGCTGCGGCGCAAACGTGCGGTTGAAACACATAATTCAGAGGAAAATTCCTGTAAGTTCACCTTGGCTTGGAAATGTATGCCATGCTGGTACGCCTCCTCGTTGTGCAGCGGCACCCTCGAGTCCGCCACGTCGTCCACCAGGTTGTACCTGTTCCTCGCGGGCATCCCGGGGCTCCAGCCGAGGACCCCGCAAACAGGACCCGCAGTTCAGCAACTAAAAAGCCCGAATGCCAAACGCTACAGCCTCCATGTCCGCGTCCAGCAGCACGGCGGCTCCAAGAAGTGCTCCTCGGTGGAAACGCGGCTCATCGTTGCTTTGAGCGCCAGACGTCCCGTCATCAAGACAAGGACACACAACTGCCTGCGCGGCTTTTTTTTTTTTTTCCTTTTTTATAAAGCCCCCCTCCCGGAAGAGGCTCAGGGATCCTCACACGCAGAATGATGTCTGCTCCTAAAGTCCCCGGAAAAGCCCCCCGCTGCTGTAATTCTGTCCTGGAAGGAAGGGGGGACGCTGTAGCCGTCTCTTCCCCCCTCCCTCCACAAAGCACAAAGCGAGCCCCTCATTGGAGCAAAGTTCCCAGGCATGATGCAACCCGCAGCCAGGAGCCAACTCTGCCAGTGTGTGTGTGTGTGTGTGTGTGTGTGTGTGTGTGTGTGTGTGTGTCCCCGGACACGAACAGGTCCAACTCGGATCTCCTGTGAAGGACATCCGTGAGAATCGGCAGATAGTCCCATAGAGTTATTATCGAGGCGCTAAGATCTGGACGGCCTACATTTATTTATTTATTTATTTATTTATTTATTTATTTATTTATTTATTTATTTATTTATTTATATGCGTATTTAGGACAAATATATAGATGGCAAATATATATATGTATATATATATATATATATATATATATATATATATATATATATATATATATATATATATATCATAAAAGAATGTTAGACAAATTTTAAGGATTAAATCATTCAAAAAACTATTTTTGATTACCTTGTTTTTTAGACTTCCAGGGTTTTGTGACGTCACATATCTAACTATAGAATAAATTCTTTCAAAACTATAAGAATTTTACTCTTAAAGATCCACTACGATGGGGGGTGGGTTAACATGTTATTGTGGCATTGATGAAGGAAATATAAAGAAAACTGCCATGGACACACTTTCATTGTATTATGACAGTGCCAAAAAAAAGATCTATCTATCTATCTATCTATCTATCTATCTATCTATCTATCTATCTATCTATCTATCTATCTATCTATCTATCTATCTATCTATCTATCTATCTATCTATCTATCTATCTATCTATCTATCTATCTATCTATCCATCCATCCATCTATCCATCTATCCATCTATCCATCCATCCATCCAAGTTGCTTTTCTGGATATGTCTTTCTTTAAATCATTGTGAATCAAGAGCAGACAAAAATGCCTCGTGAAAATGTTTTTTGTGACGTAGAAAATACATTAGGTGGACCACAAGCTCCCTGCTCCGTTCCATTGGGATGCATCCACTTGCAGACGACTAGATCCATCTGTTTGTTTTCGTGTTTCTGCATTTTACATTTTGCAATATTTGGTTTCTTGGTGCCAGTACTACAACTGATTGTGCTATTGATTGCTGTTTTTTCCTCTTAATTAGTCATTTTTGTTGTTGTTGTAATTATATATATATATACATTTTACTATAAAAATGCTTTGCTTTGAAAAGCACGATGTTCTACATAAATAAAGCTTGAAGGATTTTTAGAATAACTAATCTTTATGACCTCTGTAAGTTGTGTGAAACTACAATAAAAACAATCATTTTAGATGCATTTTTGAAGAGTGGATTTTATACATTCATCTTCCAAACCTGTTTTGTCCCTTTCGGGGTCACGGGGCGGCTGGAGCCTATCCGGCCACTTGTGGGCGACGGTAGGGAACTTCCTGGATTGGTCGGCAGTCTGTTGCAGGGCCACACCTAGGGGCAATTTAACCAATTAACCTATGAAGCACGTTTTTGGACGGTGGGATGAAGCCGGAGTCCCATCAGCAAAGGCATTGTGAGGCAAGAGCGCTAACCACTGCGCCACTGTGCAGCCAAAGTGGAATTTAATTAAAAGAAATAAAATTTATATTTGCAATGTCACAGTAGTTATGACTTTAGCTGTAAAACTCAATAATAGTGTCATTTCGTGAGTTCAGATCTCAGTCTATTTTAGTCAAGATAGTTCCATGGCATTTAAATATAGAACGTGTGATTACATTGTAAGATCAAAATTTAAATCCATAGACTTGTTTTAAACAGAAAATACTTAAATTAACGCTAAAGGATTAATTATAAATGTCATTGTAAGAGGTCTTTTTTGTTTTTTTCAATGGGAACTTTTTATGCCCAGCATCTGAAAGCTGCTTTTGTGGAGCCTGTCTGGTAGAAACTAACAGGAGCCTGCAGGTACGTAGAGTTGTTAAGTTTTTAATGCTTCAGGAATTTCGCTTATGTTTTACTGCTCTGGGAGACATTTATTCTATAATTAAACCTTCATCAAGATTCCACCATCCCTTAAGTGTGTTGTTGTGTCATGGCGCCCTCTATTGATGAATCAAAGGACAATTTTCTTTGTACTCTTTAAGATTTCTTACACAACAAACATGTCTTTGTGTAGATTAAACAAATAAAAACCAATTTGTCCGATTTAAGCCGGGTCTACATGCATAAATAATGGCACAGGTACTGTTGTGACGGTGATTGAACAAATGCCAAAATATGGCAGAGCTCCTAGAATCACTTGAGCTCTCAAAGACCTCCACCGCACTAAAGTGGTGGTTCACAGAGGGGATATTTATTCAGTGGGGCAAAAAAAAGTATTTAGTCAGTCACCAATCGAGCAAGTTGTACAACTTAAAAAGATGAGAGGTTTGTGAATTTCATCATAGGTATACCTCAACAATGAGAGGCAAAATGAGAAACTAAATCCAGAAAATCCCACTGTCTGATTATTAGACATGTCCCCCTGCTGAAGCCAGAGATGTGCGGGCGGCCCTGTCTAAAGTTGTCTAGAGAGCATTTGGATGATACAGAAGAGGATTGGGGGAATGTCCTATGCTCAGAAGAAACCAAAAATAGAACTTTTTGGTAAGAACTCTACTCATCGTGTTTGGAGGAGAAAGAATGCAGAGTTGCATCCAAAGAACACCATACCTACTGTAAAGCATGGGGGTGGAAACATCATGCTTTGGGGGCTGTTTTACAGCAAAGAGACCAGGAACACTGATCCATGTTAAGGAAGGAATGAATGGAGCCACGTATAGTCAGGTTTTGAGGGAAAACCTCCTTCCATCAGCAAGAGCATTGAAGATGACAACCATCCCAAACACACTGCCTGGGTAACGAAGGAGTGGCTTCGTGAGAAACATTTCAAGGTCCTGGAGTGGCCTAGCCAGTCTCCAGATCTCAACCCCATAGAAAATCTTTGGAGAGAATTGAAATTGCGTGTTGCCCAGAGACAGCCCCAAATATCACTGCTGTGGAGGAGATCTGCATGGAGTGCAGACTTACAGAAAACGTTTGACTGCCATCAATGCTAACAAAAGGGTATATAAGAAAGAATTGAGTTGAACTTTTGTTATTGACCAAATACATATTTTCCACCATAATTTACAAATAATTTCTTTAAAAATCAGACAATTTGACTCTCTGGATTTTTTTTACAATAACAATTGGTGGCTGACTAAATCTTTTTTGCCCCACTGTATATATTTTTGATTTATTTATGCTTTTATTAAACATTTTATATACAACTACATACGAAATGTTAGTGACATTGAACGTATGAGTAAAATATCATTTAAACTATCATAAAACATCGTATAATAGTATAACATGTAGTCTTAGCTTATTTTGTAATCATATATAGTATTTTAATTATTTTTTTAAATCTATTATTGTTATAATTTCTTGTTTTATAAAAGCAGACTGTTATTTTCCATTATAAAACACATATAAATTAAATGGTCACATAGTATTAAAGTAGTAAAATTATGTTCAATAAATTATTTTATTCTTTTATAAAAAAATGTTTTTGTATTCCATCTTTAGATTAAAAAAAAGGAACTTCCTCCCTCCAGTTTGTCGTCTATATGCTCTGAAGTTTGACTTTTTATCCTGGCTGTCAATAGAAAGTTGCTCACTTCTAAAAACTAGCTGGTCTATAAGGATTTGCAACATTTGGTACTACCCAGTTTGCATGACATTTGGAAAGGATAGGAATGTGAGAAGGGCATAAGTAAACATGAGAAACTGAAACTGTGGAAGGTAGCAAGTTTGTTTAATGCACAACTTTAAAAGAGGAGTTGAAATCACAACAACACACACTGTACACGTACACAATCCCTTAAGGTAAAACACATTCAACACCCGCAGAGGCAAAATCTGTCAGTTCGAGTCTCGGATGGACGATGAGGACAGAAATAAAAGATGGAAACAGCAAAACTGTAGTGATCAGTTGTACAACAATGCTGGTTGGGTTTCACAAATGCTTTTAAACTGAAGGTTCAGACACAGCAAACAACGGTGGGGTATTTATCTGAGGTTGGTTTTTTTTTTTTCTATTCTTTTAGAAGCAGCGCTGCGCATTTAACCATCAGCTGCAAGACTGAAACGCAGCAGTTTCTGTAAATGAGAGCCAACAGGCAGAGTGAACCCCACCCTCCCTTCTACACCCAAACTTCATGGAGTTGAAGTGTCAGTTTAAGACAAAAGCATGATGAGCTTACATAAGAGATGCGAGAACTTTACTCCTTAAAAAATATTTAGACCCACTCCAAATCAAATGATCGGTTTGGCGTTTTTAATGCGTTCCTGTGGGATTTTTCTGATGGAGGACACATGTATATGGAAAATAAAGCTTAAAGTTGCATTTCTGAGTATTTCTTTATTTAAATTGTGGTTAATCAGGAAACAAAAAAAAAATAAAGTTGTTTGAAAAGTGCTTATTTGTACCGTAGAAAATAGGCTGGGTGATTTACAAGCAGCTCCCCGCTCCATGAGGGGCTGTAAGCTTGTGGGACAGCACTCGGTTATGGATGATGAGAAGGGAGCGGGGTTGATCCAAGCCAACGGTCCTGCACACAACTCAGAGGGGAATTTCTAATGAACTACTGATTCTAATGATTCAGCAGAAACTGTGTCCTACAATATGACATGTTTTAGGATTTTGGGCAGAATCATAATTAAAAGACCACTGGGACACTTTGAAAATAGATCCAAAGATGATTAGAGTGGGACTTTAAAGTACAGCATTATTTTGTGGTAATTTCTTTAATCCCAAAATATAAAATAAATAAAAAAAAATAATCTTCAACTTTGAAGAATTCTATGTTATTCTGTGTGTATGCAAACAGATTTTTAACTTTGTGATAACTATAACGCAATATTTCAATTTTCGTGTGTTTTCTGCAAATGCAGAAAACCAAAGTTCAATGTTACCATTTTTATAAATCCTTTGCAACCAACCCCAACCGTGCCCCCCCCCCGTGTGTCTGGAGCTTGTTTCAAGCAAAGGGATTTCACAGTCGGCTGCGTGATACCTGAGAGCTGCTGGGTCTCTGTCGCTTTACCACTGACACACACAAAACAACAAAACAAGAGATGGTGCGTTCAGGGACAGAGGTTACGACAGCATTCAATCTTGGAACGCTCCAATTGAATCCAGATGGTGCTTGACTCCAAAAGCTGGTGACCTTAACTGAAATCTGGTTTTGGTAAAGGAATTTATGGTAAACCAAAGATTTGGATTGCTGATGAAAAACACTCTTTCTGTTTATATTTTTCAAATGAGTATAAATAAAGTTTTTTAAATGCATAACGTGCTGCCACAGCTCAACAACCACTCATTTGTGGTCCATGTTTGGGCTGCATGCTACAATGAGTCAAGTGCAGGCAGCCTGGAGTGAGTTTAAAGTGACTTGAATTTGACATGGTACAAAATAATTCAATGAAAAGCTGCTGGTCTTTGGGTGTATCAAATACATTCCCCAACACTGAAAACACCTCTCATTCTTCCTCTGAATGTTCTTCCGGCTGCGGTTCCGAGCTATGCTTTTGCCAAAAACAACATGCAATTCATCCCAAACACAGTCAAAGTAACACCTCTCTACAAATATTTGATCTTTGACGCTAAAAGGGTTTGAAGTTCATGAAACTTTAACTTAACACAAAGAATCAACGTAAAAAAACACTGCCTTTAAAGAATATTTAAAGTAAAAAAAAAAAAACAACTAGAATCTACTTTCACATTTCTGGTAAGGCGGGTAAAAACAAAACAATAACTCCTTGAAAAATCCTAAACAGAAGAATTATTTATCCAATTGGTTTATGTTTGTCTGAATGTATGACAGTAATATTAAGCCTTCTAATCGGTTATTTATGTTAAGGGATTCTCATCTATTTTTTTTTTTTTTACCAAAAAAGAGAGAGAGAAAGATCTGTGCATGAAGGTGTTACTTCCTCTGCGATTACACAATAAAAGACTTTACATCTGTTTCACTTTGCCTGCAGCTATGCAATGAAAAGAGGCTTTTCATTGCCAGGCTTTTGTGTACTTTAAAGTAGGTGCAGCCACATCTTTGTTTACACCACTGAGGTCTAAGACTAACAGATTTAAGAGGACCAACAACCCAGTGCTTTTGTTCTGAAGCATTTTCATAGAAATCTATAGATTTTAGGCTCAGAAGTAGTTGCTTGCTTTGGCATCTAAAAACAGGTTATTCCTTTTCATTCAGAAAGTTTATCGTTTAGCTGTTCCACTGATTTGACTCAAGTGAGAAACACTGGACTGTGGGTTTGCGTCAATAGCAGAAAATGAAAATAAATAATAGTCACACTTAGAGGTTGAGAGGATCCACGGACAGGAAAACATTTGTTATAAAGTGCAAAACAAAGGGTCAGTAATCAAACTATTGTTTTAACCACAAAAAGGGTGAAAAGTACATATTTTACTGAAGATTACGTCAACCTGACAAATAAAACAGAGTGGAGGACCCACAGCCTCGTTGGATTAGAGAGATGAAAGATGACTTTAAAGGAAATCAGGAGCTGCAGACACTATGGCAGCTTTTTCTGCAGGTTTCTGTTTGAACATGTGGACAGTCTGAACACAGTCACGCTTCCAAAAAGACTTCAGAACCTGGTTCATTAAAACATCTCAAGAGTGCCGGATTCACCTTGAAGAGCTGCTCCTTCTGTCCGACACCACTCTGAATCGCAGTCGAATTCTCAGAGGAAAGAAAAACCTGAATTCAAGTAATATTTTACAATCACAATTAGTTTCACTCAAGCTTCGGGGGCAACAAAGTTTAACACAACAACACAACTGAGCGGAAACCCTTGAAACATAAAACGCACAACAAGAAGAGGTTGTAATGATGCAAAGCAAATGATGAGATGACTTCAGCATCAGTCCGTTTGATTACTCTGCAGCAGATTAAGACGATAAATAAAAACACCTGCTGTGTGTAGTGTGAGGACAGAACTGAGGTACGACGCCGGGAGAAAAACCACACGACAACAAACGGAGGGAGCCCGACCATTGACGGGGTGAAGGTGAAGGTCCTGTTACTCCGGAGCACCGTTTGCCGTCCCCGTCATCTTCTCCTCATCGCCCTGCTTCTGATGCTGCAGCCTGGCATATGTCACCGCGTCGCCCCTGAGAAAGAGGAGCGAAGAATGCCAGGGAGGTTGCAGGAAGAGGAAGATTAGATGAAGCAGGACTGGCAGAGAAGTTATTACATCTTACTTTGTCAATTTGCTTTGCATGGATGAGGATTATTGTTCGGATTGTTAGATATCAATGCAACAATTATAAAGCAACACTTAGTAAGAGGTTCTTAATGGAAATGGTGGACACATGAAGAGACAGGAGTGACTTCAAGCACTGTGATGTACGGCCTTAAACCAATAGAAGTGGGCTTACTTTTTGCCTAAAGACGCGAGGCCGTACAGGACTCCTGTGGCGAAGGCGATGGCGTTCCCAAACAAGGTCGTGAAGGAGAAACTCAAGAAAATAGGAAACAATGCCATCCTTGGAAAAAAAGGCAGTCAATGCAACAACAACAAAAAAAAAAGACAATTTAGTCATTTGTAATCTAGATTATTATTCAAAATAATTTGTCCAAAATATTCTTGATATGCAATTTCCACATTATTTTTAGCGTCTATTTTAGTTTATTTGGTGAATAAAAATCTTGATAGAAGTTTCTGATCTGATCCAAATGCCATCAATTTAGAGTAAATTATGTGTATTTTACCACAAACCAAGTGGACCACAGAATCCATTCCTGATATTTTTCTATTGTCTCTACAGATTCCCAAGGGTTAAAGAAGGGTTTCTGAATGAACCTGAATCAACATTTTGCTGTTCATATTCTGTCATTATGTTTTTGTTTATTATAGATGTGTTTTGGTGTTTTCAGCTTCTATTACACTTTTTAACAATATCTTTTAACCTGAAAACTTTGTGCTGAAGCAGATTCATTGTTTTGCCATTTATTTAATTACATTTATCATTTTATTACATACAAAATGTCTGTTTCGGTTGAAATCTATAATTGTTGCTACAACTTCAATTTGCCACTAGATGTCACTGTTTTGACTGAAGCCTTGCATTTTGTTTTTATTGATTTGATGGTAATTTTCAACAATTGAAAGGAAAGGTTCACATTTATTCAAGTCTTTTTGTTTCATTTTACCATCTTATTCTTTTCTTTTTTATTTTCTAGAAAATGTGTTTTTCTGTGCCCCCCCAACCCCTTCTTTTGCAGTATTGTTTTCCTTCTCCAGTCCAAGGTTTTCCAACAGTTCTAGTAGCAAGTAAGCAGAAAGTAGGGCTATTTGGATTGGCTTCACCTGAATTATTTATAATGTGTGAGCTAACAGATGCAATCTGATTTCAGGGTTTCATATAGGAGCTTTCATGTCCATCAGAGGTTCAGTAGCAGAGCTTGGTTGTTCTTACCCGCAGTAGAAGAAGGCTTTCTGCCAGGGTTTGAGTTTGTCTGCACGGGCCGCCACTGCATTGGCAAACTCTATGAACTGGCAGCAGAACGGGACCTCACAAAGGAACAGCACAAAGGCGTTCAACCTGGACGCAGGGCGGGGAGGGAGCAGGGACATGCTAAGAACACACCTCTGTTGCCTCCAAAGAGTCTTTTGTTTTTACATGTTGTAATAAATTTTGCTTAAACAGCAACAGCTGACTAAAGACATTTTATTCGGAGAAGTAAATGAACGCTGCAACATTCTCAATGTTGGATGGTTGCATAAAAAAACCAAGGTTACATTAACATAACATAAAGGCCAGTTCCAAAACAGTGACGACCCACATTTTCAGATATACCTCATTAAATACAGTATTTCAAACTAAATTCATGAAAGGAACATTTCTCTGTTTTGCTTTCCTTTAAACTCTGTGGTGTTGGATACAATTTCATTTGCCAATAATCGCCCAGAGGTATTTTCTGACAATCAACTTCCTAAAAACTATCAATTAAAGACCCACACAGATCATCTTTATCAAAAAGCTTTCCCAGAGGTCTTTTGATCATGAAACCCTGAAACTTGTCGTTTTCAACGGCATAGTGTCTGCAGAGCGGCAGGTGTTTATTAAAAATTCACCTCTAAGTTGTGGGCGGGACCATCGGTGCAGAGCAACCCCTCCCCCCTTCCCCTCCCCGTTGCAGAGCAGAGGAGGGAGATTGTGGCCCGAACAGCATATTTTCTATACCGGTGTTTTTCAGCCTTTTTTGAGCCACGACACACTTTAACCTTGACAAAAATCCCGCGGCACACCAGCATCCAAAAATTAACACAAAAAAAAGGAGAAACTCAGTCTGTATTGATCTACAGCCCCTCTGCAATCTTGTGGCAGAAAAAGCTGGAAACTGCAGCTGTTTTTTCTAAACAATGTAATAAAAGTTAAGTTAGAAGATTTAAAAACTGTTTGATGTGTGTTCGTTGTGGTTTCAAGAAGTGTAATAACGAAGACTTATTGTGTGCTGAGAAGCTGTCACTTTAACCCAATGCATCATGGGAGATGTAGTGCAAACAGTAACCGAACGCAGAAAGACTAGCGTCTCTGAGCTTCATGGTTTTGTTCACTTGTTCAACAGTCTGATACCAGATCCCAGGGAAAGCTACACCACTAAAGACGAGCTTTAGCTGGTATTTTTGTTAGAACTGAGAGACTTTATGAGCAGAATCTGAACAAGGTTGTGAAGACTTTAACCACTTCTGATTGGTCAGACTGAGAACGTGTGATTAAACCTCCAAGAATGATTGGTGGAGACAAAAACAGGTGAAGCTGTGGCTAAATCGCGGCACCGTCATTCTTATCAAAATGTCTTTAATAGAATCAAATAAACATATTCATATTCCTAACAACTCAGTGTTTTATCAGGGCCTGTTTAGATGAACAAAGAGCTGATATCCTGGAGATGGAACATGTTTTTACATCAGTGAATGAGGGTAATTTCCCACGGCACACCTGACCATCTCCCATGGCACACTAGGGAGATGGTCAGGTGTCACACTGGTTGACAAACACTGTTCTATACCACAGACGGCTCTTTTTCCGTCTGCTCCTGATTCACAACGATTTGAATAAGGAAATACTCAGAAATGCAATTTTGAGCTTAAATTTGTTTTCACAGGTCCTCCATCATCAGAAAAATGCAACAAGAATTACTACATTGTATTTAGTGTGATGTTTGAACGGCAACAGCAGCGTCTGAGCGCTGAATAATTGATACGGGCTTGTGTCTGTGTTGAGGACTTACACCATCCACACTCCAGCGGCGATATTTAAAGGGTTGACGGTAACACAGTTCCACACTCCAGAGATGGCACAGGCTGTTTCCCATGAAAACAAGACAGAGCAAACAGGCAGCAGGTCAAGCCTTCATACTCAAAAAAACACTTTAGACCTCAGTTAGAGTCTGGTTTTTGTAAAAAGTTCAGATTGTTTAGTTTCTTCCTGACTACTAGATTGCAAACGAAAATGTGAAAAGAAAACACTTTTGTGAAATCTGTGCAGATCTAAGGTTATTTGAGGGGAATAAATATAAAACATGAATTCAGAAATCCAAAAATCCGAGCAGGTTTTGCCTTTCCTCTGTTTCAACCATGACTATTTAAAATGATGTTGATGATCTTCGTTTCTTTCAGAGTTAAGTTTTCTATAAAAGTTTCACTGCAACTATTTCATATTTCTTCAACTGTGGATGCAAAATGTCCAGTAGAGCCAATCATATACCTGTTATTAAAAAAAATGTAGAGACTACAATATGAGAACGGCTGGAGGAGACGCTCCAGAGAGACTGCAGAGACTATTGAAGCGCTTGTGAACCGTATAGACGCAGAGAAAAACTCATTTCAGCAGCGGAGAAAAAAAGGAAATGAAAAATGTCAGATTTAGTGTCATGACCTACATTACAAAGAAGCACAAATAAAAGAAAAATCTATGTTTGAGGATAAGATTAACAGGAAAAAAAAATAGTTTAAAAGAAGAATACAGGGCTAAAAAGCTTTGCTGTGTTTGTGGTGTTAACCGAGACAAGATTTAGCTAAACATATAGAAACACAAATTGTTTAAAAGGTTGGTAAATGCTTTGCTAATCACACAACTAGAAGCTTCACAGTGATAGAAAATCATTACAGGCATCTATTATTTACTTGGCTTATTTTTTTTTTTTTTTTAGGAATAAATCACTTTTTTTGGAAGTTCACAGAACCTCAGCACTTATAACAACAGCAGAGACACAATTCAACACCTAACTTTAGGCTTTGAAATGATTAAAAAGTCTAGAATGTACCCACTTATTTCTCAAAAGAGCTCCAGTCAGTTCCAAAACCTGAATAGAGCTTCACACCCTCCTGGTTCCATTTACTCCTGAACGCTAGAAAACCCCCTGAAGCACTTTAGTGCTGTCAACTAAAGCTTTACATTTTTAGATTTACTTACTTTATTTGATCAGAAATTCATTATGAGTAAACAAAAAAAAATTTATAATAATAATTATGAATTTTTCTAAATGTAAATAGGCATCATGCTAGCATCTTTTCTTAAACCCTGCATTTAAAAAATTATATATATAATGCATCTTCAGCATTTCGAACAATTAATTTATAAATAAAGTGTATTGTGTTTTTTAACTTTCAAAAGTGGTGACAATTAGAACATATTTTATATTTAATACAAAAGAAAATGTATCAAAAAGACTAAAAAAAAACAACAAGCAGAAACGTTACTTTTAGCTGTGGTTACACAATACTTGATTCACAAGTTTCCCTGTGGGATCAAGAAAAGAAAAATCAGAAAAGTTTTCTGATTTTGATTATTCTTATTAATAACTTTTTAAAAATGTTTATCTTGGGATAAAAAGAAACAACATCTGTACAATCCTTTGGTGTGCATACTTGGATTTACATATTTTTATATTTCTCTTTAACATTTTTTTTGCCAAAGCTATTTGGGGCTTAGTAACAAAAGAGAAACCAACAAAGTTGTTGGTGAAAGATAAACAACAAAAATAAATTGTAGGTTGATCCAAACCTTTACACCGATAATAAATATAATAAAATAAAAACTATAAATTCAGTGAATAAAATAAGATGTTGCCAAAACCCAGCAGAAACCCATTAAACCCAACTCATTAAATAAACTGGTAAAGTGGCTTCCATTAATCTTTGATTGTAGTTTGCAGGTCCATCTTAGAATGGCAGACTTTCTTTGATCCTACAATGACAAGCCTCATCACGTGTGCCGTTTCAAAGCATGGAAAAAGTCTGCAGCATGCCCTGCTCCTTCAAAACTTTCCAGGCTTTGAATAATAAAGGACCCGCTGGATCTGCAGCGTTCATGCGATACTGCAGGCTCTACTGATCCTATGAGTGTCACTGAGAATGGCAACAATGGCTGATCAGCAGGAAATCTGCACAGGCAGCGCTTGTGAGTCCGTTTTCTTCAATAAAAACAACAAAAAAGGACGTTAACAGCGACTGTATATCTTTATATATCTGCTCATAGTCACAAGCAGCTGTGGAGTGAGCCTGGCACGCCAAAAGGCGGTGCCCAGTGCGGTGGGGGACAATAAGCATTGACAAAGCCTAGTTTTACGAAATCAAACTCAGGCGTTTACTCGTTTAAACAAATCATATACTAATTAAACCAAAAGCCAAATGGAAGATTTTAGTTAACACATATCCAACATATAATTTTTCATGTACTCAGGATTAAACAGTTAAAAACCACATTAACTAACAAACTTAATCTGACAATTACTCACACACTCCTCCTAAAACTCCTGCTGTCTTGCAGAGCCATCTGTACCACCAGGTCATGCCATCATCCTCCGGAGCGGTTTTGTTGGCTGCTGCGGTCTCTTCGGTGCTCATGGTGTTTTCCACAAATGCCTAAAGTTAGCCAGAGCCAACAAACTGACTCTCTGGGACTGGGCTAGTCTACTCACGAACGGGGCTCCGAAAAGCAAAACCACGTCCAATTAAAAAAAAGAAAATATATGTTTGTCTAGAAATAGTTTTTTCCTTTGTGTATCCGTGTTGGGGTGAGCCGTCTGACGACACCAGCAGAATTCTCCCGTCACTGCTAGCTAAGCGCTAGCAAATGTTAAAAAGCATTTTACCCGCAACCTTAAACAGGATAGTTCACTTTCGCTTGTTTTCCTAACTACAGCCCCTTGTTATAAAACGGTAAACTTGTTCTTCAGGATTTTTTTTTTCTTTTTTGAATTTTTAGTTGATAAAGCTTGGTTCAGCTGGTTAACTTGAAGCCGAGCCAATGAAAGAGATGCACTGTGGGAGGGGATTCGACATACGTCACGCGTTTGTTTACACACGGGGTGCGTTCCAATATACACTGTGCTTGCCGTTTGAGCTAGTGGCTAGCGTTCCGTTGTGAAGAAAGTGTCAACCTGAACATTTCAGACGTTTGGGCTGACCCCCCCCCCCCCAATAATTAAAAGTAATATTAAGCGGGATGGTTTAGATTGTGGGAATATAATTCAAATCAAAATAAAACGCTCTTCTTAAAAAGTTAAAATAAAATGTGTAAAACTGTGGGATACATCAACATCTTATTTTACTTTTTAAAATAAAAAAAGTAACAGAGTCATCTCCACAAGGGATTTAGGCCTGAATTCCCAACTAATCAAGTTATGAAAACAAACGTAAAATTTTTAACCTGAATTATTACACAAACACAATAACAGTACTTTTGTGAAAATGTAGCTTCAATATAATCAGTCCTTAACTACAGATATATCAGATGTTTTTTTTTTTTTCCAAACAAAGAGAGTGGGGGGAAGCAAATCCTTATACATATACAACAGGTATTATATACGAATCTGGAAAGAAATAACCTTAACGATGTTGGATTAAAAACAAGAGTCTTTGTATAAAGTGCGTCTTCAAAAAAAAAATTTTTTTATTAAATATAATAATCAATTACTCCCCCCTCCAAACTTACACAGGATATACAAAATACATCCCTGCCTGATTTATTTTAACTAATGTCTTAATAAGAAACTGACGCTCATTTTCAAGTAACATTTACCTAGTTGAGGTTTTTCAAAATAATCATGGTGTGGTCAAAGTGAAGTTTGTTTAATAATGAATAATGAATGAAAAAAAACCCTCTCTACAAACAAAAGTCTGTTATCTGACTTTTAGTGTTGCAATAAAAATATTTATGCTTTTCTAGGTCAAGTTTCTCTTTCACAATTTTAAAACTGTAAAATGAATACTGCTGTGAGTTGTACCAGCGTCGTAACAAAGCTCATTTTTATGATCCAAATTGTAGATTTTCACATCAGACATTTGCACCGCTGAGCAGAACTGGCCTCACTCTGACAATAAAGCGGACTTCAGAGGCTTCAGAGTCCTTCGGCTGGTCCTCCTCTCCTCGCCCATGGGTGCTTGTCTCCTCTTCCCCACAGGTGTGTGGCACAACATGTCATCGAGGGTCTGCTGAGTCACCTGAGAGGCTCGCTCAAGCTGAGTCACTACCTGACTCACTTTTGCGTGATGCGGTCCGCCTTCGCTATGCAGACGAAGCAGGTCAACCTGGAAGAGACCAGGGTCAAATATAGCAGTGATTTATTATCTGTCTCTCAGATTTGGATAAAAATATATTCTATTGGTTTTAACTAAAAAACTGAATGAGCAAAAAGAAAGACAGATTTTAGACTCTATGGTCTGAAGAGCTTTGTTTTGTTCATAATGTCTTTGTATTTTAAGTAAAAGAAGTTTTTTGTTTTTTTTTTAACATTAAGGCCCGTACACACCGGGACGAATATTCACCAGGCGTTATTCGCCAGCGTTTTTCGCCACGTCTTTTGTGTTCACACCCAGGCGATTTTCGCTGACGATGAGCCGAGCCAAGATGCTATTTCATGCCATTAGATGGCGCTTAATGTAAAACAGAAATACTCCTGTACACAAGGTGGTCGCTTTTCACTCAGAAGAAGAGAGCCAGTATTTACGCGCTTGTCAGAATCAAACTAAGAAAACGTGAATATTTCAAGCACCAGTAGCTTCAGCTCCAGTTCCAATGATGAAGAAATTATTGTTCTGTTGAATGATGAAAGACGCCGGAAAAGACGCCGATTTTGGGTACATCCCATAGTTATGAGAAGAGAAGAACATGGTGAGTTTTATCGACTGGTACAAGAACTGAAAATGTATCATGAGCGTTTTCGGGGATATTTTAGAATGTCTGTCATTATTTCTTTGCGGCAGTGTAGCCGCTACTTGGCGTCTGTCTTCTTTGCTGGTATGTGTGCTCAGAAAGGCAGTTTTGTGTTTGAGCGCCCCCAAGTTGTGTTTTACTGTAACTTCAGAAGCTCCAGACACGTGAGCAAAAGCGCCATTCTCATTGGTCGAATAGATTTCGACGCGAGGCGTCAAAAAAAAAATAAAACGAACCCGAGGCGTTTTTTTTTTGACGCTTTGACGCGTGGCGTTTTTTCGCGTTGGTGTGCACACTCTCATTGGTGCCCTTTGTTTAGTCACGAGGCGAATTTCGCCGGCAAAATTCGTCCCGGTGTGTACGGGCCTTTACATTTTACATTACATTTACTTTATTTTTTTACAAATATATAGTTTTTTAGATTTTGCGATTACTTAAAAAAAAAAAATCATACTTTTAATTCTCCTTTAAAGTTCCAAACACGAGCCTAAAAAACTTGATGGACAAAGCAAAAACATTTAGAAAACTAATTAGGTGAAGAAGTGACAGAATTGCACTCACAACTTCCTGCGAGAACTCTGTTTTTTTAATAAAATACGGACTTTTGGGCAACAGGGCTGCTGATAATAAGGCAACAGCCTCTACAATTTCTCCAGACACAGCTAGTGTTGCTACCTGAAAGAGAAAAACAGAAGAAAACGACGAGTCTCACAAGAAAAAGAGCAAAAACGCAGCGTTGCACAGTAAAGAAATGTAGAGCTTTTACCTTGAGGTTTTGGCACAATTTGCTTTCTGGGTTCATAATTTGTACAAACAGCAACTTTGCTTTTTCTACCTCCTTCTGCAAAAAAAAAAATAGAGAATATTTTTTGAAGTCTCCACATTTTTTTGCATGAAAAGGGTTTAAAAAAAACTGTAAACTGCTGACCTGTCGCAGTGCTAAAGCTACAGCGAAGCAGAATGCGTGCCGAGAGATGAAGTGGCCTTTGGTCTGCTCCTGTTCCATCAAAGCTGTGCAGATCCGGTACGACTCTGCCGTGTTCTGACAGGCGGAAAGCAATTAAAGCAACACATCAAATCATTTTAATCCAGACTCTGGAGAACTCAAACATAATCAAACTGCAACTTAAGAGTTTGAAACCATACCAGCTTATAGCAGGTCCCAGCTGCAAGAGTTAAAGTGTCTTTGTTGAATTGTAAGCCTTGGTTCTTCATGCTTTTTAGGACCTCAAGAGCTCCTAGAAAAATCAGAATTTGACATAAATAGACATGCACCAACACCTAGAAACACTAGATTAGGAGTGACTTACGTTCATACAAGCCTTTAATGAATAACATGTCTATAGCAATGTTAAAAGAGGTTGTGTCGAGGAAAAATCCTTTCAGATTCTGAAACGAGAGGAAGCATCAAGTCCAAAACAGTTTATATTTCACATAAACATGGGGAACTTTTGGGGCTTTGATGACTAATGTTTACCTTATCTGTAAGTGCTGAAGCAGCCATTTCTTCCAGGCCGAACTCGTAGCAAAGTCTCATAAAAAGAGGACCAAACTTAAAGTCTCCGTACATCAAGTTACGATTTTCTGCATAGTATCTTTTTTAAAAAAAAAGATCAGATGTTAACAGTGCAGATTTCTGACAGGTAAAGAAATCCAAATACATTTGCATGATCTGTTCATGTAGAATTGTGTGCGGTGTACCTATAAATGGCATCTCTGGCTACCACCGTGTCATCTAAAGACTGGCACAGGTGAAGGAGGAGCTTCAGTTCATCCCGCAGAACCAGCTCATTTCTCTGCAGTTTCTGTCTGAACAGCTCGATAAAATTACCTGTGAAATTAGGTTTGAAAGTATGTTTTTTGAAGGAAAACCGCAACTGATCAGCACGAAGAAAAAAAGCTTCTCACCTTCTGTTCCAGAGACGAGATGAGCCACAGCCAGCTTCCTCTGCTGGAAGTCCTGCAGTTTGACAACATCCTCCGACAGCAAATGTCTCTTAGCTACAGGAAAACACATGAAATGAAAGAAATGTGGGTCAAACGATGTCTTAAAAACTAAAGTTCAAACTGGGAATGGTCACTTTTATCACTTTTATACACCCCACATTTTGCATTCGGTGATTTTTTCCCCCCAAGATCCTAAATGCCACGTGCCAATGGCATTTTACAGCATTTGTTAAAAAAAAAAAGTCATAGTAACAGATAGGATTAGATTAGATTAGATTAGATGAAATGAAATTAGATTAGATTAGATAGAATTTTGATCCCAAAGTGGAGAAATTGCTTTGTTACCATAGCTAAAAAAACAACAACAGACACCATAATAAATAGGAGCAAGAATGCAAAAAACAACATTTATATTACTAGCAACAATTTATAGCCTTCGAATAAGCTCAACTAAAAAACAACACTTTGACTTCCTCTTTGAAGCAGATTAAAAAAAAAAAAGGGTTCCTCGCATAACTGCTAGCAAGGTTGCTTTTATTCACAACAGAATCAACACACTTCAACTTTTCTTTCAACTTTTCGTTTGTATTAGTCAAATTTAACATTTTATTATCTATGAAAAAGCGCAACTTATTCTAATTTATAAATATTGTTGAGTCTAAAAGAGGCTGTGAGCTTTTGATTGACAGGCGCACCCTCAATTATGTGAGGCTGTAGCAGTTAACTCTTAGTTCAAGTTGATGTTATTTCTCATGTTTTTGGTTCATTCATTGAGTCCAGTTTGAGTTTGTCTTTACTTTTACTTACATGAAGTGAGGTAGAACCTTTAGGATTACGCACCACCTTCTTTTGTCCCACTCATCACAATGAACTACTCCAGAGCAGAGTGACCTTCACTGAGCATCTGCAGGTCTTCTCGCTGGACGACTCTGATCTACAACAACCACCTTAAAAGTTCTCTTCTACAAAGGCCAAGAGGTCACAGCGATTTCGATTTTCATTCATCATTTTCCTGTTTCTGGAGTCCAATATGGAGAAACAGGCTTTTAGTTTGGCTGCATCTTCTGCTCAGATGAAGCTGTATCGTTTCATGTCTCTTAGTGCTTTACATTTGAACATTAAACAAAAGTCAACAGAGCCATTTAAACAGTTTTGGTGTTTCTAATTTGTTACTCTTCTGTTTCTTGACTATTCAACCCCTAAACATTTGATTTCTGTGTTATGCTCAATTGTATTTCCTTTAATAGCTCTATTTATTTGTATTTCCTTTAATAGTTCTACTTTTTTATTTGTGTTATATTGTTTACATGTTTTGATGTATCATGTCTGCTACCAACTGCTTGGCCAGGTCGCCTTTAGAAAACAGATTTTGTGCTCAGTGACTTTGTTTTTAGTTAGCTTTTGCCAAACAAAGTAATTCTAAAAGTTTTTCCAAACCGAACATATTAACACCAAATGTTTTACACCACAGCACCTTTTCCATTTACAATTACTAGCATAAAACATAATTTGACTTCTGACAAAATACAGTTATTAAACATTTTTTTTATCTCCACAAATTAACTAAATCAATGTTCCCCTGCCCTGTAGTGCTACTGCACAGCTAGTTGTGCTTATGTCCTGAATGTTCTCTCTACCAAGATTAACCAGGATTTATTTCTCTCCCGTTCACTCACACGATTCAGCATTTAATTCTTCTTACCTAAAACACAGCTTTGAATCCAGCCCGGTGCTAAAACTCCACGAAAACGTCCTTTGAAAGGCTCAAACAGTAATGACCGACAACATTTGGCTGCTAGTCTCCCAACGAGCGCCATGTTGCCAAAGGACTGTACCATCGAGGCGAAACCCAGAGGGGTGTTTTGGCAAAAAATAATAAACTAAAAGTATTCTATTTACCACTTAAATCACATTCTTGAAGTATTACAATAGTTTTAAGTAGGATATTTAGTTGTTTAAACTAAATAAAGGGCAATCTTGTTTGTTTTCTTATAATATGAGATCGTAGTTTTTGTTTGGTATCATCTAAACGGATTCACTACAAATATAATTGATAAATGGCAACCTTGGTGATATTCCATTTAACAAAGTTTCCATATATTTGTTTAATTTATTTTCACATTTTTAATTTTAATTATTTTTACTGCTGATATTAGTTTAACGCACAAAGTAACTCAAAAGCATGGTTACTATTTAACCAGCAGAGGGCGATGTTGTGTCAAACAAACACCCTTTGGGAGTCTGATTGCATTCACATTGCACTGTGATAAAAGTACTTAAAACCCCAGATGAAAAAGGGCAATTCAATCATTACAATAAGTAAAATCAAATGATAATTTGGTTTTCTCTTGTTTTCTGTTGCTTCCTTGTCATATAACATTGTGAGTTTGTTGTGAAAACATTTGTTTTTATTTGAATGCATGCATCATTCATTGTGTGATCCCTTTTATTGTGCACATGTTTTAATGATGTTTAACTCTGCAGATGAGAACAATCTCTTTAAAAGGACCTTTTCCTGAAAACATTAATGATAAATATTGAGGCACAAAGAAAATGACACTGGCTCAGGGAGGTTCCCCTTCAGTTACCCTAGCAACACAATCTCAGCCTCCTCAGCCAATCAGAAGCAGAACCCTAGATAATTTATGGTTTCCTGCAAGGTGCAAGAGGGTCTTGTTAATTTTTTCTCCTTCTACATTTGCATGTTTACAAGGATATTACGGCCCCTGCACACTGATCCTTTGTACTTCCACATCAGATTGGGACTTTGGTTTGCAACAGGTCATTTCAGGTTATTCAAACCAACAGGAAGAAAAAAATCACAATGATGTTTGCAGGGAAACTGTCTATCACACAGACTCTGATTTGCTCTGACAAGCAGCCCGGTTGTGCAGACAGACTGGAGCTCTTACATCTTTTTTGATTTGTCCTCACATGCACTTCCCTTAGCTTTTGGAAAGCGCCCCGGGTGTCCCATGGTGATTAATAACTGTCGACACTGGAACAGTTTTAGAACAGAACTAAAACAGCTGGTACTGATGGTTGGTTGTGCAGCAGTTCTAGTCATTGCACCTAAAAGAGTAAAGGTGCTGCCATATGTAGACAGAATTTTAACGTACCATGATGTGCAGACCTGTCCAGCCAGGGATTTTTGCTTTTTCTCTGAATCATAACTGCCTTCACAATTTGCAGAAATATCAGCAATGCTTTCATATTTGCATGAATCAATAATAATGTCATACTTCATGACTGAAATAAAATGCAAAAGCTGCAAGTTATGCTATTCTCTCAAGATCAATCATCTTTTCCCGCATTAAACGGGTAATTCCTTTACTTACGATAAAAACTGAATTTTAAAGTCTACCAATTTGTAATTATTTTCACTTTATTTTTGTATCCATAAGAAGAGACATAATTTTATGGTAAATCTTTTTGACATTTTCTATTCATTTTCACGTTGTTTTTTTTCCTGTTCCATACCTGCTTTGTATCAGAAGATTTCATGATACATTTTTACTACTGCAGTTCAGATCTCTGCACTGGCTTTCTGTGGCAGTCAGTGGCAGATTCAAAGCCTTGACCTTCAGAGCTCCACAACAGTCTGGCACAATGTCGTGTCATCGGGCTTCTGTGCTGCCTGTTTTCCAGTGGAGAAGAGAGGCTGGGCTCTTTATATATTGATATATATTGATGGCTCGAACACAAGGCTCCTCCTATAAAAAGGCTGTTAGAAAACAGCAGTTGAATCAGAAAGCTGCTGTTTTAACTAGAATCAAGTGAACGGATCACCTATTTACATAAGGTATTTTATATAATCAGAAATAAATCTAAAAAAAGAAATTCAGTATGTAAAATATCTTTACACAGAAATGCACAGAATGGGTTCAATAGCCATGCTAACATTGGAGAAGAGGACGCTCTCCATGTTGTTTAAGACATGAACCCCG
This sequence comes from Oryzias curvinotus, assembly GCA_023969325.1. Taxonomy (NCBI): domain Eukaryota; kingdom Metazoa; phylum Chordata; class Actinopteri; order Beloniformes; family Adrianichthyidae; genus Oryzias; species Oryzias curvinotus. The sequence goes on from CM043717.1 coordinate 23,903,395, forward strand.
GCTACTGTTTAATAACTGTCTGGAATAATTTGGAAGTAAATACACTGCAAAAACTGAATGTAAAGACATTTGTTTCAAGTAAAAAGGGTCTTATTTTCTGTCCTGCAAGAAAGATAATCTTACCAAAGCAGTTTTTTCATTGCAAAATAATCTTAGTTTAAGAAAACATGTCTTCGTGATTAGAATGTTTTTCCTTACCCTTAGCAGTCCCTGAATTCACCGTTAAGGTTGCGGATCACATCAGCTGTTTACCATGATGCAGGAATCAATTGTTTTTATTCCAAATTTTTTTTTCAAAATTTAACATGAAGATTTCATAAATGTTTTTAGCTTTTTGGCTCAAAACAAAAATAACAAGATCTATGACGCTCAGTTGTGATGCCCCTTTGGAATAAATCCTTGTATATACAGCAGTTCAATGAAGCTTTGCCTGCTTTTTTAGACATTTCTTCACATGGCTTTGGCCTTGTCTTTGCTTTGTTTGTGGAGTTATACAGTTTAATTTAGTCTCTACATGTTTAATCTTTTGTTATAAAACCTCAAATCTGTTTGATCTATATTTTTTGTGATTTTCACAGTAAAAAATGACCACATTTACCACTTGTAATTGAGTTTTTTGGACAGTTTCAGATTCATTATGTAATTATTCTGTTGATATATGTCTGCAAAAAAAGAAGCTGGGGTTGTACTAAAATGATGGATATCAAGCACTGCACACAAAAAAAACACTTTTAACAATAAAGTAATAGCGAAAATTTTAAAGTAAAAAAAAAAAAGATCAAAAAGGCCCCGGACTACTAAGGGTTAAAATTACAATTCCTGATAAGACCATTTTTCTTACCCTATTGGTAGATCTTTAGGCTTATTTAAAGAAAGTCTGACCATGTGGTAAGAATTTTCTTTATTATTATATATTTGAACATTTAGGGTCTCAAAAAACACACAAAGTCAAAAGAAACCATTAATTTTCGCGACAGGTTTTATTGTGGTGTTGGTTATAGTGGTTCCTCTCACATTAGATTTGCCTTATGGGTACAGGAGAGGAAGTATTGCACACAGACATGAGAAAGCACTAAGTAGGATTTTCACTCACAACTAGTCGCTCTAGGTTACACATGAGTTTGGGGAAAAGGTGGAGATCACAAGACAACTACACCAGACGGCAGCAGACAAATATTAGTAAAGGTCTCCCAAGAGAAAGGTGGGGAGAAAAGGCAGAGAGGGAGGACAAGGAGAAAGACAACAGAGAAAGAGAAAGTTCTGTTTAAGAGAAACGTCTGTTCAGTTTGACAGTAAGTTCATGGTGACTAAAGTTTCTTTAGTCACCATGTACGGTGTTGTGAACACCTTATGTAAGCCCAGAAATTTGGATTTGTTATTCAAAAATACCAAAACTTGTTATTATTATTTGATATTTGTTGAACTTTTCTCCAGAAATGGCCTGTTGAAGTGGGTGTGCGGCCTCTGCGGTTAAGTCATGTTTGTTGTAAAGTGTCCTTTTTGTTGTACATGTTCACAAAAGCACTTTTATCTGTGTGCTGACTCCCTCATACCTGATTTAGAGGCAGATCTCCTCACATTCTGTAAAGTTTTTCAGCAGCACTGTGATCACTCACGATATGCTGCACCCAAAATTACATTTCCCATCACACTAGTCCTGTTGATAATCACTGTTCTTTGTGTATCGCTTACAAATGTCATGGCACAACTTGCAAAAACCCTAGTGCCCGTTTGAAATTTGGTGCCCTTCTTTCCCAGAATTCCTAAGTGCGGGCAGACACTCCAAGAAAGAATTAAAAAAACTCTAAATCTAATATAAGTCATGCAAGTTTGCCAATCGCTCCCATTGACCACAACGCTATTCATAAATACCACCCTTAAAAAAAGCAAGACATTCCACAAATATCCTGCTTTGTTAGCTTTTCAGCAGTTAAATGCTTGATCCCCCATTTATCGCTTTTAAAAAAGACTGAATAATAATAATTTAAAGTGTAAGATTATAAAAGATTAGCAATTTATTAGCAGCAACTTAAAAAGGACAAAGACAGATGTTTGTTGTCTTACAAATAAAAATGTTAAAATAGGACATAACTATAGCAGCAACACTCCTGACGAATGTTGGACATCCTGTTAATGCTCAATCGCGGCAACTCAACACCTGGGGGGGGGGGTCAACCTAAGGTGTTTGGGATTACTTGTCTGCTGTTCCTTCAGTTCCTCTACATTCATTAAGATTCCCTAAGGCAGTAACAGGAAGAGTGTTGTTTTATGCTTTGGTTTGAATAAACACCACCTTGTGCTATTTTACTATGGAGCAAATGTGGGGAATATTTGCTTCCTGGAAGCTGACTAAAAATGGTCGTCTGTGGCAGCAAGGGGAAATAAATTAGTTACTTAAACTTGACTATCATGAGTATGCTGGTTCATTTCTAGTCTTCCCCCGGTTTGTTCCATTTGAATTAATATTAGATTAAGGGATGCACTCCTTTGCATTTAATTGTGTCCATACCAATTTGATTCTGACTGTACATTTGTTTTTTCGTCTCATTGAGTGCTTGTGTCTGCTTAATGCTTCATGCTACATAGTTTGGGCTTTCGTTTGCAGAAAAAGGTTTCTCTTGATTGAGCATTGAACACGCCTACATCTCTATTTTACAAGCAGGGAAGGACTCGTCCTGCATGACAACTGTGCTGCTGCTGGCTAGGACCATGATGTTCAGCTCCTGCTGCTTGTCATGGCTGTCCTGGTACCACTCCCTCATCACATCTGTGTCATGGGTTGGGATTAGAGTGACCTGGAAGCAGAAAGAAAGGCACCTTTTAACCTCACGTGACAAAAAAGGCCTTTAGGAGCAATTCTGCATTGTGACCTCAGAAAGATTTGAAGGTTAAGTCTAACCTTTATAAATCTATACATTTTTATAGACTTATATGAAGTATTTGTAATAAATACATTCACATACAAACAAGAAATTACAAAAGTAACATAATACAATCTTGGTAAAGAAACAACAACAAAAAAGTGATTAAACAAAAGTACAAGATTCATCCCCCCTGGTAACCGTTTCTACTTTTCAAAGTAGTTCTTTCAAAGCAACTAAAAGATTAATCTTTGTATTCAGCCACCCACTTAATCTGTTCTTGAGCCATTTTCCTAATGATGGATGACATATTTAAAGAATATTCAGCTCACATTTGCATTTCTGAGTATTTCATAATTCAAATCGTTCTGAATCAGGAGGAGACAAGAAAAATGCTGTTTGAAAGGTTATTTTTGTTACATAGAAAATACACTGAGAGGGCCACACACTCCCTGCTTCCCTCCATTCAGATGCACCCACTTGCATCAGAATGACTTGATCTATTAACGTCTTTGTTTTCCCTGCTGAGCTGGCATCTCGCTCAAAACTGTACGGCTGGATATCTCCAATATTGCTTGTAATTTTTGTTGCATGCATAGTGTTAGAGAGAGTGTAAACCTAGTACTCTCAGCAATGGAGAGGGAAAGAGGGGTGGTGTTGCTCTCCTGCCATTTTGAACCTCTGCCATTTTGCAGAAACTATGTCTTAGAAAAAAAATGTTTTTTTTTAATATTGGCTAAAAACAGTCTAATCATAATTAAAAGACCGCTGGGAACGTTATAAAAAAACACAAAGTGATCAGAGTGGGTCTTCAAAGGTCATGTGGGGTTAAAGGTCGTATAGACTCAATGTGGTGTGGCGACTAGCAAGTGGCATTATTTAGACAGATGGCCATGAACTGGCTATTCTTTTACCAAAGAATACAATAGTCTAGCCTGAGATTTGAAACCCTCTTGAACCCACTCAGAGTGGCTGTAGTAGATTCTTAACAAGTTCCACATTATTATTATTATTATAGGTATCTTTGATACTTACTTGCATGCTATTGTCCCACTGTGCTTTTCCTTCCAGCAAGGCATCAAGGACAGCCCGACTAGGCTCCTGACCCGTTTGGTCGTTGCCACTGACCACATAGTAAGAGGACCGAACACGTTTAAAGAACTCAACGTCCACATTTTTGGCACTGCAGTGATTGGGGATGTAAACCAAGTCCATGTACATGGGAGGACAGCTGGATAGAGATGACCCCTTTCCACTACCAGCACCTGAAAAATGACACATTTTTGTTAGTTTTCATCCATCCATCCATCCATCCATCCATCTGCTGGAGCTAACCCAGCTACTAATGGGCAAAGCCGGGGCACACCCTGAACAGGTGCCAGTCTGTTGCTTGGCCACACACACAAACTCACATGCACACCACAGGGGAATTTACAGACACCAATCAACCTACAAAGCACATCTTTGGAATGTGGGAGGAAACTGAAATGCTCAGATCAAACCCACACATGCACAGGGAAAACATCGAAACTCTACACAGAAAGGACCCCGCTACCAGGGCCTTCTTTCTGTGAGGCGAAAGGGCCCTGGCAGATGGGATCCAGTGTCTTTATCACATAATAGCTGTAATCTAATAATGATATATCATTTAACACATAGATTTAGGTTTATCCAGTATTATCATAATTCTACAACAGCACGTGTGTAGAAAAAGCAGGGAATAGAAGTCGCAATACCCCAGTCACATAGAGTACAATTGAAAAACACCAGCAAAACATGTCTATTTCATAGTCATATTAGTTCCCACATAAGCAAAGCTAATGCTATGACCAATGGTGCCATAGTGATTTAAAAAATTTTTTTGATGAGTGAGAGTTTGGAATTTAAAAGGAAGTTAGAAAGTAACATCCTTGTGTATGTGGCTCTTCAAAATAAATAAGATAATTGGCTCCTATGTAAACCAGGATTTTCTGAGGATCCCATTTCTACAATTTGCTAATATCTGATTAATCCCAGTTATCTGGTTTTTGTGGACATGCAAAAAATCATGGTGGCTAATAAGAAGACTACTCACCTAATGTGGCACTTTTTACACCTCTTGATGCAGATGTGTTTGTTGCATTTTTGGCATCCTTTCTTTCTTCCACAACCCTCTTTGGAGAATCCGTCTTTGAATCCTTAACTTTAGACACACCACTCTTCCCAGCAGGTGATGAGGACTTCTTTGACAGCTTCTTTTTATTTAACTTCTTCTCTGCACTATCTGGATTGGCATTATGAAGGTTTTCTTCAGCCTTCAGAACCTCTGGGTCCACCATGCAGACATCATGGTGACCAGCCGTTGGGGCAGAGTCCCTGAGTGGCACCGGAGGAGGGTCAGCATGCCTGTTAGTTAGAGTTTTATCGGTAGGCAGGGTCTCAGAGTCGTCTTCAGAGTCGATGTTTGCATCCGCTGTGATGGAGGGGCATTCTTCTGTTCCTGGGGGAACATCTGAGTCCGTCTGGGAGGGAACAGATTCACTAATAGATGTGGGCGGGGTTTCTTCACATTGTTTAGCAGTGAGCTTATCCCCCGGGGGTGGGGGCCCATCTGCGGATTTGGTCAAAAGCTTGTCCTCTTCCAGGAGTTTTTGTTCATTGATGAAGTACTCTATAGGGTTGGGGTTGATGAAAGACGGTGACAGTTCGGTCTTAGGGTGACGATACTCACAGGAAGTGACCAGACAGAGGTCTACATCAGTATTGGATTGTGAACAGGAGATTCTTTTTGTGAAGTCCGGCTCTTTTGAGCCACTAGCAGAACCAGGATTATTTAGGTCAGTGGACGCTGGTAGCTGGGAAGATAAAGGAGATAAAGGGGATTTTTTTTCAGTTGCAGAATTTTTGCACTTTGTAGCTTCCATTGACTGGGCAAGTGTATCTTCTTTAGAAAGAGTAAAACAAGAGATTGGTGAAGAGGCTTTTGGAGGTGAGGGTGAATGGTCACATTTCTGCTGTGTGTCAGAAACAGTTATGCTTTCAAAAGATGGTGAAACGGAACCAATTCCGTCCTTGATTGGGGCACTTCCTAGAACAGGAGATGCTTGGTTAGAGTGGGGAGAAAGGGTGAGGGAAGATGCCTTTGGGGTAACTGGGGATCTATCGGTTTTTTCCACCACAGCCTGTGGCATCTCTTTTATTTGACATGGAGTAGTTACAGATGGTGTGGACTGGGATGCCTCTGATGGGGTTGCAGAAGTAGCACGAACTGAATCTGGTTCTTCAAAAAACAAAGGGTTGTCCATTGCAGACTTGGCCTCTCCAGAGGCTCTCACATCTGCAACATTTAACGGACTGAAGTCAATCTCAGTTGGACCATTCTCTGTAGCTTGTGAGCTGTTACCCACAGAATGATGCTCTGGAGATTGTTTGCTGAAGTCAAGGGCTAAAGAGTGGTCAGGGGATTCCTGGCCAAACTCCAATGACATGGCAGAATGCTCTGGGGATTTTGCATCTTGTGCCTGTGTTCTGCTTTTTGCTTTAGGTGAGTTGTCTGGGGAGATTGACATGGGCCTTGGACTGTCTTCTTTGGTTGGGGATCCTTCAGCCTCTTGGAAAGTAGTTGGTGTTTGAACCACTGAGACAGACAAAGAGTCATCTACCTCTGTTGAGTGAGGAGACCCCACTTCAGCATGAAGAGAGGGTGAACCAGTAGTTGGCTCTGGCAGTGAGCTGGTGGCAAGGGATGCTGTAGAGGCTGAAGCTAGATGTGAAAATGTGTCTTCTGCCACCACTTCTTCCAGTGGTGTTCCAGACTTGTCTGATGTGGTACCCTCGGAAATAGACATTTTACTCTCTTCTTTAAAAGATGTGTGTTGGTTGCTGTCAGACTCATGTTTGCCAATTAATGTAGATGTTGAATGGTTTTGTTCTCCAGGTTTTTTAGGATCTGTATCAAAGGATGACATTTCCTTCTTTATTGGGGATGTACACTCAGAGGTAGATGGGGTCTTTGGGGAGGAAACCATCTTCTCTAATGGAGAAGCTAGTTGCTGTTCTGTATCATTTGGTTCAGGGGTATCTCTGTTAGAGGAGTCCTCTTTATCACTTGCGACCTCCACAATAACTGGGCCATGGATTTTATCTTCTGTATCTTGTGGTACAGCTCCAACTTTTTCATCTACTGGGGACTGATAGTAAGGTGTGTGACCAGATGACTGAGGTGAATTGGCCATGTCCTGCGTCATGTCATCAGGGCTTACTGGGGAAGCATAGTCTGGTTTGGTGCTCCCTGCCAATGTGGAGGATATTTCTACTGGAGTATCAATTCTTAATGGGGAATCAAATGTACCCTTATATTCTACAGATGGAGAGCGGACAATAGGTGATGTTGAGGATATTAGATTTGGTTTGGATGAGTCAAAGACATATGTCTGAGATAATGGCTGAGGATCAGCAAATCCTTCAGCCTTTTCCCCAAGGGGAAACTCTTTATGAAATTGATCTTCCTCCAGTGATGATGGAGGTGATACTGTGGAGGCAAAATGACTGTAGTCTTGGCCTTCTGTGACATCATTATGGGACTGATCTGACCCATGCAAATCCCCAAGTGGGGATGGCTTGTTTTTTTCAGACTCTCCAGATGCAGATTTTTGAACATCCTGAAACGGAAATCCTGTCGTATCACTTGTGCATTCATAATTGACACTAGAGATTTCAACAGCAGTCCGAGTGTGGACAGATGCATGATCTTCATCCCTGTTTTCTTCATCTGAAGCTGTGTAGCTCTCAAAACCAAAAGGAGGCATCTCATCTTTGATGGAAGCAGCAGGAGAAATGGGTGAGGACATTTTAGGAGAATTGGATGCAAACAGCATTTGCTTACTGGTTTCTCCTGGACTTACAAAGTCATCTGTAACATTTCTATTTTTTACATCATCATTGCCCTCAACACTCACTCCTTGTTCCACTTTGGTGTGTGTCAGTTGGCCATCTTGTGTAGAGGGACTAAGATTTATTTGTGGCTCATAAACTTCTTCTATCTCTCCTTTCTCTTCATAATCACCTCCTTCAGAGGCTTCTTCGAGTACAGTGCCTTCATCTTCAAACTTCTCTGAAACACTCATATTAGGTTTTTCCTTTAGTATTTGTTCTTCTGGAGTCTCCCCACTGTCTCCTTCTGCCTCTGTTGTGGTGATACCCTCATCAACAGACTCTAACAGCTCAGGGAACTCTTTAGTTGGCAATACCTCTTCTTCAATCACTCTTTCATTTTGCATCTCTTCGTTTTGTTGTACGGTTGCGTCATTTTCAACTAACTCTTCTACTTTGAGCTCCTCAAAGTCTTTCGTGAGGTCTTCAGGTGAGGACATCAAAGACCGTTCTGCTTCTGGATCTTCTCTAGCAGCAGCAGTGCTTGGTCCCAGTTTAGAATCCACCTTTGTCTCCTTCTTGGTGACCTTTGACTTTCCTTTCTCTTTTAACTTCAACGGAACCCCAGCATCTTTCTTTAGCTTCAGATTCTTGTCTTCACCCACACTGGCTATCTTTTTCACATCTTTAGATGGCCTTTTTACATCTTTCTTCTGTTCTTTCCTTTCTTCCCTTTTCTCTTTCAAAGGTGAATCTCTTCTGATGTCTTTTTTTATCATTTTCTTTGCTTCCTCTTTTTTAACCTTCTCATCCTTTTTACCCTCTGGTTTTAAGGCGTCATCTTTTTTTGCTATTTCCTTTTTAACTTCCTTTTTCTTTTCTATGAGAGATTTGGTCTCCTTTTTAACAATCTTCTTCTTTTCAGGAGTATCATTTAAAGTGGTTTGATCCACCTTTGCTTTTGAATCTTTCTCAACTGTCTTTGCCTTTTCCTTTTTCAGAGCAATTCTTTCTTTGTTCTCAGTTTTGTGTGACTTCTCATGATCGGCTTCTACCTTCGTCTTTTCTGATGCTTCTTCCTTTGACTCCTTTCTAATGGCTTTGATTGGTGATGGCTTCGGGGTAGATTTTAAACTCTCTTTGCTGTCTGTTCTGTGTTTCATCTTTGTTTGCTTCACTGTTGGAACTGATTGGACACTAGAAGACATTGATTTTTGAGTGACAACTGGCTGCTTCAGAAAATCCAGGTGCTTTAGCTTCTCCAAGCCATCAAAGATGTGATCCTGGTTGGCATTTCCAGGGAAAAGAACTCTCACAACCTTGTCTGTGGGATTTGCAGGGTGCCATACAATCAGTGAAGAGATGGATGTCAAGTAAGACAAAGGGAATTCTGACTCCTTTCCGTTTGGAAGTAGAATAGAAGTAGTGTCTTTCTCCTTTCCTGTCCAGTGCTTCATAAAGTGCTGCATCTCCTTGCTGTTCTTTGGTGGGTTTAGGACATACATCTCAAGCTTCCCAACACCCATTTTCTGAAAAAGTATGACTGGTTCTATGGTGTTTCCAACAGGTCTTTGCAAAGGCTCGATCCTCAAATTTAGCTTGCTGAGGAACTGCTGGGTTAAAGCTGCCTCCTCAACTGTCCTGCAAACTCTGTAGTTAGGTTCGGGCTTGTCCAGGTTTTCAGGAAAATTGACAAACACAACTCCAAGATCGGGAGAAATCATGTTCTTCACCCAGTCACTGTTTGCGGTCGAACCCTGTGACTGCTCCTCTTCAAGCTCTGCGATCTTCCTCTGCAGCATGCTATTAATGCCTGGAAGATTGTCACTGCCAATATGAGTCAAGAGGATGGAGTCCACTCTGTCCAGATGTCTCACTAACTTCCAGAAACAAGACTTCCTGTCTGAGCCACCGTTAATGAGCATGTTGAAGCCATTTACAGCAAAAAGAGCGGAGTCACCCCGACCACCGGGGAAAATGTAGCAGCAAGGTTTGGAGAGCTTTAGGAAACCGCCTGAGGTTGGTGGTTCCAGGAGATCAAACGGAGACGGGATCTCGACTGATTCAGACAAATACTCCTGTAAACTCTGAGAGACCTTCCATTTCGGGGAGGATGAGAGTGGAGTTTATTTTCATGTTAATGAAGTCTTGCAGGTTGTGTTTGTCCAAACTGGAATCTTTCCAGTCACCTTGTTCAGGGCAAGAGAGTGTAAGGTTGGCTTTATTTGCTGGGTGAATGGTACTGAGCAGTTCACCAATCTGCAAAAGATGTAAACATTTTTAACCAAATGCTGTCTAAAGAATTATTCCTTAAATTTTACTGTTAGCAATGGTTTAGCACAGTGGTCCCAAACCTTTTTCAGGCGATGGACCCATTTTACTATGAGACAATAATTTAATGGATTGGCCTGTATGAGGCTAAAGTGGGAGTCTGACTTTTTTTTAAGCATCCAGTTTCACTTGACTTTTTAGGGTAAAGTTTACTTTCATATAAAATATCTGCAGCTGGTTTAAACTTTATTTGCACACTAGATTTTGTGTAGGAACCATTAAAATGTGACATAGATTTTCCCTTAACCCATGACTGTCAAAGTGAAAGTTAAAAAATCAAACACCAACTTCAGACTTGCCTGACTTTTGAGGTGCAATCTGGATAAACACAAAAAAATAATGGTCACTAAAACTGGTATTTTCTGAGTATAATAACAATCATGCATCCACCATTCAAGTCATTTTGTTAACAACATTCTTGTGACATTAGACAGCCAGTTTCTGAATATTATGCATTATTATTACAGTGTGTCGCAAAAAATCCATATCTGGAGTAAAGACTCTTGGGTTTTATTTGTTAAATGTAGCTTTTGTTACTCTTTGAAGTCAAAGGCTCTTTTTCCTTTTCCTCCCTGACTCTTTTCTGCAAAAAGAATCTTTCCAAATAGGTTTGCTTTTGTTAACTTTGCTCGGTTGGGGATTTAAATTTAGCAGTCGGTAGCTGCTTTAAGAAAGGATTTTACGCGTCCAGTAGTAGAATCCTGATCAAAATAAAACTTAATTTAGAATCAGATTATGAATAAATCTGAAAAACTGAAGCTTGTGTTTTATTTTCCTCTGCGCCACGGTACCACCTGGGGGGTTGGGCACTACTGGTTTAGCATTGAATACTGGATCTTGGAAGTTGATTTCCGACATGGTAAATTTGGTCTCTATTGACTTGCAAGGGAAAAATGGGAAGTCCAACCAGACCAAATGGGATTAGAGTTGAGTGATTTCCAAACTGAAGCTAAAGAGAGCTTTTAAAAAAAAAGTGATCAATGTAAGTGTCTTTATTGATTTGTTAACGTGTTAACATTTAGTCATTTAATTCCTTGAAGTTGTTCTTTCAATCAATTTAGTAAATGTCAGTTGGTCAACTTTAGGTCTGGACAAGAAATCCCAAATTTATTGTTATCGCGATATCAAGCCGTGCGATACATATAGCAAAAGATGGCAAACATTGCAATAAATTGTAACCTTAAATGTGCTAAAAAAGTCTTATGGCACCTTGAAGCATTTAACAAATCAAGTAAATCAATTTTTGCATTTGACCAATCGGATGGACCCCTTCATGTTGTTGACCAATCAGATGGAGACTTTTAATGTTAGATGTTCGCCTCCTATGTAGACGAGGGTCATTTGGAGAATAATTTAAGGTATGTTGACTCTTATTTAAACTGTTGCAGTGAAATGGAATTGAGGTTTTTGGTTGATTTGCCTGTTTCTTCATGTATTGCAAGTTATACCACCATCACAATATTGATCACCAATATCGCAAAGTTTTCCTCATACCGTGCAGCTCTAGTCAACTTCTTTTTGTGTTATCGTTAGAAATTCTTTAAAAATTTTGCTCACCTCTTGATCTGTGAATATGTCAATGAAACTGAAGAAAGAGAAAGATCCGGACTGAAGAATCAGCTCTCCGGTGTTTTCAGAGCATTGGCCTGAGAGAACCAGCAGTTTGTGTCTGGCCACGTCTGAAATCATCAACCGAACCTAATGAAGAAAAAAAGGAAAGTTTTCTTCTGCTTTATACAATGGAAAATTGTAAAAACACAAGAACAATATTAGAAATGATGTTGAACTGATTGGTGTGCTGCGGCATTATTTTGTGTATTGATTTTATGCGTCTGAATAAGCCCCATTTTCATGTCACCCTAATGATATCCATTAGCTAATTGGCTGACCTGCCCCTCTTGCTGTCCAATCTGCAGCTAGTTTTCTTTCACAAGCCTGAATCTCTGCCTGTCTCCATCTTTGCTGGTGTTTAATTCCACTCCAGCAGCCTCAGCTGTTTCAGGCGACTGGCCCAGTCAATTCTGCAGTGCTTCAGGATATTATTAATGCACAGTTTAACTGCAAACATGGCTGGGGGAGGAGGCAATGCTCAAAAAGGAGCAGCACACTGAAGGAAAGTCATTTTTGTTCCCAAGTTCCTCTAGTTTTTTTTTTAACTTTTGGTGTAAAACAGTTAAAAAAAACACAACACAAAAGCAGAAGTTGGTGTTTTTTTTTCATTAAATGATGCTTTTATTTTTTAATTTCCTTTTTTAATTTTATACTCAAGGTAGATGTAGTAGGGAACTAAAATAGTATTGCCTTCATGCTGGAAACTAAGTATTTCTAGAACAAAATCATTCTCAGAAAAAGCTTAATTTACCTCAGTGCTGACGGCTTCATCTGAGGGGTTTATCAGTACCACAGTCTCCAGGACAGGACTTTTATGGTGAAGAATTCTCTGTCCTGGACACAAAACAAACAGCATGAGAAGAAAAAGCACCTTCTTAGGTTCTCTGCTATTATAATACTGATTTAATTCAAATTATTTGATTTAATTTAGTTTATTTGTAAAGCACAAGTTCATAAGCAGGAATTGTTGATGAAGCGACATAAAAAAGGAAGAAAGGACATTCATTGCAACTGTTATGTAGCCCGGTATTAAAAGAAAAACATTAGTTGTTCATTTAAATAGTATTTGTCATAAAACACATCTATATTTGTTTAAGTTCTCTTTAGATAAACAGTGATGTTATCCATGTTAAGTTAAATTGTTGGCAAGGAATTTAACTGAAGTATTATCCATGTTTTATTATTTGTTTTATTATTTTTTTTTCAAGTTACTGTGAGTGTACAAAGTGTGCTCAATGTGTAGGCTAACCTAATTTGATGTCAGCTTGTCTATCAACGGATTCTGTGAGTGTTATTGGTTGGTTTTTGGATTTTAATCCAATCACAACATCTGAGGGCGGGACAACTGGAAAACACTGTGCGTGTCGAAGAGACTACGTTCAGAAGCTGGAAGCGTGGTGAAAGTTTCGGCTTGATTTATATTCTCTGACGGTGGTGGATGCAGAGTTCGCCAAAGGAGTTCAGAGCATATGAAATACTGCTGAAGGTAAAGCAGTTGACAACATTTGTGTATGTAATTGCGCTGAGTTTTTACAAAGCACATGTTGTATGAGAGGAATGTTATATGTGACTAGCATGTAACTTGTTAGCAGCGGTTATACTGTGACCCAACGTTACGGTAAAAAACGTAAACGGTGCTAATGTTGTAAAGTATAACAGTTATAAAACACACTCAAACTGAGAGTTTGTGTGATGATATTAATGAGGCATGTATGTGCATTGACTGAGGAGCAGGACCAGGACGCGCTCTTGGAGTATTCCTGTGGGCATCAGACGGACTCGGAGATCCAGAAAGTTCCCGCTGGGACCCAGTTGTGCTCAACATCAACATTGAACGAGAGTCCAGTTCCAGTTTGGGTCAAGTTCCTTTCCCTCACTCACTTCCAAGACAATACACCAGAATCCGCACTGACTGAACTAGGAGGCCGTGAGTACAAAAAACACTGCACGTGCTTATTTTGTTTTGCTTTTTAAGTGAAGCGGTCACTAAGTTTCAGACCTCAACGCTCCCGAGCGACGACACAGGCCTGCAACGGCCGGGTAGTTTGTTTATTTAAAAAAGGGACATTTTTTGAGTTTGTAAGTGTCTTTATTTTCCCATTTTTTTGTGGATTTGTGAACTAAGATTCATACTTTGTTTTGATTTTTGTATTTGTTTTAATAACTAAATTTTCAGTTTATTTAAACGACACTTCTTGTCTGGAGTTTTTTGAAGGTGTTTTTCTTGAAGCTTGGAGAAGGTAAACGAGGAAGAGTTTTAAGTTATTAGATTTGAAGTATGTTTTGAAATTATTTAATTTTGACAATAATCAACTACAAAACACCTAGAAGTTAAAGGGATTTGTGACGGCACCAAACCATAAAAATCACACCCAGGGCCCCGCCCATAGTATTACAATATTAGAGTTTTACCGTTTAGTTTATTACATGGGACGGGCGCTACATGTTATAAAGGAATTTGTTTGAACTAAATTCTGTCTGTTGGTCAGAGAAAACAGGAAAAAAAAACAGACACACTGAAACATCTGCCTTAGGACAGAAGAAATGTGAAAAAAGCTAACAACAACATAACAAAGCTGAACTCCTCTGTCACACCTACAGCACATCTCACCACTGTCTTCCAGTTCTGAACATCTAACATACATCTTTGCCACTCCAGACCTCCTCATACGAACAGCTCCTCTCTCGTGTTCCTCACTGACATGAAACCATCAGCTAAACAATTTGATTTAAATCTATTATGTCATAGGCTTTCTCCAGACCTACAAAGACACAATGCTGCTCCTCCTGACCTTCTCTGTTCTCTTCCAGCAGCATCCTCACCACAAATATCACTTCTTCGTCTCTCTTCACTGGCATACAGCCATGCTGTTGCTCACAAATGCTCACTTTTGACTCAGCCGAAGTTCCACTAGACTTTCCCATGACTTCATTGTGTGACTCATCAGCTTTTTTCCTCAATAGTTTCCTCACACGTCTCTCTTCTTTTTAAAACACCTCTATTCCTCAGATGTATTTATTACATGTGGAACCTGTTAACACATTTTCCTCCCTGTTCTTGATCGCTCTAACCTGCTGCATATCCTTCCATCTCTGTTTCTCTGCTTCACCTGCACAGATCCACCTCCCCCTATTTGCTTCCAACCTGTCATAGAAGACCTCACACTCCCTTTGTTTGGCTTTCACCTGCACCTCCACCTTGTGGATCCATCTTCCTGTTCCTTTCTGCATCGGTGTCCCACTTTCTCTTAGCTAACCATTTCCCCTGAACATCCTCCTAAACCTCTTCACTCCGACACCAAGTCTCCTTATCTCCATTCCTCATTCCAGACAACACACTGATCCCTTTAGCTATCATTTTGGTTAATATTTAATAAGCAGGTGCTTCTGTGTTTTATTTTCTCCCAAACTTTTTATACATATTTTCATTGTAAGAGCATAAATCAAAGTATTAACACTACGCATTTTGGTAGAGAAAAAAAAGTTCTACACATTTCTAACTGCTAGTTCATAAAAATGTGTTTTGAAAGCTGCAAACAAAGTAATGAAATAAGTGTTCATTTAACACAAGTCTGCAAAGTAATGTCTTAAGCATGGATGAAATCTTACAAGGAGAAGAATTTCAGACTTTTCAATAATAAGTACAGTAACATTTAAACTTTAATAGTATTTTTACTATTACTTTCTTCTGGAGTTAAAATATACAAATTATTATTATTGCTAATTTTTTTTTGACAATTTCTGTTTTAAGCTACAAAGATATAAAGTATAATCCATAAATTATTTTTTTGGTTTATAAAATCAAACTGAAAGATGATGAATAAAAAAAAAACAACCTTTTCAGGGTTTCTCAAACCTGATAAACAGAAAAACCTAAAACTTAACATATCTGCATATTTTCTTAATTTATTGCTACACATCAACAGGATATTCTCCAAAAATTATTTTTGCTTCTTAAAGGGTTTATTACTCCACTGATCGTTTTTTTTCCACTTTCTGCATAAATTATTGTCAGTCAAATTGACAAAGCGACACAATTGGAATGTCAAAAGCTCAGACCAGTTGACATCCAATATAACGATCTCATAAAAAATACATCACTGCAGTAATTTCATTTCAAAAGCAACAGAAATAATTGAGTCTCTGACTCATTTCCACAGAACATTTCCATAAAGCAGATCTGTCTGATAGACAGTGAGTGATTGTATATCAAGAACCAGGATCTGCTTTACATGTTCTGGGTGTGGATGCTCACCAGTACCCTCTGTATCAAACCTTTGCCTCGCCTCAATGCAGCCATGTTTTCATTGAAGGAACTAAGACAAAGAAAAGTCATATGTCATGTGAAAAAGAGTCAAGCGCAACAAATTGGGCATTATTTGAGGATCTCATCTTGAATTTCAGAAGCACAAAGAAAGTGCCTGATCTCTGGAGACGTGACACTGCAGCAGCCCTGTGACTGCTCAGCAAATTCCTCCATGCATATTTCATCATGCATTTCAGAGAGGAACAGCTAACCCTTGACTCCACCTTTTCCCTTCAGAGGTTTGTCACGGCATAGAAAAACCTCCTGCAGTCACTGCTGTGGTTTCTGTGCTGTCTGTCTGACTAACAAAAGAAAAAGCTTTTTTTTCTACATTTTTGTTACAGTTCAGCACAGCTTTGTTTTAAATTCACAAAAAAATGGTTACTTTGAAGATTTTACAGTCCGTTAGGAGGGATGGGTTCACTTCCTCAATTATACAGATAGCATCAGTGTAAATAATAGCACTTTAAAAGAAGTAAAAAAAAAAAAAGGCTTTTTTTATTTTACTTCATGTAAAGTTATAGTGAAATATTTGCTATACATAAAGACATTCTGAGGTAAGACAAAAACTTAAAAAACACAACAGCACCACATTTGACATTTTTCTTAAATTCTTTCAATTAAAGTATCTTGAAACCTAAGCCTAATTGTTTACTACATTTATTTATTTCCTTTTATTTATTTCCTGTACGTTTATTGCATGAAAATAGTTTTAGTCTTAAACCTTTGTGATAAAATCCCAGCGGATGGAAGGGATAAGCAGTTATTCAGCTCTTTCTTAGGTCTAAATTGATGACCAAAGACCTCCTGAAAACAATCCAGAAAATTTTCATCCATAAATAAATCTATCCAGAAGCAATTATAATGTCTGATGAAGCAAAAGGAAGCAAAAAACTTTTGTTTTCTTTGTCTATTGTTGTCTCCATCTTGCCCATATCGGTCCTACATGTATTACAGAAGTAAACGCAGCAGAAAGGACACCACCCTCATTGTGTGTCTGAGCTAAGTCATCAAAAATGGTGCATTGTGCAGTGGCGCTGTCAATGACACGGATCAATAGAGGGCTCCTGAACATCCAGGGCAGTCCTGTCTCAGCAGGAGGTAATGCAGCATGCACCGTCAAGCATTCTCCTTCTGGCTAAATTGAAAGTGCAGGACAGGCACGGCCTTCCTGCCATGGACCGAGCCAAACACCCCTACCACTTAAAGGGAGGCTCCAGAGAATCTGTAAAACCTTACGAACGCTGGACACAAAGCCAGATACTTTCATTGAGGCTTCTGACTGGTCAGTTTTTAACTTTAAAGATTGGAATAAGAATTAAAAAAAGGATTAGCAAGAACATGTTAAAAAAAAAAAGATATCAGAGCAGGAATGGTTATTCTCACAAATACAATGACTGAGTAAAAGAGTAAAAATCATTTCTCAATAAAAGTCTATGGGATTTTGACTTTTGTTTTTACAAACTTTATTGGTAAATGGTAAATGGCATATGCTCGTTTAGCACTTTTTACCTTCCTCGACGGCCCACAGCGCTTTACAGTCACAAACCCATTCACACACACAGCAGATCGATCCAACGATCCAATACAAAACAGTGCAATACAATAAAAGGAAAAGAACAAGCCAGGGGGTTATTATTACATTTTGTACAAATGGAATTTTGCCTTCTTGGAGCCAGTGAGTACGATCCTGTTTGGAAAGCAAGGGAGGAGGAGTCACTCAGTCCAGTTCTCATACATAGTCAATTTTAAGAACATCTCAAAACTGATGGGGACCTGTGATCAGTCAACTTTCTGTTATTTTTCTTTTTTTTTTACCTTTCCAAAAATGAAAGGCCTGAATTTCCACCTTGAAAACCCGGAATATTTTTGCTCAATCCAAGAAAAACTTGGTGTGAGTTCATAAAATCTTTCATAGATTTTCTGCTTCAACTCTCAGCTGAATTGGACAAAGCAAAATGAAAATTGTCATGAGCAAATCCAATTTTTTGAGGTGAAACACAAGGTTTCCAGCTCAGCTCTCCTGCTTTTGTGTGCAGATTTCCTGTCATCCATCAAAAAGATGGATAACACATTTGTGTTTGTGTGACATACCAGCTGCCCTACTCCCTGCTATGTAAAAGCACTATGATAATAAGCCAATGTCTTAAAATACATAAATTGTTCTATTTTATAATCTATGAGCAATCAGGTAATAAACTATGCTTTTGTAAAAGTACCTGTTTGAGGAAAAAAATCGTACATTTTTGAAATATTTTGTGGGTATTTACTTTAAATGTTACACATCTGTATCTCTAACTCTCAACACGTGACTTTCTTGTAATATTGTTCACTATATTTCCTTTTTTTTTTTTCCAGCTTTCGCCTTTTTGTGTCACCATCCATCCCTCCCTTACTTCCAATATCCATCTTCTTTTATCTCTTTTTTTTTTCCAATCATACCCCCTTTGTCCCCACCCCTCTTCATCTTCAGATCCCCCAAGGATCCAAACTGCTAATTACTCCCAGAACAACTGTGCATCCAGGCAGCAGCTCACTGGAGGAGGATGGAGAGCGAGAAATGGAGGATGGGAAGGAGGTGAAAACAAAAGTGGGATAAAAGGCAACGGGAGACCGGAGCTTCATTGACAGTTGCTTTGAATAAATCATTGTATTTGTTGTAATGCAATTTTGTGCAGCAATTTCTGTAACTTGATGCATGTCAGGCTGTAAATAAAGGTAGTCATCTGGTCTAGAGCAGCTTTTGCTGACAGGATCAATTTGTCACACAGCCAGGCAGGTATAACAGCTTCATATGTGACGTGGAGCCGAGATGGAGCTCTTCTGACCTTCAAGGCCGTGCCGTCCGCTGAACCTGCTCCCTCTTAAAAGCGCTGCTCCTTCACCTCATAAAGGATTCAGCTGTAAAAATGCCATGCTACAAATACAGAGAGGGGGATAAAGCCTGAATGCTGACAGCAATAGGAAGAGATTTCGGTTCACTGCGATGTGGCAGGGTACATCACTGAGAAGCAGTGTGAATTCAAACTCATTTGAAGGTTTTTCTTTTTTCTGTTTTTTAAACTACACACCACTACGGTTTCCTAGCAAATGTCAATTCACTGTTTTAGCTGAAAAGACTTCAAGAGCTATGTTGCCAGATCCTTAAATATCATAGAAAGTATTAATATTGGTGATCCAATGTCATGCTTTCGAGGTTCCATTTACGCACTGAAGTCTGACAGCCTCGCAGAGATTTTGTGATTTAAATAGAAGAATAGATTTGATTACAAGAAGCCATTTTCCCCAAAACAGAAAAGCTTGCTATTGGTTTGCCAATAATAACTTAATTTAAATGGATAAATAGAGCTAAAAAGCTCAAATGATTTCATCTGGTTTGGCTTCACACTTCACTGTTGAGAGAGGATCAAACTGTCTCTGTCCACTGTCTGTGGAAGAATTGTATACTTACAACAACTGCTCATTTGCACTGATTGAGAAAAAAAAAACTCAATGAAAGAAAATGTGCCTTTCTCAATTTCCAAATTATTTTAAATCAAAATTATTCTGTATTTTATTTTTAAATCAATGTTTGAGTTTTACGCAAAATACTCTTGGGTTTAGTCTTTAGTCCACTGTTGCTCAACTACATCAGTGTTCACTTGCAAGCAAACTGAGACAATCCTTTCTAAAGTGGGTTAGTTTGGTGTTCACATTTGCCAAATACAGTAAACTATCCAAAAGAACAAATGTTTCCCAGTTTGAGAGCAGCCTTTCATTTGCTTTCTTTTGTTTTGCGGAGAAAGAAGACACCAAAGTTCTGTGCAAATCTATAGAAACATTTACTGTGAGGAGGTAAATGCACTTTTCAATACTCATAGACTAGAAACATTAGGACTTTTTGGTGTGAGCAAAATAGGCAAAGATTTCCATTTACTTTGATGGACATTTTAACAGATGAAGTTCAGAAATACTATTAAAGTTTTCAATTTTACACACATTGATCAGCATTTTTGCAAAACCAAATTTTGCCATCGCATGAATGAGGTTTTTCTCTGAACAATTTAAAAAAAAAAAAAAAAAGGAAAACAGTCTTTCTTTGGTAAACAGTGAAGAACATTTTACCAAAGAAAGCTGGAATATGTTAATATAAGCATTTTGGGTGTATGGATAAATCTTAGCCATAGTACAAGTTATAATGATAAAAATTAAGAAGCCCACATACTTTTTAAAACCCTTAAACAGATTTAAAGTCAAAAGATAGTTTTTTATTTCCTTATAGAATTTTTTTAACTCTTAAATTATTTGGTTATATTTTATAAAGAAACAAATTAATATGGTTGGTAATTTTAGGGATATAATGAAAGATTTATGCCGTTTTCTGTAAAAGGCTATAGTTAAATCTTCTAAAAGGGTTTATTACTCCACTGGGAGTATTTCTTTTTCTTTTCACCTGTTAATCACAATCAGGTAATTAACAGGAAAATAAACAAACTGTAATATATCCTCAGTTTTTTTGTGACTTTGAGCTAAAGTGTCACCGAAATGGATTAAATTTTTTGCCGTTTAGGTTAAAAGGTGGTTTTTTTTTTCTTTTTTTTTTTTTTACATCAATAAGACCATTTAGGTTCCCTGGGAATTGGAGTGGAGAAAGTCCCTTTCATAAAAGCAGAACAGCTTGGTATTGATTAGACACTAACAATTCAATCTGAAGGGACAAACAGAATCAAACCGTGGCAGCAAAATGCTTTTCAGATCACAGCTGAGCGGCCAGATCCTCAAACAGCAGGGAGTCAAGGTTTCTGATTTTTTTTCCTCTTCAATCTGTTTACCATCTGTGCATCACAGAAAAAAAAATCATCTGAAATAGGTTTTTCTTCTTGTTTACCTTTGACATCTGCAGAAAAGCGAGCAGAGTGTCTGGAAACAAACAGCTTCAGCTCCTGGTCCAGGTTGCAGTCGATCAGATTTGTGTCCCAGGAACGGATTCCTGCACAAAACAAAGTATTTTAAGACATTTCGGGAAAAGAAAGGTTAAAAAAAGACCCCAAAGTGTGTACAAAGTCGTCTAGACATCTGCCCCACTTCCTGTTCACTGGAAAACGTTTAGATTTGTTACTGATTTGGCAGGGGCCATGAAATCTATATTAGGAAACATCCATAGTGCTGTTTGTGTTTTGCCGTGGGCCACATGAACCCAGGGTCTCTGCTGTACTGAGTCATGGTGTCATATACTCCATTTTTTTCAGTGTCAAGGCCTAATGATGACCTCCAAATAAACTTAGCTAAGTCATCAAACTTAAAAATAATGGATCAAAACACACAAAAGTTACATCTCATCCATAAAATAGGTTATTTGGAATGAGAAAAACACAGAAGGGCATCTGTAAAGTTAAGTTTCAAGAACATTTGATATTTTTTAAATAATGGTGTAAAATCTGAAATAACAAATAATGCTGGTAACAAAAGCATAAATATAAAGAAAATTCGTTTATTATTTAATTGTGCTCTTATTTACAGATAAAGCTTCATCATTTACTGCGCCACATTCTCCTCTTCTTACGGCTCCCTCAAACAAACAGAGCTCTTTAGCATCAGCCGCAGCTGGAGAGTCTCTGAAACGCCCTCCTCCAACTGAATCTGGACCCTTGTGGCTTTCCGTAGGGACCGCAGTGCGGACAGGGCCACGCCCACAAGCCGGTGTGGGATGAGAGAGCTGGATGCAGGATTAGGATCGTGATGGTTTCTTGTCAAAGCAACAGGAAAACCCCGCCTGCTTTTGTTTTATTAATCACAAAAAGTGACAATTTGATCCTAAAATCGCGTTTTTGCGGAAAGAAAAAAAAAAAGAAAAGAAAAGACAGAAGAGAGCAGACAGCCCCCCTCATCTCGATGTGTCCGCCTCCTGACAAACAAAAGGCCTCAGTAGAAGCTCCAAGATGGAAAAAAGTGCTGCTTAAACAGACATCTAGAAATGCGTTTTTGGAGGTGATGCTGCAGAAGATGCGTTTACAGCAAGGAGGCCTTCTGGGAAACAGTTAGGATATACCTCCGCAGTCTAAGCTGTATCAATAAATATAATGAATGCTTATCTATTCTTTTTTTTTAAATTAGAATTGTCTATCAAAAAAGGGTTTTGTGTGATTTTCAAGCTCCAAAACGCATGCGTAATTGGCCTAGCATCATTTCCACCGCAAAATTCTTCTTAATGACTTAAACAAAATCCAAACTTTCAGGCACTATATCCCTCCTGCAAGAGTTCTTGGGGACTTGAGGTGTCAGTGGCCCACACCCACAGTCTCGCACATCTCCATCTTACCTTTCTCAATGTCTGCAATGGCACACTTGAGCTGATCCTCGCTGGTGATCTCTCCGATCACCACCAGCAGGTAGAATTTGCCGTCGTTGAAGTGATGGGACGGACTGGAGGATGCTGCTCCGATGCTGCTGCCCAGAACCTCCATTTCTGCGGATTCTACAAGTGTAGCCATCCTCTGCGCTGCCGTCTCTGCGCGTCTTTCTCCTGTCTGTGCGGTTTATCCAAGCAGCGGTCTGCCTCCTCCTCCTCGTCCTCTTCCCTCTGATCTTATTCGCCACAGACTGCTGGAGTGGTCCCCAGACACTCGAGTGGAGCCCTTAAAGGAGTGGCCCTAGCTGTTTTATACCGGCAGACATTGTGTCACGCTCCGTGGCCGGGCAGAGGAACGCGCGCCGGGAGCGATTTCGCACACTCACTCCTCAGCTGATGTCATCCGCAATGGAGAGGGCGCATCCGGAAGTCAGATATGTCCCGCTTGGGACTGTAATCTTTGCACATCCATCACTTTATTTCCCTCAATCATTTCAAGTCAAATAAAGCAGAATATTTACAAACTGCTCCTTGTCAGAAATCAATGTTTTTTTCTGCATTGTTTAATGCACTTTTGACTTTCTGGACTACAAAAAACAAGGATTTTCCCAAAAGATGAATTTGAAAGACAAAAATGTGTCTTTTTTTATTCAATTAATGACATTTCTTGCAAAAAAAAAAAGTATTTGGAGATGATTATTTTTCTTCTTTTGCGAAAATGCATTCAAATAACTGAAAGTAGCAAAGGGGTAATTGAGCCACACATTATTAGTGCTAAAAAGCACAAAAAACAAAACAAAACAAATCCACAACAGTGAAAAAAAACTGACCCAAATAACTGTAAACATTGCTAAGAACAATGTACAGAAAAATCATAAAGTATATATATATATATATTTAACCATTGTGCTATAGGCACTTTCACATTGGGAGTTGGGTCATCTAGACCCCACAAGACAATATGCTGAACCTTTTTTCTTCAATGATTTGTGATCTTCACTGGTGTCCATGGATTACATTAAATCCTCTCCACCTTTATCCACCTTTGTCATGGTAGGGAGAACACATCAATGTGTGGGTGGGGTCATAAGATAGCACAAGGGTTCAAAATGCTCAGTTGACTCTTTCAGCGTTGAAATTGTCTCAACAAAGTTGAAAATGCTAAAATAAAGGCTTTAAATGCTGAAGTCCCTGAAGAAACACAAGTTAATCTAAATATGTCATCAGCGTCTTACTAGTAAAGCTAGGCTAATTAGGAAAACAAAAGGCCCTTTCTCAGTAAATTCTGCTGATGAGCTGCATTGTGGGATGTGTAGTTTACAAAGTTGTGTGGGCTGTGGAATGTGGAATATGTTGTTCCACTAATTTCTACTTTGAAAAATAAAAATGTGTTTATTTAAAAGAAATAATGCAAAGTGTTATCATGAAGATGCCCTTGAATTGCCCTTTACAAGAAAAAAAAGGTAATTATCTTTGTACTGAAGTGATTAATGTCGAGGGATTTCAAAGCAGATGTGCAGAAACCTAATTCCTAGATTTTTTTAGATTTTTTGTGAATTAGTCAGAAATTGCATTGGTTCGTTGCCAAAGGCTCATTCCTTTTTTTGTCAGCCTTTTCATCCACAGTAATTAATTACAGTATCGTTGAATTGATATTTATAGACCAAAAATATGTAATCATACATAAATAAAAAGTAAGATAAAACTAAAAAGTAAAACAGATACGCGTAAAAAAGTACCCTCCCTCCCAACCCACCAAGGCTCTTAAAACAGATGAAGGAACACGAAAAAGAAAGGATGATTGATAACAGTCTCAATTCCTAACATCCAAGTCAACAAGCATCAAAAGTAAATGCTTTCACATATTCAATAAGGGGGATCCATGTCACTGAAACTTTTTGTTGTGTTGATTTTACCATGTGAGCTTTTTCGAAGGAAAGTAACTATTTTAACCATTGGGAGACCGAAGGAGCTTTGTCAGATTTCCAATGGAATAAAATCAGTCTATGTGCGAGAAGAGTGGCAAATGCAATGGCATTTCCCTGGGACTGGTTTGTTTTATGTTGAGGTGTCATGATTCCAAAAACACCAATCCGGAAGTCAGGTGTCAAATCTTTTCCATAGATGTGGGATAGGACCTGAAAGATATTTCTACAGGACTAAATCATGTGTACAAGATGCAGACATGTGCCAGCTACTGAGGGCCAAAAGCTCATTTCATGTTGATATTTGCTCTGATGGAAATGTGAAAGAATTACCTTTTATTCTGAAAAATAGGAAAAGAAACACTTGTTTGTTCTGACAGAATCGCGTGATCAGAGCCGCCGGGGTTAAAGACAGTCTGCCTCAAATGAAAGGACTTCAGATCACAGGACTCTTTTTTGTTTTTCCTTCCATTCCCAAAAAGGATGTGTGTGTCGGTGAGTCCTGATGCTAATTACAACTGGCAGGTTTTATTTTGAAAGAGACATAAAAGACATAAAATATGTCCAGGTTTTTTCCAGCGGGAGAATCTAACAGTTTATAGTTTGTGTTTGAAAACAGGACAGCTGATCATCAAGACAATAACATACATGGCTGCGGTGCACGGTGAGGAAGGTTTTCCCTCTCATAATATTGGCAGCTCTTTTTTTTGTTTTTATTTGGTTGTATTATGGCGGGGGATGTGCAGATCTGTGGATTCCTGATCGGATCAGGATCAGACTGCTTCTAAAGCTATTTCTCCACTCTTTGCTGGATTCTCTGAGCAGTTTCTGTAATAAATTAAAGGTTAAATCTACTATAAATGAAACTACCAGCTGATTTTTAAGTGAGACCCACACAAACCTTTGTTTTCTTTCCTTTTTTGTGTCTGCCAAGACCTATTGATGTCCCTGAGCACAGATGGGGGTCACCGCTGAGGTGGTATTGACTTAGCAAGCTGCTGCATGTGAATATCTCAGAGCCTCCAAGGCCATGGGGTGGTTGCATCAAAGATTCATTACCCTGCAGCAAAAGAAGCAAGCCATTAAAAATAAAACAAGGTACCACTAGTGGACTCTCACAAAGGATGGCGTAGATGGACTGGGGGCGACTATAGGTTAGAGTGGGTGATGGACAGGCTAGCCAGATTTTTTTTGCCCTAACATCAGCCTGCATGGACTTGTGCAACCCATTACTGATCATGCAAGGACTTTAATAATTCATAAAAGCCGATCTCATCCGAGCTGCAGAACATCACATTCTGTGATACACCCCTCCCCTAAAACAGCAAGAGCAGAGTGTGACAACGGAGATGAAAACATTAAACAATATAAAAAACAAACCAGGAAAAATGTGATGATCTGGAAAACAAACAGTGAAATGATCACATTTCTAAAAAACTTTAGTGGTAATAACAATACTAAAATATGATTTTATTGTTGCTTTATTTGTAGCGAGAGTTCATGTAGCTGTAATTCTAAAGAGTGTATTGTTAAAGTGCATGAAAAATAGGAGGGGTGGGCTTAAATCCCCTCTCTACATCTGTGATTTGTGAATGTCGAATTCCTTTGTCTTTATCTTATTTTTTTTATTCTAAATGGTGTTATTTAAGTGAAACTGCTTTACTTTGTGTTTTGATTTTTCCTTATTTTTGTCGTTATAAAGTTCTATTAATGATGAAAAGTCTTTCTGCACTCAAAACTGCACATTTGAAAACACATTTTAACTACAGCATTCATGAAAAACTATGAAATACAATTGATAGCTTTTATTTCTTTATTAACTTAATAATTTAATTCATTCCTAATTGCATACAGAAGAAACTCAAGTCAGTTTGCATAAACAATAAAAATAAGCGTAATGCTAAACTGTGTTAAACTGTGAAGTACAGTGTTTTCCTTTGTTGATGTTTGCATGGTTTTAAATGTATTCTTTAAATGAAACTTAAAAATAGAAATACATGAAATCCCTACGAAGTCACTATAATGACAGGTAAAAAAAGCATCATAATATGAAACTAGACAATTTACTTAAAAAGGGGACAAAAATGAAGATGCATGATTCAAATGAAATATCGAAGAAATAAAAGAAATGTGCAACATTGCTGTCTCTATGAAACTTACAGCTGAATTATTGAGCATCAGTCTTGTAATTCTTGATTACTGAGTGCATTTGTTCATAAAAAACAAACTTGTGGAACTAAAACTTTTTTTTAAATTCATGCGAATTTATTGTTTTTCCACCATCTATGTCAACAGTGCATCCAGACCTGACTTGCAGAGGCCCTCCCTGCTGTCTCTGCGGGTCCTTCCTGTCGGGTGTGCAGCCTGCTGAGCTGACTTACTCGATCTGTCACCTCGCCATGGAAGCGTTTGGGCGCCTAAACATGCAATGGACATGGAGGGACGAGGGAGTCAGACAGAAGAAGCTCACACAAGTTTTACTTATGATATCCCTTCTGTAATTCACCTCTCTTGCAGTGGAAACTTTTCAGATTTGCAACCCCACATCTGTGTAGGGAGTAGTTTAAAAATAGCAAATAGAAAACAATAAGTGTGACCTGCTTTTCCTAGACAAGCCGACTGTGTGCAGCAGTGATGCAAGCGTGTTTGAACCAGCTGAACCCTGCTGTGTTTGTGCTGGAGCACTGCTGCGCTGGGGGGGCTGTCTGCATTTTAGACAGGCGCAGGCATCACTGTGTACCGGGACAGCAAAAATCAAAATGTTCACGTGTGGAATCAGAAAATGTAGCAGACTTTTAAACAAGCCTCTTCTGCACACACTGCAGCATAAAAAATGAAGAATGGATGCTTTTTGCAGGTCACCTTGGAGAAATTCCAATATCTGATGTGAACTTTGTGTATTTAAGTGTGATTTCTGTCACTCTGATACAGAGCAAAATGTTTTAAGATCAATAATAGTGGGTGTGAGACTCTGCTACCATCAAGCAGTAACCTAAAAATCAGTAATTGTAGTTTGTGGTTGAGGAGCATAAATACTGAAGAGTAGCAGCAAGATCTATGCAGTTTGCTCTTTAAAAAAAGTACATGAAGTTCAAGAGAAGGAAAAATGTACCAAACAGAACATCTGAAACCCTAGTTAGATATACACAGAGGGGAAAAAATCAACAAAACAGAAGGAGCTAAAGGGATTTCTAACTAAACAAAAAAAGAACACAGTCAGGAAGCCTGGAAACTGGACTAAAACTGGAAAAAAAAACACAAAAAGCAAGAAAAAAATGTAAAACTACAATAATATTTCTTTTATAAGTTTCTTTTAATGTTTTGGGTAAAGTACTCTGAATTGTCATTGTACACAAACAGTGCTATATAAAATGGATTTCTTCAAACAGCAGTAACTTTCTTTCTTTATTATGTTTTTTACCCAAAGAAGTTACGGAGATCGACCTAAAGTAGTAATATTTACATAATTTAGATTTAAAAATGAATGTTTCACTTTTTCATTTAAAAGCCTGCAGTTTTAGAGCACATTTTTATGAGGTCAAAAAGTAATAGAATACTAAAATGAAACAACACTGATTTGTTTTTATGTCAATCTGGGATAAATTTAAAAAAAAAAGTTATTAATACTGAAGATATTCTCAGATATGCAAAAATTAAATGATTTTGCCACACGTTCATGTCAGAAACTAAACATGATTTTCATCGGAGGGGGACTTTTAACAAAACTTGCAACTTTAGCCATGTTCAAATAAAAATAATTTCATTTTTTCTGGTAGGAAACTCAGAGCAGAGATAGACACTCATCAGTACAACACAATACACTCAATAAAGTTCCGACAATACACACTTGCTAAAAAAAAATAAATTCTAAGTTTAAAAATAATCAAAGAAAAAAAAGAAAGAAAGAAAAAACCAACAGTTCATCTGCATCTGGTGATAAATGGCATTCTGCCAAAGCAGAGAAAGAAAAGGTTTAGGGCAGGGGTGTCAAACTCATTTTCACCGAGGGCCACGCAGCATCCTGTCCTCAAAGGGCCAGATATAACTTATACATGTAACTAAATGTAATGAAAAATAAATGTAACTATTCCTTAATGTTAAATAACTTATTATTTATTTATTATAACTTTTTAAAATAACAATTACAGTTGCATAGAAAACATATTTTTGCTTGTTGCTCTAGCATAAATCCTTTTACATTTGATTCTGTTGGGTTAGGTTATATTGACAGTGTTTAAGTCCTAATAGTTGCCCAATCTGCTATTTCAAGTCTGATTCCCCTTAGATATGAATAAATACACACTAATTTTTATTTTTTATTTTAAGAAATTAAACACTTTTATGCTCTAATGTGGCCCGCGGACCTTGAGTTTCACTCATGTGGTTTAGGGTATATCAGGGAGGGCAAGTCTAAAGAAATAATTTAAAAATATGAAAAAAGAAAAATGCTTTTTGCAGTACATAAGTAAAAAAAATAAAACATTTGTTCTTATATTATCTATTTCTGATGTGTAGATTAAGACGCTATTTATAAAAATTAAAGGACACTGCTTGCGAATGCAAGACGTAAAGCTTTTTTATAATTAGATATATGGCGCCCTCTTGTGGTGACTTTTGAGAATGAACCTAACGTTTTTGTTTTTTCATTACCGGTATTATCCTGAAGGGGCATAGAAAGCAATAATTCTCGCTTCTTCAACGTCAATCCAACTATTTAATTTAAACAATGTGAAGTTATTTAGCTTACTTTAGAGTTACATTTATTTTTGCTTCAATACCTGTTTTAAAAAATTAAGGGTTCTTATCAAATTGGATTTATGGAGCAGTTGATTTAAGTAAATCCCAAATTGTTTGCTTTTGCAGCCTTAACAGGCTGTTCATAACAAATCTGGTAACATTTCAAAAAGTCTTTAACACATATCTTATGGTTTTGATAGAAAACATATTTCAAGAGGGAAAAAAACAGGTAATCTGATCTTTTTTATGATGATAAAAAGTTTAGGGTCAATAGGGTAATGTACAGAATGTAGTCTGACACCATAAGTCAGAAAATCCTTCATTCTGGTGGGAAAAGCTCCTCAAAGTTTTGGGCTAGAGGTTACCGACAGCTTCATAAATCAGGCTGAGCTCTTTTGGAAAACATTGGAGACTCAAAAGGCGGAAGTTTAACTGGAATCTTTGGTATTTGTGTGTTGTTTAAATAAATGGGGACTTCTTTAAGACAAAAAGATAATTTGGAGAAAGAAGGTGTAGCAGCAATAAGTCAAAGCAAGCACTGATGATGGATTAAATATGAATAAAAAAGTCAGAGCTCACAATACGCGTTAGCAGTATCTGTTTTCAAAGCTTGAAAAAATGTTTCTTTAGTCTTTTTTTTCTATTTTGACAAAAAATCTTTTTTCTTTTGAAGATAATTTATGTCAGCATTTAATCAGTGACGCAGCCCTGATGAAACCTCACTAAAGTAAATCTTCCTTTCTGATTCCCCTTTGAAGCACTTGGACGTGTCGCTGCATGTAAATGAACTCATCCGTACACCTCAGCATAAATGATGCAATGCATAAAACCAGAGCCTCCACAATCCGGCTTTGAAACAATGTCTGATTTTATAATTAGCTGTTTTAACACATGAGTCACTTGATGAGACACAAATCGACCTCCTCTGAAGCAGCCGATCTTTAAAATGCCAGAACCAGAGAGGGCAGCTGTGCTGAGAAGGGGTAATTACTGTTTGCCAGAAGATTACAGTGACAAGACAGCAGGAAGCTGTTGCTAAAAAAAACAAGCTAAGCAATCTGGTGTGACAACAGGACACTTGATAAAACTGCAGAATTGCTTCTTTTCATAGATAAAATATCTCTTTTCTGGCGCTTAAAATCTGTGTTTCATTTTTTATTGGATTTTCCTTATGAGCAAAGCTACTTATGAATAAATATTTGTGACCTGTCAATGATGTACCCTTCCTTTGCCCAACAGTGGCCGGGTTCGGCTCCGGCAACCCTGTGACCCCCACAGGGACAAACCATTTAAAAAAAAAAAGGATGGATAAATATTTGTGTTCTCAAAATAGTTTGTAAATGATTTTATAACTTCAGATTGATGTGTTCCTTTTTTGTTCTGCGTCAACACGAGCTTTATTGCTGCAGAACATACAGACCAAACTTCTGCTTTCACACAGATTTTCACACCTGCTGATGATCGATTATCTGACTTCATTCGATAAGTCACTTTTCTACTGTTTACTCTAACAACACTTGCTCAATATTCCTGTTTTCTGAGCCCATATGTATCTTCCATAACCATGGTCTAAAGCAGTGTTTTTCAACCAGTGTGCCGCGGCACACTAGTGTGCCGTGGGAGATGGTCAAGTGTGCCGTGGGAAACTGCCCTCATTAATTAACTGATGTAAAAACATTTTCCATCTCCAGGAAATCAGCTCTTTGTTCATCTAAACAGGCCCTGATAAAACACAATAGCTCAATAGTTTTATGTTTGATAAAACATACAATTATTTTTTCTTTGTGTTTACTTGATTCTATTAAAGACATTTTGATAAGAATCACGGTACCGCGATTTAGCTGCAGCTGTAACTGTTAGCGGAAAAATCCCGCACCTTTAACTGTCTCCACCAATCATCCTTGAAGGCTTGATCACATGTCATCAGTCTGACCAATCAGAAGTGGTTAAAGTATTTACTTCCTTGTTTAGATTTAGCTCAAATCGTCGCTCAGTTCTAACAAAAGTACCAGCTAAAGCTCGTCTTTAGTGGTGTAGCTTTCCACAGAATCCGGTGTCAGACCGTGGAACAAGTAAACAAAACAATGAAGCTCAGAGACGGTGGTCTTTCTGCGGTCGCGGATTTTCGGCACTACATCTCCCATGATGCATTGGGTGAAAGCGTCTGTCTTAGCGCACAATGAGCCTCTCTTCTTAACATCTTTAAACAACGAACACACATCAAACAGTTTTTGAATCTTTTAACTTAACTTTTAATACATCTTTTAGAAAAAAAACAACTGCAGCTTCCAGCTTTTTCTGCCACAATTATCACAAAAATGCACGTGAGATTGCAGAGGGGCTGTAGATCAATACAGACTGAGTTTTTACTTTTCTTTTTTTCTTTTTTGGATGCTGGTGTGCCGCGGGATTTTTATCAAGGTTAAAGTGTGCCGTGGCTCAAAAAAGGTTGAAAAACACTGGTCTAAAGACCCAAATCTGACTAAACCAGGTTTCTGAGTGTTACTTTGCAACAGTTCTTTGCTTCCCCAGGCAGCTATGTCAGACAGCTGTGGATGGAGTTTATTTTTCATGAACAAAAATACCATTCAGAAGGTTCTCTTTATTTGGGTCTACAGTTTTCTTAACTAAAACTGACAAAAAGTTGGATTTACCTCCTAATTGGCTGTGAGTTTGTTAAAAAAAATTGTTTTTGCATGTAAAAAATGTGTAGAGAATAAGCTAATATGGTAGATTATTTGTACATTTACTCCATCCATTTTTTCTTGGCCCAAGCCCTGAAAATAGTATCAGTAACTTTGATAAGGATAAATAAAGTATTTAAAATAATTTGTTTTTAAATATTTAATCATTGCTTGTGTCCTTAACTGGTCAGCACTAGCTTAAGGCAGAAATAACAACACTCCACATCTATCCAAGAATGGAAAAAAAAAAACGATTCCGAAGGGGGGGGGGCAGTTTTGTTTATTTATCTGTTTTTTCCTTTGATTAGCTCTGTCGGTCTTCTTCTTTTTCATGCGAAACACAATGTTCTGTTCCAAACATCCCAGCACGAACGTCCATACTGTTCTGTTCACATATCTGTGTGTTGTTGCCTTAACTCATGACATTTTCTGCCCACATCTTATCAGACTCTTTGGCTGAATGGCTGATTGATGTTCATCCAAAGCTCCCCCTGAAGCCACACACAAGTGGACACACTCCAGGGGGAAGATGATAACAGCACAAGTTGTTCTCCTTCCAGCCATCGTCAGAATAAGTCAACCTGTATAATTGTCTTTAAAATCCCCAGGTTTGTCGTTTTTAGAAACCCCACCTCCTGAGAGATTAACTGCCTTCATGGAGATGAGTTTTCCAGGTATCCAGAGAAGCGACAGGTAAAACGTGACAGGAAGTCTGTCTAATGAGCGGCTTGTTCTTAGTAATCGTTGATGTAGTGAGTCTACCTTGGCTAATGTCTAAACTCTGTCGCCCTTGACAGATTACGTAATGCATAGTTGGAGCTACACTAAGTAAAAATTACAAGAATGTTTCCTGTAATCAAAGATGTTCTGTTGCAGCACGTAGTGTTAGAAGCGTCAATAATGACGCAATGAATAACCAGTTAACACACACTTCAGTAAATCATTGTAGTTGTCAGGAAATGGTAGAGTAAAACACAAAATTCAAGAAATTGACTTTAATTATAAATGTGAATAAAATGTGAGAAAAAGGGCTGATAACAGCAGGTGAAGAGGAGTGGCCTCAGAGACCCTCCTAAGGATCAGGGAACATGAAGAGAAGTGGCCCTGGTGACGCCATAAATGCTGTAGCCTCACAACATCGGACCGTGGCCAAAATAAAAAAGAAATGGTCGACATCAAAGTCTAGGCAAAAAAACGTCTGGCGCTCCATCGCCAGAGTGTGTCTGACACGGGTGGGGGACAGGGGACACCGGAGCTGAGCGCAAATGTAATTTCTTGTTGCTTTCTGAATGGTTGAGACATACGCCACACATTGTTTTATCAATAATAAAACAAACTAAAGGCATATGCATGAATACCATAATTCCGTATCTTATGAAGAAATGTTTTACTATGAAAACAACTTTCCCCAGTGGACAATTAATACATCTATCTATCTATCTATCTATCTATCTATCTATCTATCTATCTATCTCTCTATCTATCTATCTATCTATCTATCTATCTATCTATCTATCTATCTATCTATCTATCTATCTATCTATCTATCTATCTATCTATCTATCTATCTATCTATCTATCTATCTATCTATCTATCTATCTATCTATCTATCTATCTATCTATCTATCTATCTATCTATCTAATTGCACCTATATCTGCTCCTCCAGACGGACACATTGACGAGAATATCAGTTTTGTACATTATTTCGTTCTGTTTACTATATTATTTATGAGGTTGAATTGCATAACATGCCAATATTGCAGAACATATTTCACTTTTCTTTTTGCAAATATGTGTTCGTTTGAATTTCTGTTGTAATTTTCGTTTGATTTTTTTTTGTTTGTTTCACTGCTGATCAATCAAACGGGTGTTCATGTAGGCTGTTAATTGTGAGACTTGCTTTGTGAAGTCCTTCATGTTATTTATGAGAGGAAGTATTGTCATTTTCACGTGTTTCTTCCATCTACCGACGGTGTCGCCATTTCTCATATCACCCGTTTTTGTGCGTACGCCTGGGTCAGAGCTTGCGTGAAGGACCGCACATTTTCCTGTCATGTTTGCTTTTTATAAATCTCAAATATTGCGTAGAGAGTGGCGTACACCTTCTTTTGTGCATACGCAACGTTTATAAATGAGGCCCCGGGGAACATGAAGAGGAGCGGCCGGTTGACCCTCATTAGTGGCGGGAAACATGAAGAGGTGTTTCCTCGACAATCCTCTTCAGGAACAGTTAGGAAAATAGCTTGATGTGCCATGGCACGGTTTGGCAAGAAAAAAATATCTCTGGAGTGGTGTGGCATGAATTGGACAGCACGAAAACCAACTTTATCTCTTGCTGGGTCCATGTTGGTCAAGTCATCCTATTAGGAACTGGAGTATGGGACCCAAAATGAAGGAGAAAGTACAACTTAAATAAAAATGCAACAAAGGAAAAACTTAAAAGATGCAGATCACCAGATGAACTGAAACTAGACACTTAAATACTTTGAGGATGATAAACTTCAATGAAAACAGCAGTGGATTATTATCAAATGAAACCATGTGGATCATGACAGGCGGGAAACAACCCTGAAAACATTTTATTACCAAGAAACAAACAAAAAAACAAAGTGCAAGTGGTCACTTGGCGAATTGTACTCATCTGTAATTAATTCACTCTGGAAGTTACAGGTGGACATTTGGTAACAACCAAAATGGGAACGTTTTGGTCACACCGAAACCCTGAACCCTTTGTTTTTGAGTTCAGGAAACTTGTATCTACGACTATTTGGAAACGTCTGAATTGTTAAAGTTAAGGTGGAAAGGATTTTGATGAATGCCAGAAACCTGGGCTGTCATCAATGCCCCTGGACAATCAGTTGCCGCAGCATTTCCAACCAATTTAGTCCAATATTGAGACTAAAATGATGAACCACATGAAGATGTAAATTGTTCAAGCTTTACCCGCTTTATATGAATGAAGCGCACACAAAGAATTTTTATAAAATTAGGAAGACTCCAACAAAAAACTAAGTCTGTAAAATCTAAAACAGCTTAAAATGAGTCAATAAAAGGTTAGAAATGTGTTTAGAAAAATACAAAACATAAAACTGTGGTCACAACTGCAGACTTTCTGTGTGAGGCTGTTTGAGATACTCGAAAACATTTCAGCAATATAACAGGAAGGGCAGCTGCTAAAATGCTTCCAGTAACCACTTCTCAAAAGCTGGGAGTAATTATACCTCATTCTTCTGTTTAAAAAACAGCTTCACCCATGGGGGTATCAGTGACTTTCCTCAAATGCTTTCAGCAATATGTATGTTGAGTTAGATCAAAAGCAGAACTCTGAGTTGGCCAAAGGCCACTTTATTTTTATTTTTTTAAATTGAGTTTGCATGTAGACATCCATGTTTTTTGAGTACGGATTTTGTAGAATATTTTCAATGCCACTGTTCCATAATAGCATACCCTTTGGTTTATTATCCATGACACTACCACCACCGTGCCTAAAGAGGGACTGAAACATCTTCTACAAATTGAAAGATGATCAAAAATGGTTGATTTCAGGCAAGACTATGTAAAAAAAAAATTTCAATCAAAGATTAATACAGATACTTGTCTGCATGAATTTCCATGTCATACGTTGTCTGAAAAGAAATCTGCAAGTGTTTATAGTTAAAGCATTCTGTGACCTTTTTTCAGTCTCAACTTAAAAAGACCACATCTGTTCTTTTTATAAAAAAAAATACAAAGTTTACGGATTAATAATAGTAGCAGAACACATTATTTTTTTTAAAATTGATTTTTTTTGTTTTACTATGAAATACAATAGACTGCAAATAGGTAAAAAAAAATTCAATAATAAAAATCAATTGAAAGGTTTTTCCCTGTTATGATCGTCATGGTGATAAAAAAAAAAAAAATCTCATAAATTTGATAAGACTATTTAAATTGTACATTTTTCTACAGAATTTATGTCCATGACACTTTTTATTATTATTTTGTGAACATGGTTGTGCTCTCATAATTTATATTGAGGATGATAACAACTGTCAAGGGAGCAGAAAACCTCCAGCAGGAATTTCTACATCCAGGTCATTTTTTTTCATTTTTTTTTTCAGGGATTCTCAACAAGCACAACATTTTATCAGACATTTTCAATCCCAACTTGAAATAAAGCAAACATATTACTGTCATATTCACTCCATCCACACTCACAGCACCTTTTCTGTCATGAGTCCCTGAGTATCGCTCAGCATGAGAACGGAGATAATCTGTTCTTGACTGGTCAGCTTGTCGGCACACGTGTGTTCTGCGGGTCTGAGCATCCGGCTGCTTCTTGTCAGTAGCAACATTGAGTAAGATGAATGCTGTCATTTTCAGAGATAAGACTCTGTAAGTGACTGCCACACTTCATTGCAAGTAAGGGTCACCGTTTTGCGTGAACTATGCATGAGCCTTTCCCGACCCCCTGCCTTCAGGAACGCTCATTCGTTCCCTTTTATCTCTCAGATTCAAACCCAGACATCAGCATTTATTTCATCCACATGTCAAAGGTTAGCGTCTGTTTAGGACATTCTGGTTATCTCTCGTCATTCTTTGACCAGAGTTTCAACACACGGCCTGTCCGCTCTGCTTTGTGTGTGTTTGTCTGCTTTTTTTTTTTTTTTTTTTTAAGGAACTTGAGCTTTTGGGGTAAAGTTCTTAAAAAAACATTTTTGAGGGCAGCAGTTAAACTGCTAAAAGAGATGATGATCTTTAGGAATGCTTGAGATATTTTTGAGGGATTGCACAAGGCCTCATGGGAAACGGCAGACTTCTCTGTGAAACTTGTCATGTTGGTCCTTTAGGGTGAACAAAAAAAAGCCTTATTTAGATGAAAATTATATACATTTTTTGAGAACTACTGGCAATCCTATTTTTTCTTTTTTTCTATGAACCTGCTGATGCAGTGGTGTAGTTTTTGAACTTTGATGAAAAATAACTCACAAAAATATTAACTAAATGCATACAACTTGCAGAGAAAAGAAAAGTCCCTTAAAAGTACTTCTTTACGTACTTTAAGGTTTTTTTTATTAGACATTTCAGTAACAATTAATTATTCACGATATAATCTATTTAAAAAAAGGTTTTTATCAAAATGGAACATCAAAACCTAATGTATAGTGAATCAACAGCCCATTTTAAGGGAATCTAATTAACAGTTTAATTGGTTGATTTATTTATAACTGAGTCAATCATTATCAAAAGAGGGATACATTTAATTAGTTGAGAAAAAATATATTAAATTAAAACTGGAGATTTTGAATATGTATATATATTATTTTTCTGCAATTTGTAGGAAACCTATGAAGAAAAGCAATGATCTCCTATCATCTGCTATTGTTGGTGTGTGAATGAGTGAATGGAACCATGGCTGTAAAGTTCCTTAGGCTTTAGAAAATTAGAAAAGTGTTGTACAATGAAACACCTTTTACCAAAAAATAGGAAAAATCATTTGCTCTATGGTAAATCTAATCACCTTTCTAATGATTTTCTGTTTTTTTTTTATGACATAAAAAGGCAAAAGTTCTATTTTGATCACTTTGTATGAGCAGAACTTCAGACTCTACCGTCTCATTGGGTAGTTTTGAATGACCTGACCCACATTAATCATTTTGCTTCTCACTTCACTATTAGTATGAACCCACGATATTATGCAAGTTGTTTCCATTTCCTCTATCTGGAAATGTCCAACCTTGAGTGAGGATCACGTGCTGCTTCTTCAGTCATTATTAAGTCAAGAGAACTGCATGTCGGGCCTTGTATTAAAACTGAGGAGGGCCCACAACTCAGAGGTAAAATTCTAATGAACCACTGCTGCTCTGAAGGACTACGTACTAGAAAACAACACAGTTTTTTGGGTTTTGGCTAAAAACAACAATCATAATCAAAAGGCCATTGGGAACGCTTTGAAAATAGATCAAAAGACGATTGGAGAGGGACTTTAATCCCAAAGAGACTCCTGTCTTTAAGGCTTTAGGCTTATATTGAAAATTAATTGTAGAGAATGGAGACTAAAACCCTAAAAGCCGTCCAAAGGGTTTAGGAACTTGTTTCACTTCAGTTTTAACTTTGAAACAGGAAGGATCACGCCTGTTGTCAAACAAATAATATACAAGAAGCTGTTCAATATCGGTTAAGTATGGTCGATTCTTTATCCGATGGGGTAAAAACATACTTTAAGACCCGCGGGAAAGCTCATGAAGGCTCTGTTAAAAGCAAGTCCAAATAAACAACACAACCAGTTCGTCCGTTTACTGATTTTAACAAATGAAACTCATTGAGAAACTTTCAAATCTTCAGCCGCTTCTGTTACACAACAGTCCAACTGTCCAGTCCTCAGGCTAAAAATACCAGAGCCTGTCAGAGAGTGAAGAAACTCCAAACAAATGCTGAGACATGGATCGATTGAAACAGACTTCTTTGCTGGTGCACTGTGCTTTTGCAACTTTCATAAGGGAATTAAAAAAATTAAAGTATTTAAAGGCCCGTACGACCAAAACAATACTCACATTACTGTATACTTAAAAAGAAGAAGTTCTTATTAAACGATCTGCTTTCTGGTGAATTCCAAACCCATTTTTTTTTTATTATTATTTACATTTTTATTAACTGATTTTGAATAATTGATCCTTTTTTCAACAAACCAAGTTTATGAGTCACTCTTTAAAGTGTTCAGTTTATCATTTGTTCCCACTTTTTTTCCTACCTAAGCAAAAAAATTAGCAGCCCCAACCAAACTGTCACCCATTCGCAATCACATCAGTCATTCTAGGAGGTTTAGGAATTTTGCTGATGGCCTTAAAAAATCTCAACTAATGCAGAAACTGAACTTTATAATTACCCCACATATTGGAAGTTTTTGGTTCGAAATAAAGCTTTAAACAAAACAACTGAGTGGTCAAGCTTTAAACACAACCGCATTTGTTCCCAGTGATTTTACAGAAGCATTACAAGTTCCAGCTTTCTCTGGGAAAGCTTTTTTTTCTTCTTCAGCAGATCACAAACAGAGATTCAGCCTGGACTGCTTGGTCATGAGGGAACTCCAGAGCCTGGAAGGATGGAGCTCAGTAAGGTCATTCAAACTGCTGTGGAGATCTTCTCATTTCTCACAGAGAGACACGGCTCAAAAGATGCAAATGCAATCTGCTGTCAGATCAACAGCATCCAGCACAAACTCAGTTATAACGTTCTACAGAAATCTTGGCAGATACATTTGACATTTACTGAAATCTATGGAGGTTGTCTTCTCTCAGAGGTCTTTCATAAAGCCAGCTCAGAGCCCCAGCATCTCACTGTGAAATGACTTCAACAACCTTTACCTTTCAACAGCCTTTAAATCAAAACAAGCTACATGCGTGTGGATTTATGGAGGAAAAATGTCTGGACCAAGACTTTTTATTTTGTGTGGTTTGCACGATGTCTTAAAAAGCGAATCAGACAACTGTTTTGGGATTTGTTTTTGTGTTTTCAGTGGCTTTTGTTCCGTTTAAAGTTCAATCTAGAAGTTACCGGTCTCCTCTGTAGGGAAAGTAGCTGTTAGCTATTTCTGTCAATGACATCACATTATCTAAATGGGCTCATGAGCACTCAATTGCAAAGGATAGTGCATGAGAGAAAAATCAATGTGATGTGTTGAAGGGATTAAAGATGAGTAAAACAGCCCATGTGTTTATTTTCTGCTGAATAATTTATTGTTTTTTTTTGACTATCTTCAAAATGTAACTCTCCTCCTTTATGTGGGATCAGAACCAGTAAAAGTTATTATAAAGAGACACTCAGTTTACTTTTTTCTGTTTTACGGTGGCCTTGAAGTGCAAATCACACCAACAAATCAAATGTAAAAAATGAATAAATTCTGTTTTCAGAAAACAAAAGTAATCTCCAGAAATCAAAATGAAATGTTAAAAAAGGAAACAGAAGAAGGGGCCCAGACTGGGGGGGGTGTTGGTGTACCTAACGACGATGAAAAAAAGATTTTACTAAGTTCTTAACCAAAATATCTAAGACATATAATAATAAAGCGCTGGCAGCTGTTTTTTGACATACGGGCCCACAGTGTGTGAGGTAGAGAAGACATGCCTCAAAAAAGGACTGAAAATAAATTAAGAGAGGAATAGGAGTCGAAGGGTTGAAAATATGTCACCCCGTTATTTTAGAAAAAAAAGTTGGGTTTGTTGTTACTTTGTTTTCTTTTTTTAATGGTGAATATAAAGCCACAGATTTCCCAAAGTGAAAATCGAATTGATATGAGCATTTTATGACTATTATTTATGTTTGTGTTTTGAAGATTAAAACATTGATGGTTTATTAAAAAAATACATTTTCTGGCAAAACATTTTCAAACAGAATGTTTGAAACATTTCTTTTGCTTATAAACTAAGTTTACCATCTAAAACAATCACTTCTTTACATTTTTTGATACATTTTTTTGATAATGTAATTTTTTTAACCTGTTTTCCATTTTCATGTTACATTGAGAGG
Source organism: Oryzias curvinotus (assembly GCA_023969325.1). Classification (NCBI taxonomy): domain Eukaryota; kingdom Metazoa; phylum Chordata; class Actinopteri; order Beloniformes; family Adrianichthyidae; genus Oryzias; species Oryzias curvinotus. The sequence goes on from CM043717.1 coordinate 23,943,536, forward strand.
GATCCCGGTGAAGCTCATCTACTCAAGTCCCTTCAACTTGTTAGCTTTGTTTTAAGCTGGTAACCTACAAACCGGTCTATGCAAGTCACAAAACTCAAACTTTTAACCATGTTGTTTCACATGTTTTGATTCTAAATCCTTAGAGGATCTCCTTACAGTTACTCCTGGTATGACGAAAACCTTCTCCAGATGTCTGAGCAGCCCTGAACAGCTTTGAGTCATATTCCAGACATTTTTATTCTTTTGTTTCTTATTTCTCCTCAGACCACAGTAAGGAAAACATCTGTCAAAGAATGAATTTATGCTTTTCAATTTCACTTCAAAATAGAAATGTAAACATCTTCTTTGAAAAATGTATCTGATAATTGTCTCAAGGCACCAGAACAAAGCGGTTCCCCTTAGAGACTCAGAGATAACAGTCTGATATTTTATGGCTCGTTTGACCTTTTCTTATAAAAAATTGTTGGTGAAAATTAAAAATGTTGGGACTAACTCAAGGACCTTCAGACTTCCAGGAAGATGACACAGATTATTGTTTCTTCATCTTCCCAAAAACATTCTGATATTGCCAAAAGACAACTTACGTGAACACATGTTGCATTTGTATATGTTGGTTAAATGTACTGAGAGAAAATGTTAACATCCTGTAAATAAGAAAATACCTTTTTAATTAACTTAATTTAGCCACATTAGAAGATTTCTCTGCATTAAAGTTTAAGGTTATGACGCCACATTATAAAATATCCCACCATCACATGCTTTTAAACTCTAGTGACTATCAGGTTTGATTTGCTTCTGGATTTGCATATTTAGATGATGGTCAGTGTGAATAATAATCCAAATACTGGTGTAAATCCAGGAGATGAACTCTGGCCCTCCTGAGAACCAAGGTCTCAAGCAGATCCTATAGTCTGCTGCGGCTCAATTAAGTTGAGACAGACTTACTGTATCAAGTGAAGAGTGGAAGTGAAACCAAAGTGAGGAAATGATGTGGGGTAAAATGGATTAGAGAATACGAAAGCCCCCCAAACTGTCTGACTACAGCATTTCACCATATACTGCAGACGCTAAGTTCTAAAAAATAACCCGCGATAGGTGAAATACGTACATTTACAGATATTTTACAGGACCTCATACAAAATCAACTTTTTTTTCTCGTTTTTACGTCTATTTTAATCTTAATTCTCACGGAAGCCAAACCCAAAGCGGTTTTTTGATCCATTCACTCATCTCTGAGAATACCTTTAAGATCCTCCTCTCTGAGCACCAGCCCCTCCCAATCCACAAAAACGAGGGGGTTCTCACATTCATACGCATGAAAGTGAGGACCAGCCCCTTCCAAGACCGCCTCCAGGCTAACACACACACCATGTTTCTCCACGGAGCTAGCAGTGATCAGCAAGATGCTTTCAATACTTCCATTTTTGCCAAAGTTTAGATGTTTGTTTTTGTGGGCAAAACACAGACACGCTGGCGAGGTCGGCACTAGGTTGACGTCATGAAATGGGCGACACCCACAAGGAGCGAAAGGCGGTGCCTCAGAAATCGAGTCATCTTACTTCAGGGTAAGAAAATGAGCTGCGAAAATAACCAATATTTCATTAAAATATCGTATTTTAGTGTGCTAAAGTAACATATTATCATATATATGGATATAGTTTACTTTGTAAGACTAAAGAATAGCATGATATAGGCCCTTTGAGATTGTAAATCCCCTCACTACACACTTCAGACACTTTTCTCTGGCAGAACATTTTCAGACATTCATCTCTCATTTAAACTCTCAAAAATCAAACCTAGGTAAAAAAAAAAAAAAAAAAAGTCCAGTATTAAAGAATAAAAACAAAGATCTGCTCATAATAGAAGTTTTACGTAGATTTTGCAAACTGCAGACCATAAAGTGCTGGTAAAAAACTGCTCTGTAAATATTTAGCAAAACAGCGAAAGGTGAACCATGATATATAAATGATATATAACACTGTGTTCCTAGTGAATAACTGAGGTGCATTGGCAAGGTGGGAGCAACTATTTCTATAGATACAGTTTTTTTGTGACTAGCTGGTTTTTCTTTTCTGTAGCTCTCATGCTACATTCACTCCAAACACATTTCGGGCGTCAAATTCACACCTGCCGCATGTCTTTGGATATGCATCAGATTCGCTGCCAGGCGCTTCTGTCGGAAGACCTACTGTCAAATACTGTCAAAGGTTTTTAGCCTCCTCCATACATGGAAGCACTGACTGTATATTTGAAACAAACAAAAAGAGAAGCTGCACAAAATCAAGCAAAAAAAAAAATCTTCCATCTTTCACTGATAGCCTCCACGCTATCACTAAATCTATCAACAAGGCATTCTCCCATCTTTTCCACCAGAATTCATTTGTAAATTAACTGAGATTTACAGTTTGAGTGCAGATGACTTTGTTGTCTTTGGCTTAATGTAAGATTCTAAACTGCTTCAGGATTTAGAGCATCAAGCAGCTTTTCATTAAAAATGTCATCATCGCACATCTGTTAGGAATCCTTTGGGTGTGGGAGGTGAAAGTCAAATCTGCTTTTTAAAATATGATTATCCCACCAATTGAAGGTAGAAATTATTATTTAAAAAAATTCGACTTACTCGGTTCATCTTTGTGTAACCCTATGAATTGTTTCTTATTTAATTTATCATGTTTTGGAATATATTTTTACATGAAATACAAAAACAATAAAGTCTGGTAATTAGTTTATCACACATGCAATCATGCTATTAACGCCCACCACATACCTACTCACTACTTCACTTGATCACTGAGACACAGGAATTTAAAGCATAATTCAAAAGTGTTCTTAAAAACAAGTGAGTCATTTCTTTTTAAACTAAAATTCTTAGGAAAAAACACATTTTATTTTGCTCTATTTTGGAAATGTGCCATGGAGAAATGATTCATCACTTCCAATAAAAATGAACCCGGCAGCAAGGAGGTTCTGATTATTGAGATATCAGCCGGGAAGTCAAACAAAACACTTTCCAGAGTAGTGGATGCTAATTACTGTAAGGATTTTTGTTGTTTCAATGCGGTTGGAATGAGATAATATATTGATATCTCATATTAATGGATGCCAAATTATGCAAAAACCCCCCCCAAGAGGCCTGATCTGAACTCATGTTCTGGGTAATCATTTGCACATGAATTCCATGCAAACAAACCGTTCTATTAGCATGTTTGTATCCTTTTTAAAGTCAGGCTTATCGGTTAATCTGTTCCACGCCCTGTTGGGGAGCAGTTCTTTCCATTCTCCTTTTGTTAATAAACAAGTGATTCTTCAAATTAATATCTAAGGGACTCTGGTGGGTGGTCGTTGAGACAAAGACGCTCAAGTTTGTTTGGGATGAAATGGCTTTGATGAGAATAAGTCGCAAAAGAATCAGCTTCTGAATTCTCTTTCATGTAGTCTTTGCAGGGGTTACCTGAGGTGAGTTTAAGTAATAATACCTGCATCTAATTAGAACAGAGTGAGAGAAAAAGAAGTACATTTTGAGAGGGCTCAGGTTTCTGTAGGAACTGTTGAGAATGTGACAGACAAAGATTTCATCAGTGCATCAACTATGAAGTGGATGATTTTTTAATTCATGCTAGCGCAAATTTTAGTTGGTGAAAATAGTTTAGGATTTGTAAAATCAGTAGCTGCTTTTAATCAGAATCAGAATCAGAATCTTTTACTATCATTCTGCAGAGCACAATGACATTTTTTCCAGCAACTCTCTTCCAACAATATAAAAAGGTAGAATAAAATAAAAATAAGAATAAGGAGCTATATAAGACATAAATACTGTACAGTAGAGTGGGGTGAATATTGCACATATGAGTGGGTATTCCAATTAATGGAATCTTTACCATCTGTAAAATACCAAGACTGCTTTAATGTGCAAATGTGTTTTTTTTTTTTCTCATAAAAAAAAGACTAATATGGTTATTGGTTAAAAACAAAAACAAATAAACAGTAAAGTGACCCTTTTTATCAATCCATGAATGCATCATACTGCAAATTATGCTGTAGAACATTTAGATTTGTTGTCTTGGTGATTCTCAATGTAATTTAATGTAATAAACAAACACATTTTCCCTCAACTTTAAACTTTATCTGATGCATGAACAAGACGATTCCGGCTATGTCATATTGTTAATCGTTTTCTGTTCCACTGTGATGTCATTTGTTGCATCTTTGTGTTGTCAAATTACTGCATCCTTAGTGACATCAAACTGATGGAGGTTGTTGTGGTGCCATGCCGGTTAAAATTACAACTGGTTAAGCTTTCTAAGCCACTTTGAAAGATCTAGAATCCTCGAACAGCAATCACCTATTTCCTCTGAGTTGCTGTTAATTTTTCTTCACAAAGTTTTGGACTTTCCTTTCTTTTCTGTAGTTGGGACGTATTTGCATTAATAAAGTGCCACATATAATTTTTTTACCAAACCAAATCTGCTGCAGACATAAAAAACTCAAAAATTCATTGTTTTAAATGGAAAAGTTTAAACATTTTTGCCTCATTTTTGCAAATAGGAAATGGAGGTAAAGCTGACAGTATTACAGCAATGCAAATATAAATGAAAAAAAAGGCCAGAAACTGACTCCGATTTCATCAGTCCCTATTTAGTTAAACAGTCTCTGAAACTTCTCTGTAATTTTGCGTTTTAAATTTCCTGAAAAAATTGTAAGCATATATTTTTTAATTATTCTAAAAGGGAATTCATAATTAAAACTGTAACGAGTATCAAAACTTTAGGACTTTTTTTTGCGTAAGATACAAAAGGCTGTAGCTTTGGTACATGAATGTGAGTCAGTTTTACTTCCTATCACTTATCCAGCATGTTGAGCGTTTGGAGTAACAACACAGAATGAGAACAAACCAAACAGGCATGCAGCTGCAGCGCTGACAGAGGATGGAGAACCGGATTGGTGTCAACGGGTTCAAACAAGGGAGGCAGATAAGATTCAAGTGTGCTTAGCAGGCAGGGTCATCTGGTTTATCAGAAACAAAAAACAATAATACTCATAGTCTTATCTTGCATTTGGGATGTTAGTTTACTTTCTTGTGTTATGCTGCGAAACATAACGACTATTTCCCAAAATTAACTGGTTACTCCTTTTCATACGGTTAAATCTTCTTATGTTAACCATTTAAAAATATTTTTTGTTGAAAATCAATTTAAAGACCAATTCCAATGAAAATTGTGTTTTTGGTATTTTTCTGATGATGTCTAGATCCATGTACGTCATTGTTTTCCCCGTCTGACCTGCCATCTGTCTCAAAACTGTGCGGCTGGATAGCTCTGACAATGCTCGCCATTTTTGTTACACCACTACTGTTAGGTTGGGGGCTTTTACAATAGGTAAAAAAATTACGGGCGGGAACTTTAAACAACACAAAGTAAAATCTTTCAGTGTTTTCAATGTCATTATGAATGCATGATGACATGATTTCTTTGTGTTTCTGTAAGAGTGCAGTGTAAAATGTGCTGAGAGGGTTGGTGGCAGTGTTTTTTGTGTAATTTTTGTTTCTAAAGCTACTTTATTTTGTAATGGGTTTCCTTCAAATAAGGAATGTAGAGTGGACTTTGTGAGGTGGGCACAAAGTTTGTAAAGTTTTAAATCTTTGTTGTTGTTTTTTTACTATGGCTTAGTTATGCTTTTTGGTCAGCGGGATGAAAGCAAACTCCTCCAGCAGAGGCGGCGGCTCTCCACCCACCTAGAAAGGACAAAATATTTTTCTCTTGCGTCAGACTTGGAAGTGCACACTTTTATCCCAGCTGCTTTACTCAGCTGTGAACCCCCCAAAGCACACTGGGGGTCCTGGCCAACAACAAAACATCATCTGCAAAAGAGGGGACATTTTGTGGCCCCCAGACCAGACACCTGGCAGCAACAATTAGGACATTGTTTCTGCAGAGCGGTAATATTTAATTAGAAATTCGCCTCTGAGCCCCTCACACCCCCAAGCTTACATTAGTGGCGAAATGTCGAACAATATCAGAGCCATCCAGCCGTACAGTTTTGAGGAAAATTGCTATTGGATGCATTGGAATGCAGCAGAGCAGGGAGCTTGTCCGCCGATTGTAGTTTGTAGGTAACGACTAGAAGCTCCCTGTGCGTTTCAGAATTAATTTTAAGATTATTTTAATGGTTTATAAATGTTTTGATGGTCTACGGCCTTCTTATATAAATGATATTGTTTTAAAGTATGAGCCCTCGCGGACCCTGAGGTCGGCCGGGACTGGACTTCTAGTTGTCCCTAAGGTGAGGACCAACACTGATGGTGAGTCTTTGTTCTGCCTGTGGAACAGCCTGCCGGAGAGCCTCAGGGCCGCAGAGACTGTAGAGGTTTTTAAGAAGGAGCTCAAGACCCACCTTTTTAATTTCGCTTTTAGTTGATCTTATCAGCTTATTTATTCTATTAGTTTTAGTATATATTATTTTATGTATTTAATTTCCTTTTATACCTTTAATCTTATTCTCAATTTTATGCTTTTATATACATGCCATGTCTATAATTTAAGTATCCTATCATGATTTTAGCCCAAGTGTTTCTTGTGGGGATCTTTTCTCCCAGGGCTTTGCTGGTGGTTGTTGCCGCGGCTGGAGTTTAACATTACGGCTGTAAAGTGGACCCCTTTGCCATCCCGGTGTGGGTGGGCACTGTGGCGATATTCCTACGGCCGAGCTGGCTCCTGGTATGAAGAGATTCCCTAATACTGTTTCCTCACACCAGAGCCAAACCAAGGGGTAGTTACTTTTATAAGTATTCATTGTGTGTGGGGGTCATGCGTTGTATGTTTTAATGGAGGGGAGTGGGAAGGGTGAAGGGTGGGTTGGGTTTTTCTTGTAATATTGTGTGGGTTTTTATGTTTTTCGTTCTAAATCTTAAAGTGCTGAGTTGTGCAATGTATGAGAACAGCTTTTTTATAAATAAAGTTTGATTTGATTTGATTTTTCAAATGGTGTTGTTTTGTCTGCTTCAGATTCATCACGATTTGAATAAAGAAATGCTCGTAAAGGCAAGGTATTTTCTTTGTATATGTCCTCTTTATATATGTCATCAGAAAAATGCTAAAAACACAATTTTCATTGGGATGAGTCTTTAATATTGTTGTGAAATTCCTGGTATCCAGACAAAAGAATGAACCTAATTAAAAACAATTTGAAATGGGTTTAAGGCCCCTATTTTAAATCAGTATCTTGAGTTGTACCACAGCATTTTTGCAATATTTAGAATTACAGTAACATAAAAACTGGCCTTTTATCTCACAGAAATAAATTGAAAACCCTGAAAGAATTTCAGGTACTTTTTGCAGAGTACATTTTTCCAGCTTATGGCCAAGAGCAAGACTCATATGTTGAATCTTCATGTGCTGCGTTTCTGATTGCATTGTATTCCCCTCACCTGCTGTTGTGTGGTTGTATAGAAACAATAAACTTGGGACACCGTTCCAGACTGTTTGATTAAACTCCAACAGACTGTAAAAGCAAACAGGTGGTCCCTGCAGATATTTAGTCCAACGCAGCACTAGTTGAGTTCAGCCAAGTGCCAGCAGAGTATATTTACCCACAGAAACAGCCGGTATCTGTGGGAAACAGTTAAGGAATTTACATATATGTTTGAAGATATCGTGCTAAAGCAGAAGAAATGGGTGAGGGGTAAAGCTGCATCTATAAGAGAGCTAAGGTCTGTTATTAATGGACCATGACAGCACCCTGCTGGGACATTGCAGCTCGATGCAAACCACAACTAACCTGGTACTTTGTCTAGCAAACCAATGCATTGTGTGGTGGTAGTGCTTTAATATATCTCTACTTTTCTTATACAACCCCACAAGGTTCAATGTAACACTCAATTTTTTCTCTTTTAAAACCCCAAACTATTCTATGGAAATTATCATCTACTTCTAGCACAAACTGCTGTGTGTGCTGGTTAAAAAGTATTTCGGATCATTAAAGACCCACTCCAATTGTGTTATTTTCTCATTATTGTGGCATTTTTCTCATGATTTGGAAAAGCCTGAAGCAGTGAGGTTGGTGCTACAGCAGGCGGGCCACAAGCTCCATGCTACACTCCTTTCCAATGCATCCACTTGCAGACAAAAAGTCTGCAAATGGATGCATTGGAGGGTTCAGGCTTCCACAGTGTGTGTTCATTTCTGATAATGAACACTTTGTCGGCCATTAACCCTTACATAAAAGAGGAATGCTTTTTACAATAGATCCAAAGATGACTGGACTTTAAAAAGACTGGCAAAGCATTAACTAACAGTGCAGGACACATGTTTGTTCATAAAAGGATTGTTTTTATTTATCACAAATGGACTTACACTAGCAAAAAGCGCAGCCTCCACCTACACATTCATGAATGCTACCCTCAATTCTCTTTTCTTGTCGGAAAACCGACAAAAACAAATATAACTTGAGATGAACATAAGCAGCTAAGCTGTTGCTGACTGGTGGAAAAACACCATCTTTGTGATCAGTCTCAGACCTAGAGCCATTCCAACCTGTGCAGGAATCCCCACAGCAATGAAGTCACTGATGTGGATGATCCTTATCAAAAGGCACTGGACTTCAAAGTAAATTTGAAAAATGAAAGATAAGGCTAAAAACAGAAAGAGCAAACAGGAACAACGCAAGTATTAGAGAGTTGGTGTGACATTCAGGAAACCGCCTGTGCTAACACCTCACCTTAAACAGGAAGTGATCCTTTTTTTCTCTGTAAATATTTCACCACTGTCTGTGTGTTTTTGCAGCTGCTTGGCACACTGAACCAAACATTCAAACACAAAATACCCGACCTAATATTCTTAGCTGCTTAGCACACTGAACCAAACACATTCAAAGACAAAATGCGTGATTTAATATTCTATCATGTGCCCAGCAACCACAAGATTTCATCTTTTTCATGATCAGATCAACTTATTTTACTTAGTTTCTCAGTTAAATAATATGAAATGTCTTTTTTAGTTGTTTTTTTCTGTTGTTGTCACTGTTCATTGGTCTGTTTCCTATACCCACTTCCTTCTGTTCTGGTTCACAATGGAACTTGGGCCCAGCTGTTATCCGGTGAAAACAGAGCACACCCCAAAAGATCTGCCGTTCATGACAGACAAACTATCATGCAGACTTCTGATCTAACCACATTAACTAACCTGAAGTGCATGCTTGTGAGCTGCACAGAAAACTGCATTTCTGCTGTTTGTCACTTTTGTGGTTTATGTAAATGGACCAGTCGACAACACAATGCTGAGAAAACCTTGTGTTCTTTTAGGGGAATCTGCATGGTGACTTCATCTATGCACATTTTCAGTTTCTGTCAGCATGAAAGCGTCTTTAGTTGACTATATTGGTTTAAAAACAAACAAATGAAAAAATTAAAACCACAGCAATTAAGAAATATCTTGCTCAAACTTTAAAAAAATCAACATTACCACAAGAAAAGCACAAGATGTGTGAGAAGTAGTTGTTAAAATTAGTTAATTAAGGTTTCGATAGATATTTAGATTTACTTTCTTTTAAAAATGAGTTCTGGTGGATTTTTCGCTTTTATGTCTTCCTCTCTGAACATTTTTCCATTCAATGATCATTCCCTCTGATTAAATGAATCAAGTAACAACTCTAAAAACAACCAGCATCATTGTTTTTAGCTGCACATTTGTCTCATATCTTCTCTGCTAAAAGCTAAAACTGTGAAAAATGTATTTTTTGGAATCAAACCAACATCCGATCAAAGCAATCCCAAAAAACAAAGTTTGACATTGGCCGACAGAAGAGGGAACACAATGTTGAGCTCAATATGTTACACCTATCCTTTTTCTGTCAGTTTAATGGACTAGTAGAGATGAATGCATTTCAAGGGACCGGCCATTTTTTGACAAAAAAACGTACACGCCGGTCCAGAGACAAGGTCAGAGGACTGTGGAAAGCAGCAGAACTTTCCTCCTTTTTGTTGTTAAACTTGGCACACAACAAATCCAGTCTTTGTGGCCCACTTCAAACCACCAATACTATCAGTAACCTCATGTATTTGGTCATAACTCAGAGAATGTATTGTAGATTACGTTTTGTTTTCAACTTGAATGAAATATTATTTATGGTAAAAGTTATATAATCTTCATTTATTTGGTAATTGTTTTTAAAATAATTTATATTTTTAATGAGATTTGTTAACAGTAGCTTCTTTTTTAGTGTATAACATCAAATTCCTCTGTCAGCACCCATTCATCCATCCATTCATTCACAACCCCTCAATCCATCCAACCATTCACTGTCCATTTACAATCTATTCACCCATTCAACCATAAATCATAAATCCTCATTCATTTCATTTTTTCATTTTCTATTCCGTTTGTCCCTTTCGGGGTCACGGGGCTGCCGGAGCCTATCCTGGCCACTTGTGGGCGAAGGCAGGGGACATCCTGGACAGTCTGCCGCAGGATAGAATCCACAATCCACAATCACACATCCATTCACTCTCACAGTCATACCTATGGTCAATTTAGAGTTGCCAATCAACCTATGAAGCATGTTTTTGGAAGCCGGAGTCCCCAGAGAAAACCCACGCATACATGGGGAGAACATGCAAACTCCACACAGAAAGGTCCCCCATTAATGTTGTTTTTCATGTCCCCCAGCCGGGACTTGAATCGGAGGCCTTCTTGCTTTGAGGCAAGAGCGCTAACCACTGCGCCTCCATGCAGCCAAAATCATAAATCATTCTATCCAATTTAAAATCCATTCATTCCCCCATACATGAGTCCTGTCATCCATCCAATTTATTGATACAATTGATCAACCATTCACAATCAATTCATCCATCCATGCATAATCTATCCAACCATTGACCATCTAGCTATCTATACATCCATCAATCCATTTAACCATTCACAATCCATCCATCCATCTATCCATGCACCATCTATTCACAACCCATTTATTCATCACCTTACATCCATGTATCCATCCATCCATCCATGCATCCATCCATCCATCCATCCATGTCTGTCCATCCATCTATTCACCCTTCCTCAATCCACCCTTCCATGTACAATTCATGCCAGCATAAACAGATCTCTAAAAATGTGACAACTAATTCTTATGTTTCATAAACTTTAGATAGAGACTGGTCAAATCGCCTGAATTTTCATACCCAACATCCCCTCCTCCAAAATAACAGAACACATGAACAAAATGAAGATAAAAATATAAAACACTTTCCTACTATGGAAGAGCGGATTGACTTTAAAATACTCTTCATTGGCCTTATTCCTACTACAGAACCGTCCAACATGTCTCAGCAATTATCCTATTTATAATCAAACTTAATCATGAGACTGGATATGAGAGCTCCATCCAAGGAGAGTCCGATATAAATGGGGGACAGAGTGATGACCGATAATCAGGTCGTAGAATAAGGACGAAAAGATTTGAAAACATTCAAGGACTAACAAATTAAGTCTACAGTCCAATAGTGAGATAAAACTGCATGGTGTGGAGGGTATTTTCTTGGCACACTTTTGTCCCCTTAGTACCAACTGAGCATTGTTACAATGCCACAGCTTACCTGAGCATTGTTGCTGACCATATCCATCCCTTTATGACCACAGTGTACCCATCTTCTGATTGCTACTTCCAGTAGGATAATGCACCATGTCATGAAAATTAGTTCACTAGACTCAAATGGCCTCCACAGTAACCAGATTTCAACCCAATAGATCACCTTTGGGGTGTGGTGGAAGGGGAGATTGGCATCATGGATGATGGATAAAAAGCTACTGGAAGCACTAACAAAGAGATGATATCCACTCTGTGACCAGAAACTGTCATAGGAGCTGTCCAATATTTCCAAGCATCTTCTTCCTTAAATCTTTATTTAAAATAAGCTTTATTGCTAAAGCCATAAGAAAGCATCAGGATTTATCATTTGAAACTTGTATCCATGCAAATTAGATCAACTTGTGAACTCACAAAACATTGCACTTCATCAAAAATAAAAATACCTAAATAAAGGAAGAATGTTATTCAGAAAAGGTGTAGAAACCTAAAACAACAACAAAAGAAAAATCCCCAAAAGCCTGACAAGGAAGTATATCTAGGTTAGTTTGTAAGACAAACACACTTGAAGGAAGCCAGGTCACAAGCTCTGACTGTTATGAGCATTTCTGTTGTTCTTGGCTCCAGGGTGCTTTTACCTTATACCTCCTTTTGTTTATAGTTTTTGCTACTTATGTTTCACTGAGCCAATTGTTCTTTGCAGAACATTTTTCTGGAGTTAGACCTTAAAAACAAACAAACTGCACAACAAATCTCCTCAATTTCTCAAACTCCTTTAGAAAAAATATGCACCTATGTCCATACTTACTAATATTCGCTTTTTTCAAAATGATAATTTCTTATTTTTAATCTAAAACTTTCATCACTTAGGTAGAAACACATTTTCTCACCATTTTAAAATCTTATTTAATGACTTTCCTCAGTTTGAAAAGGACAAAGTTTTAAGCAGTAAAGATGAGATAAAATCAATCCTTTACGCATGTTTTTCTGACTTAAATCCACTTTTCTTTCAGATCTTGATTCAAACAAATCTACCACTTCATTCTGCAAAAGATATGTGCTTTATAATTTTTTTAGTATGAGTAAAACTTAATATTAGGCTGTTAGCAGAAACATACATGTGTGTCTAATCCTGCGGCTCAGCAAATACTTTTATATATTTATATTTGTTTGGTAAACAGCACAGACACCGGTATCATCATCACATGATCATCCCTGCAGCCTTTGCCAAACATCCTGCTTCACCTGTGGACTTTCCCTCCATTCTGAGGCATGTGGTTCAGTCCCGAAGGTTGCTGTTGTCTGCTGGGGCCTGTTTGATTGTGGTTAAAGTAAAACCTGTCCTGGATTTGTTTTTGTACATAGTGAAAGGAAAAGAAAAAAAAAGTGGTTTTGGCAGAGAATTTCTGGTCAGAACTTATACCTGTCTCAAACACGGATGCAATGCAGCGAGAAAGCTGCAGGGTATGAAAAACCTGCTGTTGGCTCTCCCTGCTGCATTAGGGACATACTTTGAAACTGTTGAGGCCTGTTCTGTTGAAGCTTATGTTAAAACCACACCCGAAGAACATGTTTGGTGTTAAAAATGTCTACGAGGATGAAAAAACGCTGACAGCTCATCACCTGTTGGTTTATGTTTCTTTCAGGAGGTCAGGACTAAACTGATGTGTGGCGGTTTAGATTGCCTCGTGCCGGACCGTGGGGGTCTTATCTGTTGGCACGCATATTCCCACACAAGCACAGACAGGCAGACTTCATACTGTAGCGGGCAAAGATAAAAGAACTCTCGCACACGTTCCCAAGATAGTTCAGAACAAACTGTATGTTCTATCTACAGCGGAAATCACTTTTGAGAACTGAGTCATGACCCAGAAGTGCCACATCACCTCAGAGGTGTTGCACATATGCTCTTCCAGTACTTATGATTGAGTGATGCACTGTATTTATGTGGAGGAAGAAAGTTTGACACTCCTCTAATGTCAGTTTCAGATGAGCAGTACAAGGTTTTGCTAAAATGCGAAAAATATATTTTATTTAGTGGTAAGATCTACAAATAAAAGTTTGACTCATCAATTTTGTTCACTTTAGCGGAGGGATGCACAAATCCAGATTTTCACAGTATCTTATGACTGCATTCAATTAAGAAATGGGTTTCACACAGAAAACTGCACTACAACTTTAAAAACAACAAAAAGGTGAACGCAATGGGCTGGACTCCCCTTCTTTCTTTAATTATTCACTTTGTTAATGGTAACCTTTATTACTGTTGACAATTCCCCTGCTTTTTAGGTTTTACTTGTTGATCTTGATGTTGTAACTGGCATAGTGTATTTTTATAGGATTTTTTTCCAGAAAATCAAAAAAACTTTGCAGCATACCTCGCATAATTAATATAAATCTCCGAACAAACAATAAGACTACTCAGACCACCTGCCTGCCTGCCTAATGATAGATAGATAGATAGATAGATAGATAGATAGATAGATAGATAGATAGATAGATAGATAGATAGATAGATAGATAGATAGATAGATAGATAGATAGATAGATAGATAGATAGATAGATAGATAGATAGATAGATAGATAGATAGATAGATAGATAGATAGATAGATATAGCACTATAAACAGCACTAAAATACAGTAAATAAAGGAGAAGGAGCTGCTCAGTGCACCCATAGTTTCATGCAGAGGGTGTTGCATACCCACCACAGTCAGCGCCTCTAGGAACCGGATCTCTGCACCAGTGACCACCTAACTGTGCGAAGTCCTGTGACAGGTGTGAGAGCTCTCCTGACACGAAACAAGCTGACGCTCAGGCTCTTGGTTGTTTTGCAAAGAAACTATGGCGTTGGTGGTTTAGCAACACTGTCAGTGCCGACATGAAAGAAACGTAAGTGATGCAAGTGCCGCAAATTTTTAAATTTCAATGTTGGTCAGGCTCTGCACCTGGTTTTACCACAAAATGTAAAAACGGATTCAGTACATGTCAACACATGAAAAAAAAAAAAAGGTTTAACATAACATCAAACTATTTATTCTGTTGCCATGTCAACAACAAACAACAAATTCTGAAAGTGAAATCCCTTTCGTCATATTTGGATGGCTCATATGGAAACTTCACTGCGTAGGAGTATCTTCAAAAATCAGCCTTCACAGAGCTGGTCAGAAATACTTTCAAATGCTCTTCACCAACATCCATTCACAGCTTACTGATTCACTTTATGTTTTACCATGTATCCCTTTGCAGATTTCCTTTTTCTTTTTGTTTTGATGTAAAAATACATCTGCATCCTCAAAGTTCCACCTTTTAACCCGAGCTGCTTCACAGAAATGGGGGAGTAAACCAACTAGCCGGAGCGCTTCACTCCTTTTCCGACAACATGGGAAGCTTGTGTTTGATAGTTTGATAAGATGATTTACTTTTTTTTCTGCAGGAATTGTAAAAAAAAAGAAAAAAGAAAAAAAACCCTCATACATACACAGTTTTGTCCAATAGGAGTAATTTTAATTAAAAAAAAGACGCAACAGAGCTTATTCAGGAGTTGACATGCAGATACTATGAAATCTGTATATCTATTAGAATACACCCGTCTGCATTGCTTTCAGTTTTATCTACAAATTCATAAACAGTAAAATAAACAAAGTATTCTGATACACAAGTGCGCTTCAGCGGTCATTGAATTTGCATGCTATATGGTGTTTTGATGAAATCTCAAGAGAAGAGTAATTTAACAGGGAATCTAAGGTTTGGCATAGCTGAGTTCATGCTAAAACAAAAAGGTCGACGGAGGGTAGGGAGGGATGGTGGGCTGGGTGCTTACACCTCTCCAGGGAGCTGAGAAATGTCTCTGATTTTCCCAGGCTATACAGGACTTGTTTTCATCTTGTGGTGTCATTATTCATCTTTAAATAGACACACACACTTTTTTTTTTTTTTTTTTTTTAAAAAAGCTCTTATACAAGGATGAATATTCTTTTTAACATTTGTTTGAAAAGTGATTTTTATTTTGCACTAAAATCCCCCTAAAGTTTTAGAAGTAAGGGTTCAAAATGTCATAATATCATGTCAGAGGGAAACATTTCGGGTAAGTAAAGAAAACGAATAGTAACTGCTTCCTAAATTTGTTTCCGTCTTAATCAGAAGTGAGCAGAGGTCCAAAGGAACTGTTTTAGTCATCCTTCGCAAAACCGTCCCACGCATAAGACTTGATAACCAGCAGCAACAGAAGTATGATAAAAGGATCTGCAGATATTTCCATCGTGCTTATTTTTAGCATTATTAGGAGGAAGATCCCTTTTGCAAAGGTTAATCTTTGATAGCCTTGCAAAATAGACAGAGTACTTCTGTCTGTTTACGGCTTAACAACTGGAGAAATGTGTGGAAAATGAGAACGAATGTCAAAAACAAGGGAAAAAGCAGATGTTTGGTCATAAAACAGTATTTAGTCTTCAACCAAAAATTTTGTATTAATGTTAAAGCAACTTCAATTTAAAGAAAGTTGAAACAGTTGACCTCTTCCTGTCTTGGAAGAACATTGAACATACTTTGTACATGTTTAGTCAATATTTAAGCACAATCCCATAAAAAAATGCCCCAAAAACTTTCTTAACAGCAAACTCCCAAACCTTTGCAATAGCAGAACAATATTAACATGTATGTGAAACTACAGCAAAATATATGTTTTTAAAAAAGTATTTCTGCACATACAATAGCAGGCATTTCAATTAAACTGCTGGGATTTAGAAATGGGTGGACACTCACAGAAGTCAACTTTTAGAGAAAAACTGACCGGTTGCAATAAAATAATAAGGTTTTTATTAAAATCTCACTGGCCATTGCGCAGCGTGTGGAAATGCACTGCCTCCCGATTACAAAAGCCGTCGCAAGGTGCCTAATTTGCTGGAAAACTTGCATTTAAAAATGTGGTGGCATTTTGGACTAATGCGCAAGTGCAAATATAAAAAAATCCAATAATTATAAAAATACAAGGAAGGATAACATAGATTACAACAAGCAGTACCACATTGACTGATTTTTACTCTAGAATGATGCCAACTGAGTTTGTTTGAGAACATTTTCTCCAAACTTGGGTTTGGTTTGTTTTATTCACAAAATGGCTTAAAGACTGAAGTGGACCAGATTGAAACAATCATGCAGTTCCAACAGCTACACAAGCCCATCTGCATCTCTTTACTCCTAGGTCGTTCATTCATTCATTTGCTGTCTGCTGAATCACTTTTGGGGTCACAGAGTGCTGAAAGTCAACCCCAGCTATACTGTTGGGCGAAGGTGGAATAACCCTGGACAGGTCACCATTCTGTTGCAAGGCCTACCCTAAAGTCATTTTTTTCAAACTTTCCAAGGATGGGCTTTTCTGTGAGGTCCCTGAGTTGTTCACTTATAAAAGTTGCATATCAAAAAATTAATCTAGTACTGAGAGTAATAGCAGTATCGCTTTAAAACTACAGATATAAACAAGATTATGTTGGTAAAAAGTTATCATATCAATTTGGAAGTAGTTGACCAAAACTGATTGCCAGTTTTTCTTCCTGTTCAGTTCCTGTTATGTTTGTCCAAGTACAGGCTTGCTTCTACCAGGTTGGGCCAATTACAATTGGCTAAAGGTGAACCTCAGTGAGGGATTTATGTTATGAGCACTAAACACACAAAAAACACAAACAACACCTACATAAATTAATATGAAACATGTTTTTAACCACAAGGGAAAAATCTGTCTACAAGACCCAACATGCCAATTTTTTATGTTTGATGCTGTTATGTCAAAGACATTTTGTTTTTATTTTAAAAAAAAAGTGCCTGTAATAAGAAAAAAGTAAGTGTTTTTCTCTTAAAATGCCTTTTTATTTATAGTTTTAAATGCCAAATAAACAATAAGTACCTAGATTGTATTCTACAGGTTAAACTAATGGACTATGTCATATCGCCACAAAATCAAGTCTTGTCCCGCCAAATACTGAAGCGGAGTAGACCCAAAGCAATGCTGCTGGAACATGTTAATAGAAACCATGTTATAGAGCCACAATGGTCCCAATGGCTGCAACATGCAGCCCCCCCAGAGGAATTTCTCCATAGCTGGGATACTTCATTTAACATGCTAAAGGGCTGTTTATTATGTTTGTTTTATAAGAAAATAGAACTGTATGAACAATGGATTGTATGAACAAAATGAGAAGAAATGAATAAAATTTCTTACCTACCTCAGCTTTTTGAAAAGATAAGACTGCACAGAATGCATTGAGCTTTTTCTGGTATGTTTTTCTTTTCATGTGCTCTGTGGGTTTAGGAGTTGTCACAATTTCTGATAAAGTAAGTCAAGCAGTGGATCCCAGAACGACGGCCGCTTAACCTACTTAGACGACACATTTGTAGCTGAACCAGACAAGCATTGTTTGATCTGCTTGGAAGATTTAGCACATTGTGTTTCCTCTGCTTCTGCCTTTTGTGTGAGACGTGTTTCAGATCTATCAGATGTAAGGTTTTGGATTAGATTATAGTTAGTGGTCTTAGTGGAGAGCCATGTGGTACACCAGAAGTAGCTCCTACCTTTTTCTACCTGCAAACCACTTTGTGTGTTGAACTTTATCTGTGCTCATTTTGAGCCATTATCACAACAAAAATCTCTAATTTATTAATAATTTAAAATGAATTATTTGTCTGAATTTCACTGATGAGTAAATGCAAATTTGAACAAAATTTAGGCTAAATGATCATCAAAATAATGAAAAATTATAGAAGGAGGAAATAAAAAATTGGTCAATTCAACACATCCAATTAAACACAACCAGTTAGTTTATTTATTCTTTATAGATAATGAAGCCTAACTTTGATTACTGTTCATATTATAGTGTTATTTTAAAAAACCTACAGACTTTTAAAGAAACCCTTTTTTGTCTCATAAATTTCTGTCCACAAATTTATTTTTATTTAAAGACCCTCTCTGATGAAAATTCTGTTTTTGGTTTTTTTAATATGTTCTTGAGGCATTTTTCTGATAATGGAGGACTTAAAGGGAAATTAAGTTTAAAATTGCATTTCTGAGTATTGTTTTTATTAAATCAGTGTGAATCAGAAGCAGACAAAAAAATGCATTAAAAAAAAGACTGTATTTGTGACATATAAAAAAAAACACTGGGCAGGCTACAAGTTCCTGCTCCACTCCATTCGGTTGCATCGACTTGTAGATGACTAGATCCATGTTTGTCTTTGTTTTCATCGTCTGAGCTGGTATCTGGCTCAAAACAGTACGGACATTTTTGTTGCACCCCTTATGTTAGGTTGGCGTGGGGGCGCTATAAGTTAGCCGGTAAGCGTGCAAACACAGCACTCATATATAGGTGATGGGAAGGGGGGACGGAGTCTCTCTGCACCAAGTCCTAGCCACAATGAAATAAGGAAGGACCGCTCTGCAGAAACTACATCCTAGGAGTTGATGCAGTTTTTTTTTTCATTTGGGCTAAAAATGGCATAATCATGATTGATAGACTGTTAGGAGGCTCGGAAGATAGATCAAAACATGATTACTTAAAAGTGATTTAGACATGAAAACCAATTGACCATCATAATGGGTAAATTATATATTGACGGCGCACAGCAAAAACATTAGGAAGCCAATTTGCATCTTTGAGAAAAAATCACAGGTACCCTGATGTTTTTTTTTTTTTTAGCAAAAGAGGTCAAATAACAGTTAATGCCCTCACACTTCAGCTTTTCTTTTCCTCATTTCTTCTCTGGAATTTTGTCTCAGGGGCTGTTTTCATCACCTTTAGTTTCACTTCTGTATTTCAGTGAGGTCATGTGTTTAGCTTAGCCAAATTTTCTAGCTTCATATAGCGGCAAATATCTTAAATCAAGTTTGATTTATATTGCTTAAGCTTATAGCCACTGCTGCCTTAAGGAGCTGCACAAACTAATGTATTCCATACATCAGAACTTATTTCAGAATCCCAAACTCAAATTAATTTGGAATCTTTTCGGATTATCATTCAATTTGGCTCAGATCTTTCCAATTAAGACAGATTATTTTACCTGTATTTTAATATTAGCCTAGAATATGAAAAACACGATTATAGAAAGAGAAGGACTGATCTATTCCCACATTTTGAACACATGCCGTGCATCAACATTTATATTTTCTTCTTGTTTGGATTAAAAACTGTAACTGTTTTGCATTTATACGAGTGTGGGGGTTTACAATGTTTATTGCTTCACTTGTAGAATAATCCAAAATTCATTTTATTTAACTTCTATTATAAATAAATAAAAAAACATTGGTTAAGTGGTAATTTTATCATTCAGATATGTTAATAAATATTACATTTCTCTTCCTTTGGATGTGGTATTTACAGTTTTATCTTAAAAAAAAAATTCAAGACTAAGATGTATGTATTTTAATCCCTTTCTTGTGTTTGTATGTAATTTAAACCAAAACAAAAGACCAAAATTTGCAAAATTTGTTTTTTTTTTTCATTTTGGTGGGTGGGGTGCAAAAAGAAAAACTAAAAATAGCACCGCTTTCTTATCAAAATATAATTCATCACTACGACCACTTTGTGGGAGAGGACATGTTAGGTGAGTCATTTGGCATTTACCATATCTGCCTGTCTGAAGATTGTATTATGCTCTACGAAAGCTAATTTGTCTTCAGCAGACAGTCAGGACAGACAGATTTAGTAGATTTACACATGGCCTCATGGAAAGTTTAACTAACGTGCCATGAGTGCTCCTCCTCTGCAGTCTGCAGCCTTTTAAGGCTTCACTTAATCTGCCTTCTGACCCCACAGGTGCAGCAAACACGCAGTGCTCTGTTTGTCTACCTGCCTGCTGAGAGCAAAGATGATCTCAGTGCTTCCTCTTTTATAGATAAATGAGATGTACTCATGGCTGAAAATATCAATTTATGGTACTCGGAACAGAGCAATACACTCCCCTGTAAAATGAAAGAATTAATTTTGACTTCCTACAATCTGGATGCAGTGATAACGGATCATAAATTTGCCTCAAACATTACCTCACTAGCCAGGTGTTTATTATATTATCAGAGCATTGACAGTTGATTTAGCATCTGTTCACAATGTAGGTCAAAGGTAGCAGATAAAGGTTTTTTTTTTTCTTCTGTTTATGATTCAACTTAATTTCCAAAAACTTCAACTTCAGGTCACAAGGAGACGTGCCTCATAGCAGGATTTCCGAGTTCTTTACCACAGCACCAGCAAACGAATCAAAACACTACGCATGTGTAGTAAAGCACGAACATCCTGTTCACAAATGTCCTTTTATGTTTATGGAACCAACGTGACCCAACTGACAGATCAATATGTATATAAATACCCTGCATTGCAATAAAAGACGTGTCCATTTATTCTGATTACGCCTTAAAAGGTTTGATTCCATTTTATTTAAGTTTGCTTTCTCCAAAGTGTGCGACACAATTGAAAAGGTCATTCACGGTCTGCCATCTCTGCAAAATCGCAGTGACTCAGATCAAAAGTTAGATGGAGGAAAACTGTGGTTAAAAGCTTCTGTTACCAGAAGACGAAAAAAGTAGAGTGAGTGACGCAGGTGAAAGCGTTGCAGGAAATTTACAGATGCAGCCTTTATTTGAACTCATCCTAATTCTATTCTGTTGTTGACTTAACTGCCCTTACAGCATTAAGATGCTGTGTTTTTGGATCTCTTGATGGTTTTGTTTTATTCTGTTTGAGATTCTGTGTTTTTGGATTTCTTAGTGATTTTGTTCCATTCTGTTTGTCAGGTGACCTTCTTCTCTAAAGTTCACAGAGAGAAACTGCCTCAAAGAGGATCAGAGAGTTTCTAATACCATGGAGATTTTTAGAAGCAATACTATTAACATGCACTCTTATTTTATTCATTCTTACATCTTAGTATTCTTTTATCATTATTGAATTTTCCTTCTTTTGCCAAGTCAACTATGTGTTTTTTGGGGTTTTTTTGTTGCATTTTTCGGACGTGTGACTTTATGTGCGAAAACAAAAAAGAAACAGCACACACTTTCTTGATTTTTTTAATGACTGTCTACTTTAACTGTTTCCTATTTGCTTGGTTGATTGATACTAAACAAAAGAATGCATAACACAAAAATAAAACAGGTGAAACATGACAAAAACAGTTTTAAACAGAGACATATTGATTTTTTCATATTTGGGCATGAAAGGAATGTGTGGTTTGGGGGACCAAAGCGCTGCTCCCCATGGTGTGAAAACAGAGAACACATAGAGGTGGAAGGTCAGGAAGATCTGAGACAGTCGGAGGGAGCAGCAATATGGAGGAGATTTGGCAGATATGGAGGAGAAAGGTTGTACATGGTCTTAAAAGCCTCAAGGATTTTGAGTAATTTTCTGAAAATGACAAAAAGTGAGTAATGTTCTATCAAGACAGGCGTGAGATGGTAGAAAAAAACCATTGCAGTAGTATTTACAGACACGATCAAAGGCTGGGGATGATGACAGAGGTAGAGATGTGTTAAGGATGGGCAAATACATTGAAAGAATATACAAAAATGCCAAATTATAGATTTTGTTCTGGATTGATAGTAAGAAACTAGACTCAATGTGAACAAAATTGAACTTCCTGTTTGTTTTAGGGACATTTGCAGAAAAGCAGGACTGACTTCCAAGTTGAGGGTGGAAGACGGGAGCTCGGTTTGTGGGAATAGTTGAGCTAATTCGTATTAATTTAAATTAAACAAATTAAAAGCTGCATGTTTGTGAGGAAACACTTTCTTTGCATTGGTGCCTGACTTAAAATGCATTTCAACTCATCATTCAAATTATTTGACTCTCACGACTCACCACTGGTTGGTAAGTGTCAATCAATAAAAAACACACACACCCACACACTTTGATAATTACAGTACGTTCTCTTTTAAAACTTACAGCCAATATTTGTGTTTGTAAAATAGCTTCACAAAATGCATATGTTACCATCTCAAACCTTTAAACAAGATAGTCTATCTCTTCATTATTTAAGTGGAGGTTATTTCTCTCATGACGCATAGATGCAAAAACCTCATTATTAAAGAAACAAACTGGGCCCTACACCTCCTAATGCAGGCCTTTGATCCAACTGACAACAGCAACAAGTGAGTGTGGATTTGTCATTTCTTATTTTTGTACTTCTCCTTGTAAAGCCTTCGTCACAACTGCTCTTACGGGTGGATACTGGCGGAAAATGGCCAAACCTGTGCGGGCGACAACAGGTTGGCTGCACAAAATGTCGAGTTTGTAGACCACTCCATAAGCCCATATGGCAAACATTTTCAATGCACATTTTTTCTACAGGCATGCTGCAGGCGACACGTCATAACAAATACTTATACAACACCCGGGGGTAAGGGTGAAGTAGGGGAGATGCAGGCTTGACATGTAGATTTTTCATTTTTTAAACCCACCCCTTGAAACCTGCGCTCTGCGCAAGAGGCCCATCAGTGCCCTTCAAGTGATGAGTGTGTGCTCATTGCGTGCTCCTTGTGTGTAGGGCGAGGTTTGTCTTTGCATCCTACGATTGTCCTACGGGGACTTATGTATTAAATGAAACCCTGCGCATGTAGCATTTGCATGTGGTCAGTCAGGAGCCAGTGTGTACATCTTACTAACAACTAGAGTTTGGATTTGGGCCACCGTACGACAGCATCATCAGTAAGTCATAAGTGTGTGTAACTTACATTATCCTTAAAAAATATTTCCCAATATATTATGACAATGGTACATTCCATTTTTTGGATGTCCCCCATATGGGTGTCTAAGGCCTTTTCGAACTTCAACCCTAGAAAAGGCCTTAAGCCAAATCAGTTACCATTGTTCTGCGATGCGGACGTCGCCATGTTGGAGCCAGGTGACAGGGATTGGTCAGAGTTACTCGTGAATATTTCTGTGGAAACTTTTGCTACCAATCAGGAGCGAGCTTGTTTGAACTCCACCCCCCTTCTGCTGAAAGCGGGCCCAGGAGAATCTGTCAATCAAACATTGAAGTGGGGGCCAGCTGGCACCACATGCTTTCACTGAGGCATCGGATTGGTCAGTTTGTAACTTCAATAACTTGCGATGAAAAAAAAAAAAAATTAAAAAAATTAGGATTATCAAGAAAATGTTAATAAAAGGTATCAGGGCAGGAATAGTTATTCTGACTAATAGCATTACTGAGTAATACCTGTTTATTTCTCTATAGAAGTCTATGGGATTTTGGCTACTTGGAGCCAGCGGGTACTTCCTTATTGGAATGCAAGGGGGGAGGGATCGCTCAGTCCAGATCTCATATACAGCCAATGGCTACTGTCCGCCTAATGTACAGCCATCAAATTAGAAAGTCAGAAAATTACTAAAAACACATTAGAAATAAGTGTAAGTCTCTGAATCCCTGTTTGAAACAGCAGATCTGATAAACAGCTTCTACAGCATGTGCTTCTACAAACAAAAAGCTGTTTCTCATGTAAATGCCAGGCTCCTCACCACCATCAGCCTTGTTTATTTGTGATTCTATCTGAGTCTCCTGGGGATTCCTCTGGTCATTACTGAAATGAGCGAGCTGCACCCATTTGGCTAGATCACCGCCATTTCTGTTTCATGGGTTAGATTTCCCTCCAAATGTCCCTCTCAGCTCTGTCGGTTCTGCTTTCTGCTTTAATTAAAGCTCCACCATTTTAAAAGGAGTTTAAAGGTCCTGAAGGCATTAGACTCACATTACAAAAAAAACATTAAGAGTGATGTTTCTAAAGTGATTATCACATAAAAGCTTTGCAGGAAAGTAGCAAAAAAGATCTGCAGAAACATTTTTTGTTGAAGCTGTTGTTGGATTAAAAAAATGCCATACACTAATAAATTTGGTAACTTCCAAAGGTGGAGACACCAGAATTTTTTATCAGGTAGAGCAATAAATACAAGCATGAAAGGAGACAAAGTGTTACCACACTTTGCCAAGTGTCTTGTCATTTTTACAGGCTTAGCCCAAAATCGTAAATATTTTATCTTTTAATATATGTGGAAAAAAATATGTAGTTTAATTAAACATGGTCAGTGCCTGCAACATAAAAATATACTAAAATTTTAAAAATCAGTACAAAGATGATTATACTTGACTGCATTAGACTGATGTGGATTACAAGCAGCTGTTAATTTATAAAATCTAAACTAAAAACCAATTTCTCAGATTTGCAGGGAACATCATTTTCTCCCAGAAAAGAAACCAGTTCTTTACAATAAAGAATTGCCTCTGAATTATCTTAATGTCGCCTGCATTTAAGCACATCTTTTGGAGTCTTATTTCCATTGTACAAAGTGATGGCATCACTTGAAAAAAGAGAGGGATCTGGCTGCAGACAACATGGCGCCTGACAATAATGGCCAGAAGCAGAAATTCTACAATGTATCCTTAACCTCATCCCTAACCTAACTCAAAAGTTTTTAGACTTGTGGAAAAAACTTGTATCAAAACTTAAAATGGGAAAAACTAAAACTATTTGGGTTGCCAAATACAGTACTTGTTGAGTGATATGGGGGGGCTTCCGGTCCTGGACGTTGATGCCTACAGCCAGGTCCTCTTGGAGAAGCACTAAAGTTATCATTTAAAAAATGTGGGAAAAAAATACTAAAAATCTTATAAAAAATGCCTGCAGTGAAGGATCTAAAATGTTCCTTAGACGACATATCTTCTTTTTAGTTTATTTCACAAATCAAACGGGGCTTTTGAACCACTTTTGTGAATTTTCTTTTGTCAAAAAAGAAAACAAACTCAACTTTCCGCAGATGTTCTTGAAATAACAAAGATCCTCTCTAACAGCACGAGCTCTGTCTCTGTTTCCAAAACCAAAAAATTCACTATTTGTTGCTCAATTTTTCAAGCTATCTGGTGGAAAATCAATACTGACTAAGCCCTTCGTTTTTTGTTATTTTTGGCTGAAGTTATCGGTCTCAAATCTGAGTGTTTGTGGAGTGATGCCTTCGCATTTATGCCATATTTTCACAAATGAAAAGGAAACCGGACTTCTTTCTGGTTCTAGGAGTTTGACGGCTCATTGCATCACTTCTGAGGCTTCCTCTTTTCTGATTAATCGGAAATTCCCCAAAGTGTAACATCAAGTGGCCACACTTTCTCACACTAACAGGAGTTAATTATCCTTTTTACTCATAAAATAGCCCATTGGGTCATGTGACTTCACCAACTGTTTAATGGGCATGTAAAAATAAACAGCCCGAAGTTAAATGTAAAGAGATTCAGAAGAATCCAGATGAAGACGTCCTTGTGTTTCTGAAGAGTTTAGCTTGAACCAGCTCAAACCTCAGGCAGTTTGCAAATAAAAAAACGTACTGGGGCTTAACAGGCTGCGGGAAAGAGGAACTTCATTCTTCAAAAGCAAACTTCTCTCTTCACTAGTTAATCTGAAATGGATCAATGAAACCAAAAGGGATTTTAGTGACTCCTAAGTAAAAAAAAAAAAAAAAAAAAAAAAGGAAAGAACATTTTTGGGTCAATATGTACTTTTTCTGAACATAACATTACAAAAAAAGTTTTAAAATACACAGAGAGGGACAAAAAAAGGAGGGACACAATAGCAAAGTGAAACAGGTGTTGTATCTATTCATGGTTTTTAATGCTATAGCTCAACTACATCCAATAACATAATGTGTCTAAATGTGACAGCAATAGCCAATGTGCAAACGATTATATCTCTTTTTTTAACAATTATCCAGGTGAAAACATTTAGGTAAAAACACTTAAAAAGTTGGATTTCCAACTGCTGTCCCTCGTTAATGTGGTACAACAAATGGAAAGATTGTTCAGTGCCACTATCCAATTGACAGAAATCAACTTGCATTTAGCATTTAGCTGTCTGTAACAGTCATGCCTTGTCTCTAGCTGTCTTTAAACAGATCAAAGCGAGCAAAGAGCAGAAGAAAGAAATACAGCACCAGGAAGGAGGGGGTAAGTATGCTGTCTTTGAAATCTAAGAGATAGGGAGATAACCCTTGCTTGACTTTATCAATATATTTCTAAAATAAATAAATCTAAACATAATGGATAAAGATCTGCTTAGATTTAAAAAAACAAACAAACTGTTGACTGAATTTGTGAAAAACCTTTGTGAAAAATGAACAAGAGTAGTAGTAATACAATGGTTCCAATTGTCTGTATATGAGAACTGACCTTAGTGATCTCTCCCCTTCCACCTTCCAGGAAGTACCTGCTGGCTCCAAGAAGCCAAAAAGACTTCTGTTGAGAAATAAACAGCGTCTACTCAGTATTTCTATTTGTCAGAATAACCATTCTGACTAGCTCCACTACCTTTTGATTGACAGAATAGTCAGAATAACTAATCTTGCTCTGATACCTTTTTATGACAAGTTCTTGCTAGTCAACATTTTTTTTTCATAATATTTTCTTAGTCACAAGTCATTCAAGTTGTAAATTGATCGATCAGATGGCTCATTACAATCT
Source organism: Oryzias curvinotus (assembly GCA_023969325.1). Lineage (NCBI taxonomy): Eukaryota > Metazoa > Chordata > Actinopteri > Beloniformes > Adrianichthyidae > Oryzias > Oryzias curvinotus. The sequence continues at coordinate 23,970,584 of CM043717.1, forward strand.
GGAACGTTTGATTGACAGATTCTTAGGAGCCCGCTTGCGTGTGTGAGGGGGCACTTTGAATACGCTCACTCCTGATTGGCGACAGTCGTATCCATAGAAACTTTGACTCAGACCACTCGGACCAATCACTGTCTGGCTCCAACATGGCGTATATAGCAGAAAGATGGCGACTGAATTGGCTTCATTGAGCTGGAGTGAACATACATGCATCACACTCACTCCATCCAGTTCTTTTAAGCAGTCAATGTTCCTATCAGAAAAGAGCCAACTAGCCTCAATTACTGTAGTTCAAAGGTTTTTCTCTAACTGATATGTGGAAAAAAATAAATCACATTTGTAGTTCTGTATTTGACTGAAGTTAAACGGAACAAAATCTTCATTGTAGGAAACATCTGTGCCTTTTTGTTTCAGGGATGTCACCCTCACATGAGACAATGGAGGCAGAAGTTGCCTCCAATTCTTGATGTTTTTCACCCCTGCGCTAGAGAAAAGGTTCAATGTTACATGAAGGCTTCCTGATCTTTTTTTTTTAAAGCATGATGCTGATTCTGCACATTTGACAGAAGTCAGACCGATGTTTGTTTATTCTGCAGCTCAGCTTCCCTAACTAGCTCTAATAATTGCTAAATATCTTACATTGAATTCAAACTAATTAGTCTTGATGACTGAACAGAGTTTTAAACTAGAGGAACAAAACATTTTGATGCATTAAATGGATAAGAGGAAGTCATTTTTTTTAGCAAAAAGAATGCTGAGGAATTGTTGGTTAAAGATTAGAGATGCAGTTGTTTGGTTATATCAGCATGTTCTGTTTTGTGGGAGGGCTGAAATGGTTCAGAGCTAACTAAATAAATGCTGTTTGGGGAACGCGTGAGACTTCCACCGTCACAGATCGGTAATAATTGAGTTGACCTTTTCAAGCCCCAGCTGTTCTGGCTCGGCAGATGTAAAACGGAGGATGACGAGGACTAAAAGGAACTCTGGACTCCAGGGATTTTCTCTGAGATGAAAAGGAAACGCGACCTGGAGCACATGCGCGCACACCCACGCGCGCAGCGCCTCTTGGCGGCACGCTGCTCGTATGTAAGGGAGAGGAGGAGCTGGTTGGTCTGAGCAAACTTTCCTGTCTCCTTGTGGGTGTGTAAAAGCTCAGCTCGCAGCCTCGACTTTTTCAGGTCCCAAACAAACGCGTCGGACTAACAGGTTCCTCTGCTGCGCCCGAGTTTTCCAGGCAAACATGGAGGTTTGAATCCGCGCGTAAAGAGGATTTTGGACGCGATGGATTCCCTATCTGGAGACAGCGAAGAGCGCACGCAAAAGGAAAATCTTTCTGAACTGAGAGACAGTTGTCAGTGAGAAGAATGATGAATGAATCTCAGGGCGCCCATCACAATCCCACGGCCCCCACCGTCCCAGTGATCATGTTCATCTTCGGGGTGGTGGGGAATGTCATCGCCATCGTGGTTCTCCGGATATCAAGAAAAGAGCAGAAGGAGACGACTTTTTACACTCTGGTATGTGGCCTGGCAGTGACGGACCTCCTGGGTACGCTGCTGGCGAGCCCCGTCACCATCGCCATCTACATGAAGGGCTCCTGGCCCGGCGGTGACCCGCTGTGCCAGTACTCCGGCTTCATCCTGCTCTTCTTCTTCATGGTGCAGCTCAGTATTGTCTTTGCGATGTCAGTGGAGCGGTACCTGGCCATCAACCACGCGTACTTCTACAACCAGTACATCAACCAGAGGCTGGCAGCGCTCTCTCTTCTTGGCATCTACATGTTCAACACCTTGTTTTGTGCGCTGCCGAGCGCGGGGCTCGGACACGTTACGCACCAGAAACCGGGCACCTGGTGCTTCATCGACTGGCGGAACAACAACATGACAGTCAAGAGTTATAACCTGACATATGCCAGCGTGAGTTCGGTCGTGGTGCTGGCCACGGTCATCTGCAACGTGATGGTGTGCGGCGCCCTGATCCTCATGCACAAACGCTTCATCCGCCGCACGTCTCTGGGCACAGACTCGCGGCGGCTGCCCGAGCGCAGACGGAGTTTTGGACGCTTAGCTGGAGCAGAGATCCAGATGGTGATCCTGCTCATAGTTACCTCTGCCGTGGTTCTCATCTGCTCCATACCTTTAGTAGTAAGTATTTTATTTTATTTTTCATAACACATTTTGTAGAAATGTGCGTTTTACTGACATTACAAAAAAACAATCATTGAAATATTTTAATCAAAGAAAACTACAGGCTGTGTGAACCAAAACAAATGTTGTTTCGCCCGTGGTTGGTATTTACGCACGTTCTTCTCACAGTTTGTCTTCTTTTCAAAGCTCGTGGTTTTCTGTCACTTTGCTTTAACACTTTCAAGTGTTGCTTCTCTTGCACGCGGCGTGTGCAGCTGCTCACTTCTCTGCCATTGATGTGGCTTCACTGCATCACCATGATATGCAGAGGAGTTCCTGACGTTTAAGTCTTTTATTGAAACAAACATAAAAAAGAATCTAAATATGATAAACTATCAACCTAAATCTCTTAAGACTCAATTTCTTGTTTGATATGCCTTTTTTTTTTATTTCTCTTTGACAGAGCCACAGTTAGGCAGAATTAACTACTGTGGTACTATAACCCAAAATGAGATGTCCACACATGTGGGCACCAGGTTTTAAGAGATTAATGACCGTAATCTGTTTTAATTTTCATATAATACTTCAGATGTTTCACTGTTGAAGAATATTACAGCTGAGGTACTAAACAGAAGGTGTTTGCATTGAAAGAATGACATTGACAGTGTGAAGTAATTTGTTGGCCTTCTGCCATTTACACTGTTCTATAGTTTAGTAGAAGTTATTATCGCCTCAAGGCTTTGTTTGCACTGAAATAGTTCCCTGGCAACGTTTTAAGACTCTAAGGATATAGCTTTTTTTTTTTTACGTCATTCAAATAGTTTAGTAAAGTTTCACTGAATTAATTAGCTTTTTCTGTTCCCAGTTGAGGATCTTCAGAAACCAGCTGCACACCCCTGGGGATGTAGAAACCTCACTGATCAATGAAGACCTCCTGGCCATCCGCATGGCTTCCATTAACCCCATTTTAGACCCCTGGATCTACATTCTCCTCAGAAAGACGGTGGTCCTCAAAATGATGGAGAAAATCAAGTATCTGTTCTGTAAAATGGGCAGGAGGCGACGAACAGTCGGGAGGCAGTTTCACTGCCCCGAGGCTTACCTGTCCTCCTCCATCATATCCAGGGATTCGCCCTCGCTGGCGTCCCGTGAGCCACGGGAAAGACTGAACACATCCCTGACGATCCTCTATGCGTCTGATGGGACGCTGGACAGGCCAGGGTCATCGCAGCCCGGGTCGCCGGGCGGCTTCAGCCTGCAAAGCTCTCAGGAGGGGGAGCAGCCTCAGAGAGCGCTGTTGCACAAGGATTTTAAAGACGGACCTTCCGGGAAGTTACTGAATCCACTTCCAGTGTACCCCAAGGATCCAGATCTGCATAAGGCCTTCACCGATGAGACTGCAAACATGCAGGAAAGATGCATTTAACCCCCCACTTGAGGAAGACTGAGTCTGGAACAAACACAAAGACTGAAAAATCTTATGACACTTAAAATTTATTACTGAAATGAATGTTAACTCCTCTGAAGACCAGAGAACAACATCACAGTTCAAAGAAATGTCACAGAGGAGCTTCTTGTTGCACTTGTTCAAATGTAAATCAGTTACGTACCAGAGGTTTTTTACAACTCACACTGTACAGAATTGATGCATAAATGTGACCACAGATATATTTATTTAAACTATTGTTGTCTTCTTCTCTGTGAGAAGGTCTTCCTAGTACACACATTGTGTTTTTATGAAGGAACATTTAGAAAGAATCAAAGCCATTCCCGGAATAACAACGAAAAGGCAGCTAAAGTGCAGCTTTTCCACAGCAGATACCAGACAATGACAAAAAAAATGTTGGTTGGTTCTCTAAAACCTTTTGTTTTTCCAAGTTTCATCTGATTGGAGCAAAATGTGTTGGGTTTAATCAGATGTAACGAGGTGGGAAACATTTCTCGACAAGTTTTGAGGGTTTTATTTCAGCCGGGGGCGGCACAGGCATCGCTATACAACAAAAAAGGTTCAAATTTCAACTGAAAGATGTTTGGTTGTGCGGCTTGCATGTTTTGACTGAACACAGACTTGGTCTGCAGATGAAAGTGCATGCTTGCTGGTCAGTGTGTTAACCTGTTATGGACTGGCGACAGAAAATGGATGGAACTCTGTTTCAACGGGGCTTTGACTCAGTGCTGCTATTTAAAATATTTGTGGATTTTAAAGCCAGGATCATGTTTGTGAACAAACTGTTGTTCTGTGATGTGTAAAAATAGTGTAAGCTAAAATAAAATAAACAAAGAATACAATTTGTTTGGTTGTTTTTCATGCTAACATTTGGGATTGTGCCTCAACATGACAGGAATCAATAAAATAATCGTTGCTGAAGATTACATATTGATCTAACCTGATCAATGATCCAAAGCGCTCCCTTGAAAGATTTTCTTCCACAAAAAAACTGAAAAGAACTGTCTTTAACCAGATAAATCCTAGCAAAACCTAGTTATCATGTATTCTATAAATGCTTTTGCTAACTGTGAATGTCATTGATGGACCAGGTTCTCCTTCTTCCTCAGCAACTATGATTGCTTGAGCACATTTTCAGCTATAATGAGACCACTCACCTGCAGGCAGATGGTGTCTTGGAGCCAGAAGGTTTCCAGCTCCAGCGTGGCAGGCGTCCAGAACGTCCCAGAAGCAATGAAAAATCCCGGATGAACAATAAGCCAATAAAATGAGCTGTGACCTCAGACTTTGAAATTTGTTCCAGTTTTGGAGTCTCCAGAGACAGAGGGAACCGTGATTGACCAACAGTAAAGAGAGGAATTCAGTCGAGGAACTAATGATTCTTCCTGGAAATGTGGACCCCTTCAACCACCTCATCAATAATACACTGCAGCGTCCGGCCACTTTGGACATCTACCACTACTCTGCAAAACAAGCTGCATGCTTTTAGAGAATGACACAAATTACCGACTGAGAGCTGACGGTGATGCATCTGGTCAGCTCCCTTTACTTTTTTACCTTCCTGCTCGCTTCAATTACCGGTATTTGAAAGCACTTCATTTTAAACATCGATATCTGCGGTTCCATCCTTGTGGGATTGAAGTTGAGTTTGGGGTTTTTGGATGTTGTTTGTTGGCAGAGAGCTGGGGAAGTTGCGGCTCTGGATGAGGGTGCTCAGGTATGATAGAGCTGTTGAGCTGATCAATATGCAGGCAAATGAAAGACCGTGAATCTGATTGGGCAGCTTCAGAAAGAAAGAGCAAAGAACCTGATGCACCCTTTGAAAATGACAAAAAGGAGGCTGCATTTAAAGACCCAATCGGATCATCTTTTGATCCATTTCAAAAGCGTTTCCAGTCGTCTTTTAATTATGATTATGCTGTTCTTTGGCCAAAAACACAAAAACTGTGATGTTTTTCTTCATCGTTTCTGCAGAGCAGCAGTAGTTCATTCGAAATTTGCCTCTGAGTTGTATTAGAGCTTTTCAGTTGTACGGTTTTGTTCCAGATGGGATATAGTGGATGAATCAGAACTTATTTGTTTCTATGTAACAAATATGGTCTTTTTCAAACAACAACAAAAAATTCATGTTTGAGTAAAGAAATACTCAGACAATTTGAAAAAAATTTAGAAATTTTTCTTTATATATGTCCTCCATCATTAGAAAAAGGCCACAAGAGCACAGTCAAAAGACCAAAAACAAAACTTTCACTGAAGTAGGTCTTTAAAGTCAGCAGGATTCTGCAGGTTGGAAGTTCTGCCAGAAAAGCTTTGAAACACAAAGGCGTTGGGTTATGCAACCAGAATGAGACAGACTTTTTGTAACAGCAAAACATGCATGGCAAGGTAATAGCAGAGCTAGCTGTTCCACTTTAACATTAGCTGCTGCATGGCTGAGGTTTAGCTCGCAGGTGTGGTAGTCTCTGCAAGGATGACTAAACTTTCCTCCACCAGCTCTTTGAAAGGGAACAGAGCTGTTTCCAGACCAGGTGAAACATGTCTACAGCGTCAGCTGCAAGGTCTTCTGGTTGGACCTACCCAGAAGTACGAAGTGGCCTTCTCATCACATTTCTAAACCGTCTCAGCTAGACCTTTTTGTGGTGAAGAGGTTGTGACCTTATACTCCTCTAATATGGTTGAGCTTTTGTAAGACAGACCACAGCTACACAGCAAGGGAAGCTTGCGATAGTATCTGTTTGTTCACAAGCCACAGGCCACAATTGTCAGCAAAGAAACATAGATTGGCTGATAAATTAAAGACCCACTCCTATCATCTTTTGATTTATTGTAAAAGAGTGGTCTTTTTCATTTTGATTCTACTAGTTTTAGCCAAGACCAATAACCTGATAAAGTTTTTGCAGAGCGGCAGTATTTCATCAGAAACCCATGAGTTGTGGGCAGAACCACTGGTGCTACCCGCATTTTCTTAAAAAATTAGAAGATGCTGAAAATGCTTCTGTGCTTCTGCTTTACACAAAGCCCTGGGGGGTTGCTGTGCTTTATTGGCCCCCAATTTTGCATTGTAGACATTCTTGAAATAGCAAACCAACATGACTCTTGATGTTGCAAAACATTATCTGCATCATCTTAAACATGTGGCTGCTCTCCCAGCTCAGGAGCAGGCCCTGAAGTGTTTTCTTATGCAAAAAGTACAGCTTCTGATTAAAACGTTTCCCTTGCTCTTTAAAAGAAATGAGACCACAGTAGAAAAGGTCCTGAGAAATAAGGCTGATCGCACTTTTTTTGGGAAAAGGAGCGAAAAATCTGGAGCGATCCATCTAAGTATTTGCGGCTCCCTCACTCATGTCACCTCGGTGCAGCCCTCACTGCCCTGCAGTTGGAGAGAGATGGAGGGGAAATTCCCCCGTACGTCTCGTCTGCCTGACAGATGGTGAAATGATCCTCAGCTGACAGCTCAAACTGATGACACTTTTCCAACTGCTGCGTTTGCCTGGATGGTCCGAGGGGCAGCCCGAGGTCGCAAAATTGGATGGAAAAGTTGGAAAATACAAACCAATTTTTCAGGGAATCGCAACGAGAGACGGTCTTTATCACAGATGGGAAACTATTTCTGATGAACAGAGTAGGAATGAGATAGTTTTATTGACAGATAACTAGAGGTGTAGGCCAAAATTGCAGGGCTTTTGTCAAGATAACAGAAACAGATAGCTTTTTTTTAATTATTTTTTTTTCAGGAAAGAGATTCTGAACCAAAACAAGCATCACAGTCTCGCTTGAGAGACAGATTCCATCCCAATTGACCTTAAGCACAGCTTAACATTGACCCCAAAACAGTAGCCTTAACATACATGTCACGTGATATGTTAAAGTAACTGGGGTAGAATAAGTTTTTTTCCAAAAACCTGGTTACTATAATAGCATGTAACCTGAGTAGGGGATCAACAAACTGGTTTTCCAAGGTAGAATTCCCAAGAAAATAGGCTTTTCCCAAGAGTGCATTAGCATGACAAAGGTTGCAGACGCTCAACTTTCACAACAGAAGAGCAGCTGGATGGAATCAGAGATAACTGTGAAATGAACAGAGGGCGCGTGACATCACCTGTTTGTAATGGACCATTTGAAGCCAGGTTTCCAGCACCGCGATCGTCAGTCGGATGGGAAATGGCGTCTTTGAATCCCATTCTTTTTCCAAAAGTTCTCGGAACTGACGCGGCAAGTTTTTGGAACTGGACTGAGGCCTTTGTAGGGCTTTTGGTTAGACCCGAGTCAAATGACCACACCCACATTTATCAAGCCTAAAAGTAAAATAAAACAATGTACAAAAATGTCACCCCAACACATTTATTCATATACATTTTCCTGTTGTCAGATTTTACATTAAAGTGAGTAAGATTCTTTTTGCACTGAGCCACCTAGTGGTTACAAAGTGAAGTGCATTGGCTCCACTTAGGTTTGATTTTGTATTTGCCTTAATGAATACAAATAAAAAATGAAAATGTTACTCCTTGGAGGAAAGACACACCAATGTTACAGTAAATAAAATGTATTTCTTATGAAACTAAGCATTTCATTATTTTCATTTAAGTAATGATTTTAACTGATCCAAATTTGACTTTGTATAAATAAAATTTAAATAATCTCTGTAAAAAAGCAGTTTTTTGCCATAAAAAACAACAGGAAATGTCATCCATGGATTAAGAAAATATAGTGTTTTGTAAGTAAAGATCAGTATTTTGATTTATTTCCAATCTATTGATTTTCTTAAAGCCAATCCAAGTATTGTGCATATTAATCCACGACCAAATTTAACCAGCAACAAGGTTTCTCTTAGTAACCGGGATACTTTGGCAAAGCAGCAAAAACAAAATCCTTTGGGTGTGACCCTGAGTGTGTCCACTTTAGATAAATCAATGAAATGTTTTTGGGGGAATTTCTCTTGTAAATGGATCAGTTTCCTCAAAGATGATTCAGGGGGGAAATATAAAACTCCTACAGGTACGATTACTGTGATGAAGACCAAAGACATGATGACTGCAAGAAATTCACTTGATTAAAACTTCAGACTTTTGTACACGGTCGCTCCTTAAATAACAGCATCCACTCTTTAAAAAGACGATCCCCTCTTCATAGTCCTCTGGCTTTGACCAACTGCTGGTATGATGGTTCTGCACGTTCTCCTGACTTCTCCTCCTGGCTCAATATATTCTGTATGTTCCCCTCAGCATCTACGATCACAGTGGTCTTCCTCAGCTCCTCGTAGTGGTTCTGCCGTTCAGCGACGGCCACGCAGGCCGCCAGCACTTCGTCCGACTCAAAGTCGTAGTCCCGCTCCAGCTCGGGCGCGTTAAGGATCTGATTCTTGGTCTCTTCCTCCTGCCTCATCTTCTCCTTGGTGGCTGCCTGCTGCTTCTGCAACGTCCAGGCCCACTTCAGGTCTTCGTCCCAGAGGCAGCTCTCTGACGGGCGCAGGTGGATTGCAATCTGGAAGGACCTGACGGCCTGCAGAAACCACACTGACATGAGAGCAGAGAGCAAACACGAGTGGAAGGAAGCAGGAATGTGTGATCATCCTGAAGTCAGCTCCACCAAGAATAAACAGTTCATGCTGCCGTGTTTTTTTCATGCAGTTCTGTGAAAAGCCCCCCTTTTTTTTTTTTCCTTTCTTTCTTCTTAGGGCAAGCCGGTCCGTTACCTCTCGCTGCTTCTGTGGTTACCCCCATGAGACCCAATGTCAGTCTTGACATACAGCAGTTTCAGCTCTGTTAGATTTCCTAAATAAATCCAGTTGACTACAGAGTTGAAGCATTGCTGATCTTACAACTCAATTCCAACAAAAGTCGCTGATGTAAGAACTTTTTTTATCACATATTCACTGAACTGGAAAATAGGACCAAGTCCTACCAGAGAACACAATCGAACAAAAAAAAAAACCCAGCAGTGATGAATTTTAGACCGTAAAAAGAAGTTGCAGTTTTTGAAGATTTAAAGGAAGAGTTGTGCTATTAATGTGCTTCCCAAAAACACACAGACTAAACCAGCATTTTAGGAAAACCTGTCATTGTCGAGCCAAGTGCTTATTCAAATGAAAAATTACTTTCCGGCGCGAGGTCCTGGCTGAGCCGTGAAACAGCAGAGACACTGAAATGACGGAGACAAATTGAGCCTAATAAAAGACATATTACTCACTAAAGACAAATGAGCTCTAGTTACAGACAAAATAGTGTGGCGGGCAAGACCTAAAAGGAAACCAACATCATATTTCTTTCATTTATCAATGCTGGTTTATAAAGAAAATAAAAGCCTTAAGCTTCACTTTGGACATTTGTTTTAGTTAAATGGATACAATTTAAAGAATTAAACTAAAATGTCCCAAAATAGATCATCTTTTGATCTAAATAACAGACTACCAAAGACAAATAAAAGACTACCAGGAATGCTTTTACAATAGATCATCTTTAGATCTATTGTACAAGCGTTCCCGATAGTCTTTTGTCATTGTGTCATTTTTTGCTACAATCAAAAACGTTTTTTTTTTTTTTTTAATTTAATCACTCACACAATTAACAGTTAAAACGGACATTTTAAATATGATTTCATCCTCATTTATGAAATAAAAGAACCCTTTTGTTGCCTTTTTGTAGGTACAGCATGTGTTTTTTTCCCGTTTCTTGAGCATTCAGTAAACTTGTAACTAAACTGTCAGTACAATGTGCAGCTCAGCCGAAGGGGGGGCTAAATGAACTGGCCGAGCTCAAAACAACACATCAAGTCTCATCTTGAACAGACACTTGGACTTTTTGGGAAAAAACTTGTATTTTTTGCTCCAGGAGAAACTCAACTGGTGGAAAAACAAAAACCCAACTAAATCTCATAAAGAAGAATCACTTTAACACAAAATACCACCTTAACAGCTACTGTTTGTTTCTCTTTAATGCTTGCATACTCTTACATAAGTGTAAATAAGCATGAGCATCGACTCAAACATCTCCGCCTGAGCAAGCCTGGCTAAAAATACCTTCAATTGTATTTCAATACAACAAGTTTCCTTATGTCATGAAGCGTGTCTTTATGTGGTTTAGTTGGAGATTAAGCAAATATTCTGCCACTCCTGTTGTTTTTCAGGGCTGTCGGACAGGTCGGCTGCTTCTGGGCAGGCGGCGGCAGACGCAGCAGCGTTGGCCTGGAGCTTTTCTGACTCAAGCCCAGGCTGGTTGGCTGTCAGCGAGTGAACAATGACACCATGATCCTTGGATTTCGAGCACACGCAGGTCCCAGCACGTTCTGAGGTAAATTAGGCAATAATCTGAGCCCTCCGGCACCATTTGGGGGAACTTTAAAAGAAACGTTCGGTCGTGTAGGAAAACTGCTTACGAGAAGCTGTAAACAGAATCCATAAATCTTCTTAACGACTGAAGTATTGATTTGTCAGATAAAAACATTGTTTCTTTAAGAAACATTTAAAATGAGCGAAATGTTCAAGCACGTTTGTGAACTTTAGACTTTAGTGACTTCTTCCAGTTCTTGTTTAAGAAGTTTGGAAATGGTCTGGCTTTCTCAAGACTTACAGAATGTTTCCCAACAGTTAAGAGAAAGCTTCTGACTCCAGCCGTCTGGAGAGCAACGGGTGAAGGGCGTCCTTACCATGTCCACCTCTCCCAGGTTGAGCTGCGCCCGGCCCAGAGTCTGCCAGCCCTCCCACCACAGCGGGCGAAACTTCACGGCCATCTCTGCTGCTTTCACTGCAGGAAACACCTCGTGCAGGATGGTCAACACCTGCAGACGTCGCAAACACACACAACAGTTGTCCACGGGTTCACTACATTTACCAACGGCAAAAAAAAAAAAAAAACACTTTTGCACAACCAAAAATTGCACATTTATTATGTTGCATTGTCTTTTTTGTGCCTTGCCATTTTTGTATTTATTTTTACTGAGGCTGCATTTGGTAATTTTCCTGCAGAAGCTCAATAAAGTCATAATTTTGTTTTTTGGTTTCTGAACAAAACTGGAGTCTGGTATAAAACCCACACCAAATCCATATGGGAACCATCAAATACAAAGTAAAAATTGGTTATAAATGACCTACTAAAATGTTTTTTATTGTTTTTATTTGAATATATCTGCTCGGAGTTGCAAGCTGCAGCTTCACATAACTGAGTCACCCTGTATGTGAACCCAAACTGATCCAGGCAAACAAACTGGACCATGGTTAACCTGACTGACCAGATTCACCTGAATTTCACCCTCTAGGTCACGGGTGTCAAACTCATTTTCACCGAGGGCCACACCAGCATAAAGGCTGTCCTCAAAGGGCCAGATATAACTTATATATGTAACTTAATGTATTGAAAAATAAATGTAACTACTTCCTGAATGTTAGATTACTCAATTTTTATTTATTATAACTTTTTAAAGTGTCAATCACAGTTGCACAGAAAGCATATGTTTGCTTGTTACTATAGCATAAATCCTTTTAAATTTTGTCGGCTTATTAAAACCCATATAACTCCATTAATGAAGGATCAAACTGTCCAAGTGAACAAAGAAAAATAGCATAAAACTGAGCTAGAAAGAACATGTATTACACGTGTAACATTTTACAAAAAAAAGGCTGCACACAGCCTTGCACCAACTGATGGTTTGATGACAACAATTTGTCTGCATACACACATAAGACCTGAAAACACTGAATAATTACAGCAGCTACACATAAATAATATGTAATCAATTACAGAAAATTTTTATTTTAAGAAAATAAAAACTTCTATGGTCTTGCGGGCCACATCAAATGACATGGCGTGCCACATTCGGCCCGCGGGCCTTGAGTTTGACACATGCTCTAGGTGATACAAGTCCATCTTAACCTCAGCGACAAACTACTTTTCTGGATTACTTATTCTTTACATTTCTCGCTTTAACTTCTAACCGTAAATCTAAAAAAATCTTGCCAAAAAAATCCTGTTTTAAACTCGAAAACCTTTCATCTCTCAAACTGCAGGGATTATGAAAACCTACGTAATGAATGATCTTTTACAAACTGCTTTTTTTTGTCTGCTCCTAATTCACACCAATTTGAACAAAAAGATGAATAATAAAATATTTTTTAGCCTAATTTCCTTAATATATGTCCCTGCGTCACCAGAAAAAGCCCACAAGAACATGTTAAAAAAGACCCAAAACAGCAATTTGATTGGAATGGGTTTTATGAAAGAGTCTATGGCTGAAGTTGTGTGGAGGAAGAAGATTGGTTGTGTAGGACGGATGCTGCTAACTTTCAAATGGAAGAAAGTCTGCACGGGAAATGGAGCTGACGCCCCGCAGAAAAGGGGCGTTTGATAATCGCTGGACTATTTCAAGGGTAGGAAGAGAAAACAACATGAGTGGTGGTGACAGAAGTGAACAGATGAAGCTGAAGACAACAAATCTAATGAATTCAGGAGACTTTTGGCAGTTTCTGTTCATCATTGTGGCTTATGAAAAAAAATGTTAGTGTTTGTCTGCTCCTCTAATGATTTCCTTCTCAGATATCCTGTAATGGGTAATATTATATTAGGCGTACAATACTCAACATGATATGAATGACTAAGGCTTCGAGGAAAGGGTTTATTGTGTTAGTTATGAATAAATAACTGAAAAGGCTCAGCCCACACATTGCAGGTTCTCCGTTTTTTTTCTCTGAATGTGATTTCAGAAATTCTTCTTACCAAGATTTGCATATTAGAACAAAGTCATACATGAACCAAAAGAAAAACATAGCAGGAGAAGGGAAGGAAGAAAGAGAGAAAAAGAGGGAGATAAAGCTCACAATCATGTAACTACACGCTGCTTTGGACTCAAACATGACATGGCATTCAGCCAACTTATTTGTTTTATTCATGAATCATCTTGTACGGAAAACTTTCTGTTTGATTTGAGATCAAAATCCCACAACCTAAATGTCTTAAAAAGCCATATTTCATGTTTATCTGAAGCTACTGTTTCCAAAATCTCCTCTACATGGGCGTGGCCACTGGTGCTGAGCAGACTAGCTCCGCCCTTGAAGAGCTTGACACAAATGAGGGACAAATTGGGACAAATGACACCGACTGACAGTATCTATTCTCAAAAGTTTATCTTTAGCGATAAAGAAAAAGTGAAAAGTGGCAAATTTTTGGTTCCAAATCGACACTTTTTTTGAACAGTGTGAGGATTGACTAAATGAATGTGCAGATTACACACCAAAAGGAACTTTGAAAAATGCTTTCGATGACGTTATAATTTAGGCTACATTGCTGTTACATGCAGGGGTTTTTCATGTCTTTCTTTTGTTTTCTTCCTCTGCATGTGCTTAAAGAGCTGAGTGAAGACACCTGGTGGAGACCTGACCAGCTGCACAATCAGGCCCCAAAGCCAGCCACCAGGCCTGCATATAAGCTCCTGTGAACCACTGGAGAAGGAAGCTCTTTCTGGATCACTACCAGATGAATGTTTTGAGCTTGCTGTGTTGGAGATTGTGGGAGGTTTGTGGACAGGTAAGACAGGGTACCCTGTACACCTCATGCAGCTTGCGTTCTGTTAGACACACTAGGTAAGTTGGTTGGTGCCACCCCTTGTATGTTTTATCATCACTTTATATAAAGGCAGTGAGTCTTTTCTTTCTTGTTTTAGTTTTAGCGCTTTGATAGCCAGGCTGGGTTTTTGTTCTATTAATTTCATTCCTTTGGCCCAACCTTAGTCCCTACCTCCCCATCTCCACGTTCAATAAAATCTTTAAAAGTTCCTCATTGTGTGTGTTTATGTTACGTACACCTCCGCCCTAGACCCACAAGCAAGCAGCACTGACTGTGGCTCAGAACTGATTTGATGATTACCTCGCACAGCAAATGAAATGAAATGCCAGAAAGTGAATATTAGCACAGTTTTACAAATACGGTATGTGCAGCCAGTGCTGAACTACTTTCTCGACCGCACGGAACAAGGGGAAGGGTTAAGATTGGGATTACAGGCTACAGTTGAGCTGTGTTCTCACGTGATTCACGGCAGAGGCGGCCAATGTTAGGTCAATCTGAGGTCCTGTGATGGGATTTGATTGGCGGGCGCGGCGCAAAGGTCTGGCAGCAGCGAGATTTCAGAGGTGCAGCTGACCCAAAGTATACCAAAGTATCCTCCCCAGCTACTGTTGGGAAGGTGTTATTTTCAAGGAGGCAATAATAAAAATGAATATGATTTTATTCTTGTTTTTATTTTTACCCTCTCTGGTTAGTGAGGGACAGCAAGAATTCAAACTCGGCCAGAGAGAGGACACAAATGCAGAGAACACATTAGGGACTTTAGTAAGTTTAATTTTAAATACGTGCAGGCTACAACAAAATACAGCCTTGGATGAACTTAAAATGCGTGCTGGCAATGAAACAATGTGCCATCTTGTCTTCTGCCGCACCTGAGCTGATGTGCACGCTGGTTGGGGCAAATCAGGGAGCTTACGCAATGCTGTGACATCACAACAGCGCATTAATTCAAACTAAGCGTCTTTGCAACAGTTTGATTGACAGCGATTTAAAAGGAGAAATACTCAGAAATGAAAAAATAAAATTATTTTTTTATGACATTTGTTTGCTTTCATAAGAAAAAAGCCACAAGTACATGACAAAAACTCCAAAAACAGGATTTTTATCGAAGGGGGATTTTAAACAAATACATCAAACTGTAACACAATTTTAGGAAGTATTTATATGATTGTTAAAAAAAAAAGAACTGGAGATAAACCTTAAATTGTCTGTTGATTTTGTTTTACTTTAATATTGTGTATTTTTATTTGGAATAGATCACAAAAATAGAAATAAAGTCCTTCCAAATTAGTTTAAAGGGCCTAAATCATACTATTCTAAACCCTTTCAGAGTAAACTATATCCATATATACGATAATATGTCACTTTGAACACACTAAAGAACACATTTTTAATGAGATATGAGGGTTTTTTTTCGCTGCTCATTTTCCAAAATGAAGGTAAGATGATTCCATCTCTGAGTCAGCAGTTTTTGCTCCTTGTGGGCGTCGCCCATTTCATGAAATCAACCTAGAGTCGGCCTCTGCAGCGTGTCTGCGTTTCAGACTCACTTCATTCTTTCATGATGTCAAACACTCCTAGATTAATAGGATTTAAAAAAAGTCACTGCATACTTGAATTTGTTTCAAACTGAATCTGACTAAACTTTAATAGTATAAGGGTCTTGCAGTCTACATACACATTAAAATGTAGATTATGTGTTTTTTTCCGCAAACATAAAAGCTATCAAAATACAAAACCAAAAAAAATGTATTGCAGCAAAACTAATCTACAGTCAAATATAGGAATGGTATACCTGTGACTTCATTTCATACAGCAGTGGGTTGTCTGGGGTCAGCTGAATTGCCTCGTCCCACTTCTTAATGGCTTCCCAGTGCCTGAAGAAAACACAGTGTGCTTTAAAACTAACTGAGGAAACAGATTTGCCTAAAAAGAGTCTCCTCTGCAGATGCATGCCATGCTGGGAAACATTTGGAGTCTCATAAACTCAGAATAAAAAACAAAAGTAAGTATTAAAGCACTGATATGTATACAGGGTTTGTCTGAGGCTGTGTGGACAGTGCAGCAGCATAATTGATTCAGAAGTAAAAGCAGCAGCAGTGAAACTGGACCCCCAGTTTCACAGACCCCACCCTGAGATTTGACATATATCGTGTTACCAAACGTCCTGTTTGCGCACATTTTCTCGCTCTATAGACGATTCAACTCGATTAGTTTAAGCAAATCAGACTTTTATTAAACTGGATTGAGCATGTGCCTGCTGTAAGTAAACTATATCCTCTTTTGCTTAAATACATATTTACCTTTTAAAGCAGGTATAAGTACAGTAAAGGCCTAAATAAAGGGAAACAATGGGAAATTTGAGCATCTTGAAACAATAAAACCACAAGGTTACAGAACAAAGCTGAGAGTAATGAGAAACCACGTTATTTTAAATAAACACAGACGGGTCAGTCCCTTTAAAAGCTCAGGAGTTGGTTTTCAGAGAATCAGACAAAAATAAATGTTGCGTAAATTGGGATAAAAGGTCAGGAGGAGCTTCAAGGTACTCTCTTTCTAAAAAACACTCTTATTGTGTTATTTTTTAGGGTGGACACCTCACTTTTTGCCAAATTAAAGTCTCACACTATCGCGTTGTAGATGATGAAGTGTGTGCTGAGAACTGATGACTTTTACTATGGAGGTGGATATCCAGAACATCTCAAACGTAAGCAAAACCCACTTCTACACTGAAGAAGAGAAATATATGTTGGAAGGCCGTTAGATAAGATGTTGGCGCATGAAGCAGAATGACAGGAAATGGAACCAGAAGTGCTGAAATCTCGTGATCAAATGAGGGGAGAAATGCCGCAAAATCATTTGGGAGGAAATGAAGCAATAAGCTAAAAAGTCCTAAAGAGACCCCCCCCCCCCCACACACATTTATCATATTGCTTCATATGAAGGTATTGACCTCAATGAAGGGAGGATGACAAAAACTACTTTAACTATCAGTGATGAAAGTAAAGTTTACTGAAGGTTTGTGCGTAAAAACGTGTGCAGACTTTATAAATACATTCCATTTAATTTAATAACCCAGCTAAACGAAGGTTGTGACAATTAAATGGGCTAAACAGACATTTTTTGCCATTTTTTTGCAACATGGAAGTTTCTGACAGAAGTAGAGTAAATGCAACGCCACAAACTATGTGATGAATCAACCCAGAAACAGGATTGTAGCTCCTGTTATGCCCCTATATCTAACACAGACCAGGAGCAGATGTGTGGAGTGTTTTGGTAATCCATCTCCTAAGAGAAAGAAACAACACAGAATTTGGACAAAAACATGCTTTCATTTTGATTGAAACTTCAAATAGACACAACATTTTGGGAGTTTTTATTTCAAAACTCTGACTTTTGTTCTCGTTTTAGTGCCAATTACACCAATCAGTTGATGTCCTTCAGGGAAAAATGCGAAATAGGAGAAATGCTGGGTTCGTGCGGTGTTGGAATGATTGGGAAAAAAGACTTTCCGACTTGGAAAGAGCGTTTATACAAAAAAAAAAAAAAGAAAAAAAAAGCAAATGCAACAAATTTTCCAAGACCACATTAGTACAGAAATACACTGTTAGATTGGGGGTGTGAAGGGCTGTAATAGCAGGAGACCGTGTAAACAGATGGATGATGGGAAGTGGGGTGGGCTTACTCCAACATTCCTGCCCTACAACTCAGAGGTGAATTTCTAATGAACTACTGCCGCTTCGCAGAAACTATGTCCTAAAAAATGACACTAGTGTTTTTTTGTTGGGGATTTTGGCTAAAAACAACATAATCATAATTAAAGAAGCGCTGGGAATGCTTTTTAAAACAGATCAAAAGGTTAAAGAAGTGGGATTTTAAGTAAATTCTCGACCGACGTGGTGCTTTTTAAAAGCTAACATTGCCTGTGCGATGAAAAAGAAAATTGAAAGTTAGATTAAACTCTTTTCTGCACAAGATGTACCTGAAGAGAAAGCTCAGATCATAAGGAAGCATTAGCTGTGATGTCATCAGACTTGGCCTGACATCAAAGGTCAATGTTGTCAGAGACACACAAACCTCCTAACTTTCTTACATCCTCCACCTAACCTCTGACCAGCCATTACGCAACACCGAGACCTCATTTCCCCGGCAAAATCCACTTTCTCTGGGCAAACCCAATTACTGGCAATAACTGAGGGCAACAGCATCTCCTCCTAAGCACGGAACGTTTTTTTTTTTTTTTTTTTAAAGGGTGAATGTGCGGTTGCTAAAGATCTTATTAGCCATAAAAGCAATAAAGAAATTAGGACTTTTGATCTTCATAACGCATCAAAACAAAATTGAATAATCATAAAAGGAGTAGGGTAATTACTACTTCACTTTATAAGGCTTTAGCATAAAACTTTTAAAGTCAATTTCAGCCCGAAATATTTTCATTGTGCTTGTGCATTTTTTTTGGCCTCATTTGACTGAAGTTAAAAGCATAACTTGTGAACATTTCTTGCTCAAAACACATCACAGTGGACACAAAAGCCGGAAAAGCTTTTACAAGAGTGATGTGATTGAGTTGTGTGTAATAGCGCCCTCATCTGGAGAACCTGGAGTAGAACACCATCTCCCGAGCTGGTTTTACTTCATGCTTGGTTAAAAACGGGAAACTGCACGTCGACTCGACACAATCTTTGCACAGTATTGTCACTTTATACACTTCCAAATACTTTGCACCACATGCACACTTTCTACTCTTTGTGACCCAGACACTGTCATTACTATATATAATGTACAATAGGCTATATTGTCAAATATTTTATTGAACTTTCGTTTTCATATTTAGTAACTTCTACTTTTTTAGGCTTACAGTTTTTACACTTAGGCCTTGTACTTTGCTAAACAGTTGTGCAATATATTTCAATGCATTTGTACCTGTGACAATGGCAAAAAAATCTATTCTATTCTCTTCTATTCTAATGTAATATGTGTGAAAAATAAAATTTGAAATTTAATATAAAGTGAAAAAGTATCCTGATTAAAGCGATGGAAGAAGAATAGATTAAGACAAATGTACTTTTATTAAACATGTATACACAATGTTGGGTTATATTATTAGTCAACAGAATTAGCATAAATCTGTTGGTAGTTTTAAAGATGAATAATTACCATTTACTACAACTCTATGGTGACAAAACATAATTTAACAGGTCATAACTAAAAATGTGCCAATCAAAGGATTGAAGACAGCAAACATGAGCTAATTTTTCTTCTCTGAAGTAGAGATCAATACAGAACATGGCAATTTAAATTTCCAATTCATAAATGTTTTTTATAAGGCCTATATTGCAGACGAGGAGCTGATAGAGCAATGCGAGGCACTAGACGACATACTGCATTTTGAAGGGAACTGTGATTTGGACAGTAGAGAGCTTGTTCAGGAAATACAGAACTTGCTTAACTTGCCATCAACGATTCTAAGGCTACATTCACACTGCAGGCTGAAACGACCCAATTCCGATTTTTTTGCCCCTATGCGGCCCAATTCCGATCTTTTCAAATGCGAGCCAGGCCCCTTGGGTTTGCCGGCCTAATTCCGATCTGTATCCGATCTTTTCAATTGCGACCGCCGTCTGACCGGCCAGGCAACTTGATTCCGAACCGTACGTCATCGACACGCAACAAACGTCATCATTTTGCATTGAAGTAGGCGGTAACGAGAACATAAACATCAACCATGGCGGATGATGCTGCTGAGATCAGTCAGTGGAAGGGAAGCGAGGTCACCGATTGGATAGGCCTGGGCGATAAATCGATCAAATGAATTAATTCGAATTTTTTGTTACGGGCGATTTCAAAAATAACTTTGAAGGTTTGAGGTTTGTGTGTCTCTGACAACATTCCGTGGCTGTTGTTAGTATCAATCATTCAGTTGGGGAGCAGATTTCATATGATGACGTTATTGACGAGTTTGCATCAAGGAAGCCCACAAAGGTTAAGTTTTAGTCAGTGTTTTCTGTTCTTAGTGCTGCAGTTATATTTTTTTTAGCATGTTATTAGCGCGATAAAAGATTTTTGTTTTATATTATTTATTCAATATTGCGTTTGATTTAATATTTTCCTAACTGTATTTTGCCATGCTTATGGTCTTTTATTTTTATGTTCTGATAACTGTTATAATGCGGTGCAGAATTCTGATAAACGTCTTTTATTACAATAAAACATGTCAGTTGACATGGACAAAGGGACTCAAGGGGAGGGGGGGGGGGGGGGTGTCTCGCCCGGGTAGTAATTCAGGGTAGAACCGCCACTGCTCACCTGCCCTGCTCAGCCAGCAGCGTCCCCTCATCCTTCAGCCTCCTGCTCTTCTCGGCGCAGTCCTCCAGCAGGATTTCCCGACGACGCTTGATGGCGTGCAACCAATCCACCTCCTCTTCATCGGGAGCGGCTCCAGCGTCCTGATCTTTCTCAGTGTCAGCCTCAAACAGCTGCACCGTTGACTTTGACACTTTTTCACCGATTTTCCTCTTCCAGCCAAATGAAGCCATTCTGCAAACAAAGGTTACAAACAAAAGAAAGAAGAAAAAAATACTTTCATTCCAATGCTTTTATTTTGAAATAACATGCTAAATGGCCATATTACGAATATGTTTTGGTTAATTGAAAAATGTATTGACGAAATAGATCATGTCAAACTGGAAGACAATTATGAAAGGACGGAAAAGTTAAAACCGAGTCGAAACAATGTCGAAAAGCAGTCGAAACGCTTTAAAAAATCCAACGAGCTAGCATGTCCCCGGCTAACATCATCAACACCTTGCAACATAGACCCACTTTCTTGGTTAAAATGTGCTTTAGTTCTTTCTTAATGTGCACGAGCAAATACAAATTTGACACAAAATCTATGCAACTGTTCTGTACGCACGCGTGTTTGCAGCTTTCCGCGAGCAAGAATGTTAAGCTAAATTTATGCCATGTTTAGAAACGTACGTGGCGCGTTCGCGTCGTGTAGTTAAAACCAAATACGACACAGTTCCTATACCGAAAAAGGTAAGTGAAGAAATACAAAAATTCAAACATTGATAGAATTATTAGCATACTAATACAGATACTCTACTTAATATACTACTGCGAGCATGTAGAGATTTTGTGAATTTTCTGCTAAATGTTCTTTGCTCTTCTCCAACAAGATTTAGCATTTTTAAGCAAAAATAATACAACGATTTATTTTATTCATACTCATATTCCGTTTAAAGTCTATATTATTTATTACGTGTCTAAACCAGGGGTGTGATCAACTTTTCCGGACAGGAAAATAACCTTCGACCCTTAAACATTTTCACGTCCTACTCTAGTAGTGACTCGTAAACATAACATAAACCGGAAGTGGTCATAGCACGCTCCTCTACTAGGTCTGTTTAATTGACTTAACAGAAAAATATTGAAAATTTTAAGAATTAAAATAAATAAATTAAAAAAACCGAATTTTGGGGTTGTTGTCATTGCATTGACCTGTCAGAACTATAGTTTAGTTTCAGTAAAGTTTATTTTTTTTTTCCCAAACAAGATTAACACAATAACAGTGAAATCAATTTTGAATTGAGATTTTTTTTAATGAAAAAGTGCAATTGCATTTTTGGCCTTTAAATATATCAACTACATCCACAGACTTACCCAAGCCATTATTATTATTATTGGTCTAATAGTGCAGTAACCCAAAGAATTACTGTTTTTGATTTATTTAAACATTTTAAACTCAGATTTCCTTAGGTTTGACTATAAATAATATATATTGTGAATAAAGTTAGACAGTAAAAGGACAGACAAAACGTGCAGTTCAGCAGTTTATTAGGCAGTTGTGTATACAAATGATTCAACAATATTCATTCAAATTTACACGGATCAATCGGGTATGATCTGCTCTCACAACAAACAAACAAAAAAAAAAATATTTCTTTAAAGCTGTTCAAGAATAGACTAAACTGAAAAGTCTATCAGGGCACTTTTCCATAAGCTTGCAAAAAATATTTTTTTGCACACATTCTTCTCTCTTTAAAAAGTAACAAAAAAAATAAAACACCACATATTCCAAGAGACACTTTACCAATGATTTCATATCTGCCCTTCTAAACCAATATGAATGTTAAGTTTATCATTTTTCCAAAACAGTCGTTTAAGATTAATGTTATGTATAGGATTTCAACATAAAAGATTAAATATTAACTAAAGACTTCAGTCTACACCTCTGTGCAAGACACAAGAGAAGTGATTACAAATACAGCCACTCTAAGCTAGTTTTCATTGAATGAAACCTCTGAAAAATAATCTTTAATCCCGATGGAGTCCTAAACACTGTAAACTTTAAATGCTGAGACTTTTTAATAGAAAGATCAAACGTCACTTGTTTGATTTTTGACTGTGCAAAGTTCTTTTAAAACCAGGCTCATAAGAGGGAACTTTAAAACTAGAGAAAAACTAATTAAACTCATACTGACTTTGGTGTTTCATAATAATAGAACCTGGTCGCCGTTGCAGTTGTCTTTCAGAGTTTGGCAAAGTGTTGCTTTGATTGCAGTCAGGACTTCCCTCTTTTATTCCTGTAAATGCCGAGTGCTTTAACCAGAAAAAAAAATCCTTTCCTAACATGGCTTCTAAAGTTCCACTAACAAGAGAAGTGGAGGACTCTTAAAACTGCAAAATCCCAACCAGCAATTAAATTCAGACTTGAAAAGTGATAAAACAGTACTTATAATGATAAGGCAGCCAGACATCACTTAAACCTGTAAGACTGGAGACAGAAAACAGAATGAGAATTTAAAATAATAATAATAAAAGCAAACCAAGAATTGGAGCTGAATGAGAATCTGACAGCGTTTGTGTGCTTTGCTTCTCTCATTTTAACAGCACCTGCCAATGCCAAACTCAGAGGTCAAGTTCAGGTTACAAGCATGGGTAAATCTTTAATTAAGGTCAGCCTTCAGAGGAATGCGGGAACAATCAGAATACGTTCAAAGGTGGAAAAGTCATGAATGTATTTTTCTGCCTGCACTCTGATCACTAGTCAGCTTAAAAAAAAAAGAAAAAGAAAAGCGCCCCCCCCCCCCCCCCCCCCCCAATGAGGCATTCAGGGGACAAATTGGCATTTGTGAAGTAAATGTAAGCAAAAGGCATTTCACTCAGTCACTGTATTCCAATGTTATTAAGGAATGACCCAAAAAAAAAAAAAAAAAAGGTAGAAATGAACCGGTCCTTTTGAGTGAGGCACCAAAAAAAAACCAAAAAATCGAAATAAATGGAAATCAACTCTAATTCTCTTGAAAGACAATCAAGTGTCAAAATAGTTGTGATTGAGGAAAAAAACAAAATTGTAAATTGACTAAAAACAGTAGAAAAAAAAGGTAAATAGATATATACCATCCAGCAATTGAGCTTATAATACAAGAAAGAAAAAAAATTAAATCTTTTTAGAACCAACACTCAATCCACCTAATGCATTGATAAATATATTCATGTCTTTATATATATAAAAATGTGGGGGACAGAGAAATTCAAACAATTGTCTACAACAAGGACAAAACATGAACATTTAGTTTTTGTCATTTAAGATCGACAAAAAAACAAAAAAAAAAAAAAAACATAAAAAAGATGAAGCATTCTTTTTTTTTTTTTTTCCGTTTTTGTCCCTGACACGCAGCAAAAATACGCTGCACTTCTTCAGAGTCCGATGAAAATGACGGGCGCCGTTTGAAAGCGACGCCCTGGAACACCTGCACCGTTTCCGAGACCCACTGAGAGGAAAAATAAACATGAGCAGCAAGAAAAGAAACCTGTGCAAAAGTGCTTCCTGCATCCTGCATCCTTTTGACGGCCAGCTCAACCATCCAGCCCCAGCAACTGACTTTCTTCTTTGCAGGCAAAAGTGTGATCTTGCTCCCTGGCTACAGTACACAACGTTCAGTGTCATCACTTCCGCATGTTTTTATAGACGGGATGTGGACATCTAGATCTGAATTGATCCAAAAACTGTAAGACTCTTGGATAATTGGTGTTTTTTGTGTCCTATGCAGTTTAGTATCTTGTTATTCTTTCCCCCCTTACCCTTTAAGCTTAGGGAACACCAACCTGCATCGGCGCCTTGGAGGAGTCACCTCATCCTCAGCCAGGATGAGCTGAGCCATGAATCGGCTGCATGCTTATTGCTATAAAGACACTCAGAGAGGAGAAAAGGCTAGCTATGATTGTTCTGCAAGCTATCGTGCAAGTAGTTTAATAAGATTTGCGCACATCTCAAAGAACTCGATGGTGTGGCTTCCCGGTCGGGGGACAGACATGCTGTCCCCCGCCGTCGAGTCGATGGACGAGGTCAGGGATGAAGCTAAGGAGCCCTCGGCGGTCTTAGGTGGTGGCGCGGCGGCAGATGTTGCCGGAACATCTGCTGCCTCTGCATCGTTCTTTGTAGTGTTGCGGTGGTTGCCCACAGATCCAGAGCGGAGGGGGGTTGCAGTCCCAGACTTTGTCTCCAAAATTTCATCTGAATAAGACAAACACAAAGGCTGTATTCTTAAAAAAGGCTCCCTGAAAGCTTTAATTACAGCTTTGCCTCATGGTATTTTCAGCGGAAAACGGTCTTTAGAGACCCACTCCGCTCATCTTTTGATCTACTTTTAAAGTGTTCCCAGTGGTCTATCAGTTATGATTCTGCAGTTTTTAGACAAAAAATGTAAAAACATGACATAGCTTCTGCAGAGCGGTAGTCATTCTTCAGAAATTCGCGTTTGAGTTGTGGGCGGGACCGTTTGCTAAGGGTTTGGAACCACATTTATCCGTTGGCTTCTGATTCACAACGATTTGAATAAAGAAATATTAAGAAATGCAATTTAAGGTTCTTTTTTTTTTATGTCCTCCATCATCATAAAAATGGCGCAAGAACATGTTAAAAAACAAAATTTTTCATCAGAGTGCGTCTATTAATAGTTATGATCTATTATTCTTGGTTGCAGATATTACAAGGTAGCAGCTCCAAAAAAAAACCTTCATGTATGTAAGGTTAGAGTCACGAAAGTGTGTTTACTAAAGCCTTCAGCTACACTTTAGAGATGAAGCTGAACTAATGGGAGTTTAGATCTCAAACTTTACACTTGTGTCACACCAAAAGCTCAAAACCCCTCCCACCTAACAGTTTCCTCTGAGCCACTGCCAAACACCCACACAGGTTCCCAGTCAATCATTTCTGAAGCCTGTGGCGAAGCAGCACAGCACAGTCTGTGAGCTGCACTCATCTTTAATCTGCGAGTATTAAGCTGAGGGAAACAATCTTTTTTTTTTTTTTTAAATCCAGTCCTAACCCTCTCCACAGGCTTTTATTACACATTTGGATGTTTTTTTGTGACTTCAGATGACACTCAAAACATATTTTGTCCTTTGAGGGGTTAAGCAGCACAATACAACAACATTTATTAAAAAGAAACAAAACCCAAAAGGTAACTTTGGTTCTTCTAAAATATTTTAAAGCTCAGACTAAAAGATGAAGATGAAAACGTTCAGGTATTTAAACAAAGTCTTAGCTCTGAATATAAAAAAAACCCTCAAAATATTCCTAGTATGCGTCTTTTTTATAAACAGATCAGGGCTTGATAAATGAAGTGTGTGAAAGGTCAAACTTTTACAGACTGATACAAATCAAAAACCGTCAAACTGGTTTGAACATGACAGCAAATATTCATTGAATCAAAGTGTAGGGCAAATTGAGCAGATTTGTTGTTTTTGGAGATTAAAATATTAAATAGATTTATTTAGAAGGCCTAATTTTATCATACTTTCCTTTGCTTTAACGGAGAGCAAATAACAGTAGCTATATACCTCACTGTTTTCCTCTTACAGTGTGTGCTGTTTTTACTTTATTTTTACTTTAGTTGCAGTAAAAATAGATACATAAATAAAGATCTACACACTTCCTGTTTGAAAGAATGTTTTAGGAAACTGACCGTCTATGCTACGGAAGTCGAGGAGGTAGGTTCTGCTGTCCACTTGGTAGAGTTGAAGACTCATCTTGGTTAGCATCCCTGTGACGGGGTTCTTCCTTCTCACACGCAGGTAATATGGGTTCACAACCTGAGAGGATCCAACGAGAAAACAACCAGGTTACTGACGAAGAAAATTCTGGAGAAGGGACATCTGACATATGTGATCCCCTTTTCAAGGATAGGAATTGGTTTATTAACAAAATGTAATCAGCCAATGATATCAAGAATATTAGAGTTTGGTTTATCGGACACCATGAAAAGATCTCTTTAAAGAATTATCATCTTTCACTCAGAGTTTCTGCATATTTGTGATGCATCTCCTTCAGGACTGAAAATGTAAGATTCAAAAGTCTAGATGATTAGTTCAAGTCTCACAACAGCCTCCTGTGTGAATATTACAACATGTCTATGGAAATTTCGCTGTGTATTGTTGAATTATGGTCTTAGTAATTACTCCAACTTCTCAAGGCCAATTCAATAAAAGCTAACTGCGGAGCTAATTCAATTTTATTTACGTCAGTGTGTTTTCATTTGGATGAACTGACAGCAACTTATAGAAATGTGGATGTTTATCATTAAAACACAGATGGGAAGTTCAGGTTTATACGGTTTTAAAAAGACATTACTGCATCGCAATGAGTTGCAGGTTTAAAAATAAATAAAAAAGAGCAATCCTCACAAAAAAAATGCAATCGTCAAATCCATGAGTCCACTTTCTTTCTTTTTTAAGGAAGCAAAGCATACAAAGAGAATGTGTGTCAACTTTAATATAAGATTGTTATTTTATTGTCAAAAGTTTCATCTTTGCCCAATTTAAATATGTTTTTCACCCAAAAAAATTTTTTAAAGCAAAAAAATGTGATTTTAGGAAAAATAAATCAATATTTAATCAAATTGTATATAAAATCATATTGTAGTGAAAAGATTAAACTGACTGTCTGATAATTATTTTTTTTAGACCTGATCATAAGATTATTAACATTGTTATTAATAAGTGATGTTAGAAAATCTGTGCTAACTGATGTTTGTTGAAACTAATATTGCATACTGACCACAGAATAACAGGAAACAGATATTTTTATGAAGGAAAAGTGAGATTTTTTCTCCTAATTGTTACCGTTCTGTAGTTAAGCTTTAATGTTTGACCTCACAGTAGGATCTTCTGTATGAACGTTCTTTGTCGTTTAGTGTGTAAGCTAGCAACTTTATTTCGACTAGGAAAAAATTGTTATTAAACAGATTTTTTTTTCTCTTAAAATTCTTAGGTTATGTGAGGTGTGATGGATAGAGAACCTCTTCAAAGATCAGGATGAAGGTCTGATGTTTTGGATTTAACGCGTCAGAAAATGTTAGAGGTTCTGGGATTTTGAAATGTTTGTGTCGCAACAAGCTAAGGAGTCCAAACAACACTTCAGTAGTGGACATTTCGTTTAGCAGGTGTCCATCCGGCGTGCAGACATGTTTGGCAGGAACCCATCCCCACCCCACACAGAGGGACTTCCCACCTTCCACTCATAATCCAGCTGTTTCATGGCGCGGCACACTTCCGACATGATGTCATTGGGTCGGCTCTGACTACGGATGCCCAGGTGCCACTTGGCTCTCCGGACGCCCTGGTGCTTGGACTTCTGGGGGTTCAGTTCATCCAGGGTGTGGCGGGGCCTGGGCGGAGTTTCCGCCACAAGGAAGGGTACCCGCTCGGGGTGGGGCTTCAAAACGCCAGCCACAGCTGCGGCGGAGGAAGTCAGGTGCTGGTCGTCCAAGAAGGAGTCGGGAGGGCTGGACGCCAGGTAGAAATCCTTGGCTTCGCTCATGATGCGCCGATTGTCAATGATGAGATGGTAAGCCACAGCTAATGGATCCTGATGGTTGCGGCTGTATAAGCAGGACAGAACCTCCTCCTCTGTGCATTCGAACTTCTCACAGACCTCCTTCAGGGCCTCATCATCTATCATGTTGTTGCTGTAGGAGGGGTCCTCGGGGAACAAGTACTTGGGTAGATCTTGTTTAAACCAATCGTCCTCCCTGTGGGGAACACACACTAGTTAATTGGCAAAAAAAGTGTGCATTTGGTGTCTATAACATGTTCTTATGGCATTTTTCTGATGATGGAGGAAAAATATAAAGAGAATGAGGCTTAACATTGCATTTCTGAGTATTTCTTGCATAAAACCGTAAAATCAGGAGCAGACAAGAATAGGTAGTTTGAAAAAGATTGTATTGGTTATGCTAGTCCCTGTTCCCATTCTGATACAACCACCTATAGATGACTAGATCCATGTCCGCCTGTTTTCCTTGTCTAATCTGGTATCTGGCTTGAAAGACATGGCTGGGTAGACTTGATAATGTCAGGTTGGGGGTGTGAGGGCTGTAAGCTAGTTTGAGAGCATGGAAACAGAGAGCTCTCAGCAAAGGGGGAAAGGAGGAGGGGGGCAGGATTCCTCCATGCCAGCTCACAACTTTCTCCTGCCGCTCTGCAGAGACTATTTCCTAGCACACACTACTAGGCTACGTTCACACTGCCAGGGCTTATGCTCAATTCGGATTTTTTGAAAAAATTCGATTTTTTTGAAAGACCGTTCACATTTCAATAAATCCGAACTTTTGTGATCTCCAGTGTGACCGTGACACGACCCAAACGAGACCTGCATGCGCAGAAGCCAGAAGAATACTAACGGTGATGAACGACGTCACTCGTTGTTTGCGGAGCCAACTTTAACAATGGATGTCAACAACAGTGTTGTCAACAGCGGAGCTCTTGTAATATTAAATTTATTTTCATGAAGGAGCAGCACAATTACAATCTTCCCATTTTAAGAAGGCAATGGAGTCGGGATCGTCTGGACCCACTGTAGTGGAATAGGAATGAATGTGTGTGCGTTGGAGCCGCGTGCCCGCGTGTGCAAGCGCGTGCCGCGATAGAGAATGGGGGGGGGGTGGGGGGGGGGGGGGGGCAGTGTGGGCGCGCATTCATGTTGTGTGTTTACGGAGGAAGGAGAACGTAAAAACGAGGGGTTCCCCCAGAATAAAATGCTCTGGACTCTTTAATTAAGCCGCTCTGGGAGAATCCTGGAGAATCTAAGGATCAGAACAGGGAGGGAGGAGTAGGATCGCCTCGGGTCCCGCGCGCTTCTGAGCACGGTCGGAAAGGGGAGAAAGAAAAAAAAGTCATCGCGGGAAAGGTTCAACACCACGCTCGGCCATTTAGCTGGAATTGTTTTTCAAAAACCGCCCGGTTACGATGAGAGCCCTGGAGTTGAACCTGAATAGAGCGATCACCCCAAATATTGATCCACCTGCTTCCCTTCCACTGACTGATCTCAGCAGCATCGTCCGCCATGGTTGTTATTAATGTTCTCGTTCCCGCCTACTTCAACGCAAAATGATGACGTTTGTTGCGTATCGACGTACGGGTCAGAATCAAGTCGCCTGTCCGGTCAGACGGCGGTCGCAATTGAAAAGATCGGATACGTATCTGAATCAGGCCGGCAAACCCAAGGAGCCTGGGCCGCATTTGAAAAGATCGGATCTGTGTCATTCATACTGTCACGAAAAGATCGGAATTGGGCCACTTAGGGGCAAAAAATTGGGAATTGGGTCGTTTCAGCCTGCAGTGTGAACGAGGCTTAAGAGGTCTCTGGGAATGCCTTCGCAATAGATCCCAAGATGATCAGTCGGGGTGCAACGGCTCATGGTATGCATCACTAGCCACGGTTCGGCACACACGTGTACCGCAGATCACGCCCCAGTCTCGCTTCTCGTGTGCAAACTTGTGTCCACATCATTTAAGTCAACTGTCTATTCACAACGAACGCCATTCACGTGTTAAATTTGCATGTCTCGTTTTTGTTATAAATTAGTTCCTGCTTGACACATGTCCAAAAAGGAGTTAAGTTGGAGCCCCGTGGCGTGTGGGAGGAGCTTCCGTCTAATGCTTTTCTTAACCTCATTAGGACGTGGACGATGGGGGCTCAGCTCTACAACGATGAGCAGCGCATGTCTCTGTGTGTGAGTTCCTGACATCATTTAGATCAGTGGTCCCCAACCTTTTTCATGCCACGGACCGGTATGACGTCACACAAACTTTCGCGGACCAGTCTTTCAAATATAGGTGGATGATTATTGTAGCATTACTAGGATGACGGAGGATCAGTATATATCAGTATATATATATATATATATATATATACACTGATATATACATATACATATATATATATATATACATATACATGTATATACATATAGATAGATATATAGATATACATATATATACAGTATATACATATATATATATATATATATAATATATATATATATATATATATGCTATTAGTAAATGTTTTTAGTAGTTAAATGTTTTTGTTGTTGTTTAGTGATGATTAGAAACTACACAGTAAGATTACACAAAAATGCTTTAGTAATAACATATATGAGGCGTTTTATTACAAAGACAGAAAGCAGTGATTTTCATATGTCAGGCTCTGTTGTAAGCCATGCTATGGGCAGCATGGCATTTCCAAGCGCTGCTGGCTCCGTATGAAGCGCGTGGCCGCGTGCCACGCTACCTTAATGAGCACGTATTTATCGGGGGACAACCGCAAAGCTGGTAGCAGGAGGACACACGGGGGGGGGGCGGCTTCAATAAACGATCCGGTTGGGGTTTTCTCCCAGAGACTTGACACGCTGCGGTCAGAAAGCCAATTTCTGTGCTCAGTGTATTTAAACACGCATGTGCAGTGACGTATGTATTAGAAGATATCCATTGGCCGTTCTGCATGTCAATCAAGTCCCGTACTTCTCGGTGAGGATTTTGATTGGCTGGTGGATTTTTAAGAAGTACTTTTTTATTTATTTATCTATGCTGGCCTGCGGTCTATCCTCATGTCTTGAAGATCTACCAGTCGATTGCGATCAACGTAATGGGGCGACTTGTCAAAATAAAACTTCTTTCAGATTCCCAAATAAATAAAACGGAAGTAATGCAAGTTAATTATTCTTTCTGTGCGGCCCGGTACCAAATAATCCACGGCCCGGTACCGGTCCGCGGCCCGGGGGTTGGGGACCACTGATTTAGATAACTCTCACAGCGAGGAGCAGGCAGGAGAAAGCCGCCGCCCCGTCTGTAACCAGTGGGAGGGGTTTTACAGCAGCGAGGGACACGGTGAAAGAATGTCAACTCATGAATTCTGACATATATACATTTTTTTCTAGATTCAATGTGTCATATTGCACTTCGTTTATATGGGCATCTTGAGTATTTGTTCTAAATAGGAATATCTTCAGTTCAAAGATGTAATTAAATAATTTTGTAAATAGTTTTTGTAAAGATTTAAATATTTTACAAATATTTGTGTGTGTATAAGTTTTGAAGTACTTGATATGTTTCATTCAATATATGATTTGGAGCTTTTCCTAACATTAATTGCAGGCCTCCATCTTGTCTTTTTACTGATCCAAACCGGACTCCCATTAATGCACCACTAATGATCGGAAGGGTCTTTAAGGTGTATTTTACTCAAAGCGCTCTCAGAAAATACTGGCGAGAACGGAGGTTTTACCCCCAACGATTCTGACGTCAGCACCGCCTGTTTCAACTAAAACACGAACGCACTGTTTACAGGAAACAAGCCCACTCAACAGGTCGGCTACAGTCTAGAGTGCACATTCCTCCTGGGTCACGTGGTGTTAAAGAGTGGGAGGTCTACGGTTTAATCAAAGCCATCAAGGAAGTGTGCAGCAGAGGCAGCTGTCAGCAGCTTCTGCCTCCGCCACCAGAGTCCTCCAGGGAGGCTCAATTCTCCTCCTAGAGTCTCCTCGAATAACTGAGCCCCACTTTGGCCCTGAGGCTAAAAATCTCGGAATTCTTGGAAGAAAATGATCAGGAATTGGGAAAAAGTTGCAAAGTTCTTTTACCTTTTTTATTTATTTTTTTTACACTTTCAGGACTCAATAGAGCAGATTGATGAGGTTGCCTAGAGTTTATTTATATGTTGGATCCTTGCAATATCGTGGTTTATCTCACAATGTTGCTTTTTTGCTGATTTTTGTGTGCGATTTTGCATGCTATTGTCAACCAATCTCCTCTGTGCTGTGTCTCCTGTCCAGAATGTGCTCAGTTTGCTAAATCTGTTTGCTAAATCTAAATCTAAATCTTATTTTTCTATGATGGTTGGAACTTTAAGAGTTTAAAGAAAAGGAGTAAAGTGTGAAAATGTTCATGTATTTCTGAGAAAAGTGGTTGTGAGGGGTTTTACAGCCTAAAAAATAAAGTTGACTACTTTGCGGATTCCACTTATCGTAGATTATTTTTAGAACATACCTCCTAGAATAAACGATAGACGACTGTATTCACCCTTACTGTGAATTTCAGCATTACAACAATTGACTGTATATGAGAACTGGACTGAGTGAGTGTGACCTCACCCATAGAAAATGGTTTATTTTTTCCTGATATGGACACCGCCATGTTGGAGCCCGACGTCACTAAGCTGTGATTGGTCTGAGTCGGTCGGTGTCCTTCTTTCTATAGCCAATCAGGAGTGAGCTTATTGAAAGTCCACACCCCTACCACTTGAAAGCGGGCAACATGAAATCTGTTTATCGAACGTTTTGAACGTTCCACGTGAGGACCAGCAGGCACCACCTACTTTGATTAAGGCATCTAATTGGTCGGTTTAAAACTTGAAAGAAAAAAAAGAGAAAAAGGATTAGAAAAAACAAAAGGTAGCAGAGCAAGAATAGTTATTCTGACAAACAGAATGTTTAATATCTAATAGTTATAGCCATTTATTTCTCAATAGAAGTTTTGGGTTCTTGGAACCAACATGTACTTAAAGTTTGGATTGCGAGGGTGGGGGGGGGGGTCACTCAGTCCAGTTCTCACATACAGTCAATGACTATAATGCAGATGGTTTCATTGACTTACAAGAAAGGTTTGGGGACAAAACTAACTATGAAATTCACGTCACCTAAACTGAATATTGTGAACAGCCTGGTTGATCTTACCGGATCTCTTTGATCGTGGCTCTTTTCATGGGGTCCACCTGCAGCATGTGTTTGAGAAGGCTTACTACTGAGGGGTTCAGATACTGCGGGGTGAAAAAGATTCCGTCGCAAATCTTTTTGAAGAGAGTTGGCACATGGTCATCGTCGAAGGGGAGCGTCCCACACAACAAGGCATAGAGAATGACACCACTACTCCAGATGTCCACCTCTGGACCTGCATATAACCTAAGGAAAAAAGAAAAAAAAAAAAAAAGCAACAATTAGAAAAAAAACTCAACAAGGTATTTACAATATTTCTTTCTTCTAATAAAAGAAATACAAATGTTACCTTCCTGAAATGACCTCAGGAGCAGCATAGTTCGGAGAGCCACAGCTTGTCCTGAGGAACTCTCCGTCTGACATCATGTTTGATAAACCTTCAAGAAAATGGAACCATCTTAGAAACATCTTCCTGCACAAGGTGGAGGAGTTAAAGACCCGCTCCGATGGAAAGTGTGTTTTTTTCATGTGTTTAAGAAAATTAAGTTAAAATTTGTGTTTTTGAGTATATTTTTTTTCAAATTGTGCATTTGTGACGTTTCTAATGAGCTCCTGCTGCTCTGCAGAAACTATGTCCCAGAAAATGACAGATTTTTTCATTTTAATTTGGCAAAAAACCAGCACAATTAAAGACCACAGGGAAGGCGTTTAAACGATTGCAGTGCGACTTAAAGGTGACCTTCATTACACTATTTATAATCATTAAACTATACTTCAAGTCTTTACATAATCCAGCCTCCTCCAGCTGGTTCCAGAGCAGCAAATTCTTGAAATGGTTTGACTCTTCCATGTAGTTAGATAAAAAAAAGTGAACACATTTCATCATCACTTTAGTTATATCCATTTGATCTTCATCCATCAGAAGATCAAGATCTTCACACAAAAGATGGAGTCATTTCATTTTAGCCACAAGAGTGGAAAAAAAAATATCTATAATCCATCGGAATGAAGAGTGTTTGACAAAACCATTCCAGGACAGATAATGAGGTTAACTTTGGGTTGTTTTCCTGTATAGCTCCGGTTGAAAACATGACCTTCAAAGTGTGTTTTGCATGTGAGCTGTACATTTGGACATTTGTGTGGAGAGGAAAAACATTGACATAAAGAATTCAACAACTCTATTAACTTCAGTTTTTTTTTTTAATCAAACCAAAAATTAATCTTCCACTACCTTCTCTTTTCAAGCCCGTATTTGTCAAAATATTGCTGAAAGCAGCGGTTTTCTCATGGTGTCAGAGGTAACTCCACTGATAGAAAACACAGATATGCTGGACACTACAACCAATACTACAGGTTTTAGGAATAACAACTACCTACCAAAATCTGCAATCTTTGCATTCATGTGTGCATCTAGCAGCACATTTTCGGGCTTGAGGTCTCGGTGAACCACCATGTGTCTGTGGCAGTAATCCACAGCTGAGATGATCTGCTGGAACAGCCGACGGCTCTCTTTTTCATCCAACTGTTAAAGCAGAAATGACCCATTAGGTGTGATCTCTCGCGCCTGACTAAGAATCATTTGGTATTATGCTTTCTTTTTTTTTTTTTTCCACAGCAAGTGCCAACTTTGTGGTTCACACTGTGTCGGGATTACTCAATCACAACAAGCACATGCAGCTCTTCTTCTGGATTCTGGTTACTTTATAAATAAAGTTTGACATTTACTAAAACAAAAAACAAAAAATGTAGAAAGTCCTTTCTTATCTTGAAATACTAACACAGAGGACAACTTCCAGGATTAGAGCAAATTACCTTTCCATTTTTGCAGATGTAATCGAAGAGTTCGCCCCCAGAGACGTACTCCATCACCATAAAGATATCTGTGGGGGTGCTAATAACCTGATACCTACGGCAAAAACAAATTAAATGTTTAATTTAAGTCGATTAAACAGCCGAGATGAGAGATAAATGAAAAAAAAAAAAAAACATCAAATGTGCTAATGCTCAAAGAATAAAAAGCAGTTTGAGGATGAAAGGTGGGTGAAAATCGGATCAAGACAGTAAATTAGCGACAAGCTTAAAAACAGGAAAAGAAAAAATATGTATATTAAACCAAAATTAAGTTAAGTTTGGCGCTTCAGTGTAAAAACAATGTTCCACACCCTACAGCTTGTTTGCATCATTCTCTCATGCAATGACCCATCTGAGTCTAAAATTAAAGTACCAACTGGTGCAATGGCCATTTATGGGCTTGAAAATGGTTCTATGGCTGTTCTGTCAGAGTTGCTGCCACTAGGGGGTAGTTTCAGAAATATGTGGCACATCCTAACAAGGGGGCTGCCCTCTCGGTTGTTTGTGTTCTGTCGTTGGTCCATTAACTTTGCTCTGCTGTGGAAAGCCCAGAGGTCACCGTGGGCAGAGAGCAGCTTTGTGGGAGAATGGAACCAGCAGTTCAACTCCTGCCAGACTTTTAAAACCTTTTCAGTATTGGGGTGTTTTCCTGTGAGTACAGTTTAATTTAGTGATTAATGTTGGTTGTCATCAAGCTCTCAAGGCAAATTTGGACCAACCAGCATTCAGCCTTTAGCCATTTGCTCAACAGTGCTGGCTGGACAGCGAAAATTCGTCCCTTCACTCCAGCGGGTAAGGAATTGGATCAAATGAGCGTTGACAAAAATGATTAACAGTTTAAACAAAAGTTAAGAGCAATGCCAAAAGTGATTTAAAGCTATAAATTCACAAATAAACCTGAACATTTCCTCAGTAATATATTTGAGATTGAGGACAAACATGTCAGACAGAGAGAAATGATGCTGTCAGACATGATTCACTAAGAAGAGGCGATTCTGCGAAACACAGATATTGTCCTAAATGGACGTGGTCTAAAACACACTATTAAAGTCTGAAAATAGCTCCGTGAGTGGTATTAATGTGGCGGCGGGAGGATTAGAGAGCGGCGAGCGGTGCGTGGTGTGTAATCTAGGACTCACAGTTTAATTATGTGAGGGTGCCTGAAAAGTTTGAGGTTCTGGATCTCTCGCCGAATCTTTCCCACCACGTCCAAGCTGCGAATCTTCTGCCTGTTCAGGATTTTCACCGCCACTTGATGCTTGGTAAGTTCATGTTGGCCCACTGCAGGACAAACAGATGACAGGTCATAAATATCCTGGATTTTTAAGAATAGTTACATAGAAAATACAAGCCATATTTATTAGGAATTACTTATTCAGAATATTAGCAAACATAATATAAAAAAGTAACTTTAAAAAACAAAGTTCTATTTAAATAAGTTGTTTCGGAAATATTTGTTAAAGTTCCAACATTCCTAACGAAACCTGCATCCATTCAATGATAACCAGGCAGGATCTTTTTTGTTAGTGTCAAACTGAGAAACAATGATGACAATTGTTTAGAGCTGATATATTTAGAACACTGTTGATGCTAATTCATAGATTGATTCAAATGTCCCTAAACGGCGAGAGAAGCAAGTCTGCAGGAAGCTGCACAGTTTTTAAAAAGTCTTTCAAAGTTAAAGTGTGAAATCAAAACAATGTCATTTCATGGCTATAAAACTCTGCAGCTGATCTTTAGTCTAAATTTACTGAAATTATGCTATTAACGTAAACCTGTTCAGATAATAGACATAAATTAAAACGCTGATCATGTGGATAGATTCGATCTGAAAAAAATCGTCCGCACAACAAAGACATTTAAGCAGTTTAAAGAAAATACTGCAACTACTACTGGGAGTTGGAGAACAGCTTTTGCTTTTTAAGTTCGAGAAACACAAATCTGGCTCAAAAAAGATATAATTTCACCTTTTAAAATACAAACACACCAAAGAACGTGTCCACTCATCCAACAACTATCTTCTGGTATCCAGGATTCGAGCTGCAGAAGCAGTAGTTTTAGCGAGGAACCCCAGACCTCTCTTTTCCCAGCTACCTCTTCCAAGATACAACTGGGACATCTAATCTTTCCAGAATGTCCAAGGTCTTCCCATAGGCCCCCTCATAACAACTCCCTAAAAAGGAATCTTTGTGGAATTCTAACTACATTTTTTTTTTTTCAGTTTCCAGATATATTTTAAATAAAGGTTAACCAAATCAATCTTATCTTAAAAAAAAAAAAAACAATGTCGATTTACTGAAACCATGTTGGTTTAAAGTAATTTATTCTTTTTTTGTTGTTTTTGGCTTCATTAGTTTTAATAGCTAGAATGTGTTCTTTTCAATGAAAACTCTTATTTGATCAGTTTGAATACCTGGTTAAGGAATTTTTTTTTTTTTTTTCCACATCCAAACAACAGTTGTTTAAGGACAATAGTTTGAAAAAGAATCCACACGTCACTATCTCACCTAAAATCATTACATATAATTGAATTTAAATTTGGCAACCTCACTGGCTTATGACAAACGTTTGTCCACCATATCATCTATACCTAAAACATTAGCAAATAGCAAAATAAAACCATATTTTTCAATTCTACTACTAATTCAACTACTCTGTGATCCACACACAAAAAACACTCCACTGCCAAAACTGCATAGAGGACAGCAACAACAAATAAATAGACCAATAAAAACAGAAAATAAACAGAGTGAACTTTAAAATCACAGTTGGATTATGATTATACTTTACTTTAAAGTAAATAAAAAAAACAACAAATTCACGGCGTAAATAAATTATGTGCTTTATGAAATTAGTGCTTACATGCCTCGCTATTGCCAAAATACAAAACTGGGCGTGAATTCTGCCCCCGTTTTTCGTACTTCCCTTTCACTCATAAAGCCCGGCCGCCTCTGAAAAGCCTGTTAAGAAACGCCGCACACACTCAGGGGGAAAGGTGACATTTCGAGCCCTGCGTTTAACGTCAATCCGAAAAACAAAAAAGGGGGAGGGGTGATGAAGACAGGGCAACATCCTGAACATAACCATGTCCCGAGCTAGTGGCTGAGGAGCTTGACTTCCCGGTATTTATCTTGACACCGACTTGTGGCTCTTTGGCTAGCTTAAACCGATGCTAACTGCTATTATTTTTTTAATTTAAAGGAAAATCAAGTTAGAAAATGTTGCTAAGTTGCGAACATCAAGTGGCAATACTTAATTATTCCAAAAGTTAAACTAGCAGCATTATAACATCTATGATTAGCTTTCTAGTGGTGACAAGTTAGCATTCCAAGCAAGCTAAGTAGGCGCTAAGCTAAAAGCGCCTGTAGCCTCCATCTTTCATTCGCCAAGATGCGCCGAGGCCAACGCATCCACACGTACCTTTAACCTTTCCAAACGTCCCCACTCCGAGGGTGTCTCCAAGAATGTAATGTCCTATTTTAACTCTTCCTTCATGCTTCTGTTTGTCCGTCGCCATCTTCCCGCAAGGGCCTTTCAGCGGGATTTGCTCGCTAAGGGGCAGAGACGGGACCAACTCCGCTGTCTCTCCAGCAGAGGCTCGGCTTCGCTTGGTGGGAAAGGGGAGGGGGGAGGGGGGCTCCGACTGCTCTGATTTGTCGAATTCACTGGTGACGCAAAATGATGCCTTCACGCTACGCACAAGGATCGGAAATTGCAATCTTTGTCACCACCTCGTTAGTTGATGGTTTCTTTAAAAGACCATGATAATGACAAATTTGAACTTTGCAGAGTAATTAAGGATGAATTGAAACAGTTTAACTTCAAAATGGTATATTTAATTGTTTAAAACAAATAACAGACAGAGAATGGAGAGTCAATTTTACAAATTAAATTTATTCCGAGCCTTAGTATTATTTTTTTAAACGTTTTATTTAAAATCCCCGTCCTGGATGACAAGGTTTTGAATAATGTAGAATAAATTAAGGAGGTACAATGCTATGTTGGATTCTTATAGATATTCGAAATCCTAGTTCTGGTTTAACTTTTTATTTTCTTCATTGAACAAACCATTTGAAGTTGCTGTTACTATTTTCAAGTTAATGTTAAAAGTTCTTTTAAAATAAATATTTTAACCCTTTCTTCGTGTAGAACTGCTTCTTTACAAGCAAACATCCTTTTTTTCAATTTGCCTTTAGGATTAAATATATTTGTTACATGTGCAGATATTTATTATAGATATATGTCAGAGGCTATCTGTATAAGTGGCATATTAAATAGCAGATAATAAACAAAAAAATGCACATTATTACAATTTAGGTTTTCTTTTTTCTTGAGTCTAGAAAGAAAGGAGAGACATTTCAGGTTGTTGCCCATTTTTTTTTTAAAATCACAGATTAGCAGTGCCATGATGACTTTGCAAACACCTTCAAAATAAGGGATGCATATCAGCTTTCTTATAACGTATCTATTGTTTAATCTGATGACACAGAAATCAGCCCTCAGAGAGCAAATGCATGCATGCAGGGAGGCAAACATTTCTCTGTTGACACAGATAGCATGCAGGCTGTTTGGAGACAAAGCTGCAGTTCAATAATCAACCAGGCAAACTATGCTGAAACAAGTTAATCCATAATTTATGAAATACATGCATTCAATCAAAATCACCAAACATAGACCTGCAGCTGCTCTTAGGACATTCATTAAACATTCATTGGCTTATGCAGTTTGTTCAATTCTACAAAAAAGTGTTAAAATATTTACTTTTTTCAGTGCAATAACTAATACCTTTGATAATAATCTGCTGTTAAAGACTAAGAACCAACACATTTTGGGAAGATTCTGGGTATTTAATGTCTTGCAATGAAAATAAGACACTTTCTTGGTATTAGTTTATGGTGTAAAGTGTTTTCTTTGTTGGTGTTTAAAAGAGGGCTGCTGAAAACTGTACAAATGAGGAGCAACCTAACAATCCAGGCAAATCTGCCTTTGATAGATAACAAGGAGACAGAAAAATGTCTTCCCAGCTGGAACAACATTGATCTGAAGACGAGGGGTAATGACGCTAATGGATGAGCAGTTCTGAGAAATGGTCATGAAGAGGAGTGACTATTTCAACCTGGAAGACTACTTGTAAAGTATTATTGTTTAACTTTTCAGTGAAGGATTATTGATCTGACAGACTAGTTACCTACTTTAAAATGCAGCATCAGCTTTGAGATGTTTTAAAACGGATTTAAAGGCTGACAGAAAAAATAGAAAAGAAAAAAAGTTCCTCCACTTAATTTCATTTTATTACCATTAAGTCAATCGTTTTACTTATTGATGCCTCAGATCCCCAGAAAAATATCATTTTTTGGTTTCCTCATCTTGTTGCCACGTTTAAATGTTTATTTTATTTGATTTGTATACATTTCTAAGAGTCTATACCACACAAAATACCAGTAGAAAACCCACTAGACAATCAGACTTACTTATACCTTACCTCACTGAAATAGTTTAGCCTGATAAATATGCGTTTTTTATTTAAAAATAGAATATGTACAGAATAAAGAGTGTTATTAAAGGAAATGTCTTCCATTTAAAATGTTTCCTTCACCAACTGGCAAGATCAATATATATTATTTAAATAAATATAAATATTACTTTTTGGTTATAAGCGCCACAAGTTTGTCCAATAGCGACACCTTGTGGTATTTTCTTTAAATATGTTGGATATTAAACAGGTTTAACCCTTGTGCTATCCTAGGCACTTTACCGTTGGGAGTTGGGTCATCTAGACCCTCTAGACAGGGGTCTAACCTTTTTTTTTTTCAATGATTTGTGATCTTCACTGGTTCAATGGATTACATGAAATTTTTCCACCTTTATCCACCTTTGTCATGGCAGGGAGAACATGTCAAAGTGAGGGTGGGGTCATCCAAGATAGCACAAGGGTTAAAAAGATTGCTCTAATGGTTAAATTGTTTTTTGATTGTTTAGTTTTGTTAGAATTTACAAGCAGAAAAGATTTTAAACTAATGCCAAATCAGTTTATACTGTAAAACTTTGAAATGCACAACCAGTAATGTTTACAGACCAATGTAGATGTGTTTTACATGGATATTTTTTGTGTGTCATTTAATACTCACTGTCTTTTTAAATAAAGCCAAGTCCTTTTGTGCATTAAAATGTTTCCTAGAATTTGTCCACTGTAGTACTAGTTTTTTTTTTTTCATTTCTCCCTGATCAAAGTAGCTGTTTTTTATCATTCATGTTTCCCCCCTTTTAATTTCCTCTTAGGTGAATTGATTTGAATGTATCTTACAAGGTGCACTCAGATAAAGAATTATCTGAACAAAATACTGTATGGTTCTACAAATGGGGGGCAAATATACACAGATGCATATGAATAAATGATAAAGCTTATTTAGGAGCTGAGTTGGTCAAATGAATACAAAAAAGGTACAAATAGCTGTGTTTTAAAAGAGAAGATTTAAATAGATTATATTATATTATCCATTTTGATTAAGTTTTCTACTCTGGAATGTCCTATTTTTGTTGCAATATCAAAAACAAAATAAAGAGTGGAATACTCAAAAAAAGCTGAGAAGTGAAATACAGAATTTTTTAATAAAAAAATATTAGAGTTGTGCAAAAAGAATGCAATGCAGAAAAGCTTAGTCATCTTCCAGGATTAACTCAAACTCTGGGCTCAGAAAAAAAAATATCTCCATTTCCACTTTGGGACTGAGGCCCAGAAAATATGAGAAGAAAAGCTCAGATTGTCCTTATAACATCCGTGAAAGACAATTAGGAAGGCTTTAAATTGAATTGTAAAGGGAACAGGGAGCCACTTCAGAGAAACAATGACTGCAGTGATGCGCGAGCTCCCTGTTTCTTCCCCCTCAGTCAGCATTCCTGCAGCTGCATTTTAAACAATCTGGAAGTGAGTTATTGAAGACTCAGGGAGGTCTGTGGT
Organism: Oryzias curvinotus; assembly: GCA_023969325.1. Taxonomy (NCBI): domain Eukaryota; kingdom Metazoa; phylum Chordata; class Actinopteri; order Beloniformes; family Adrianichthyidae; genus Oryzias; species Oryzias curvinotus. The sequence continues at coordinate 24,012,508 of CM043717.1, forward strand.
AGTGACATCTCAGTAATTGAAACAAGATGAAGGGCAAGCCAGAAATATGTTTTTCAAACCGCATAGAGGGAGGAAATACAGACTCTACTTCAACTGGAAGGAAAATCAGCTCGCTTCATGATAAAATGTTTTTGTTTCTGGTTACATTTTCTTATTGCAGGGTAATTTCTCTATACGATGAGTTGTATTAACTTGCATCTGGAGCGGTTTTTAACGTGTTTTTGATGCTGAAACAGCATCTGAATAAAAGTTGGATTCAATAGACTTTTTTTTCCCAGTTTAGTTCCAATTTGAGACTGATGCTTTCTTCTAAGTGTCCAGCAGGTGGCACTGCTCCTCCACCAGAGGAGATAGATGAGCCTGGTAATTATGGAGCTGAAGTATAGTCTTTAGGCGACATCAAACCAGCAATTATCATCAGTGTTGTAACTTTGGTTTAAAAAAAATGAAACAAGAAGACACAAGATAATCAAAACAAAACTAAAAACTTTTCTTTTTGTTTAAAGGATAATTAAAAAAAAGTTAGAGAAATCTGACTTTGGGGTGAAATTATGGATCTATGCAACAGTGTGACAAAAAGAGGAGACAGGAGGCAGAGCTGGAGGTAGCAAAGATGAAGAAGGTTCTCTCTGGGGGTGATGAGGATGGATATGATTAGGAATGAATCCATCAGAGGAACAGATGAAGATGGTTTGGACACGTTCAGAGGAGAGACGGTGATAAGATGCTGATGCTGGAGCTACCCAGACAGAGAATGGGGGGATGTAGCGAAGGATGACATAAGGGTGGTCGGTGTCAGTGAGGAGGATTCAGAGGATGGGATTAGATGGAAGTTGATGATTTGGTGTAGTGCCCCCTAAAGGGAGCATCCCGAAGACACTGAAGCTGCTTCACCGCGTCAAACTATTTATTGACACAAAAGCTCATGCGTCTTTGACAATGATGCCACAGAGGAAGGGAAGAAAGTACAAACTCTTACATTTGAGGTAACAAGCCATAAGCAGCCAATCTCTGATGTTGAAACCTCTAAACTTCGGCTACAGGTGAAAGTATGTGTGCAGGCACACAACCACTTAAATAATAATGGTAGTCATGCACGTACAAAGTAGAGTGCAGTTCTTTATGCACAAGACACACCAAGCCAGTTACGAACATCTTTGAAGTTTTGTCTGGTACCACCGGATCATCTTTTTTATCTGTGTTCCTAGTTGCCTTTTAATTATGACTATTCAACCCCCCCAAAAAAATAAAAATAAAAAACGTGTCGTTTTCTAGGACACAGCAGGAGTCCATCAGAATTTGCCTCTGAGTTGTGGTTGGGACTGTTGGCGGGGAGCAAGCACTGCACTCATTTCCCATCATCCCTCTGTTTGGACTCTCTCCCGCTAGCTTACAGCCCCTCACAACCTAACATTACCGGTGCAACCAAAATGGCTAGTAACACCAGAGCTGTCCAGCCGTACAGTTTGGAGCCAGATGGCAGCTCAGACGAGGAAAACCAAGACAATGGATCCAATTGTCTGCAAGTGGATGCAGGGAGCTTGTAGCCTGCCGATTGTTGTTTTTACGCAACAACAAGCATTTTCAAACTGTATTTTTTAAATGAAGAGTTGCGCAGACTTGCGTTTTCAAGCTATATATGGCCTCCATCACGAGAAAAATGCTATAAGAACAGGTTAAAAACAGCAAAAACCCAATTTTCATTGGTCAGGTGAAGCTTGCAGATCATCTAGCACACAAACAACGCTGACGTCAGCATTTGCGATTGCAGTAACGAGACTCTAAGGTGCCTCTTTTCCTTCTTAAAGGTGCCAGACGTTGAGTTGTATTCTGAAGGGCACTATTCACAATGAAGCATTCATCAGAATGGGATGTGGTCGGTGGGCGTCCACCCCTGCGCCCTTTCTCGGTCTCTTCCAGTCTCCCTGTGTTCCTGTAGCGACACTCCAAGCTCATCAGAAGGTTTCTTGAAGAAAATTCAGTTCAAAATGACGGATCGTCCTGTTATCCATGATCAGCTGTTAGAGTTTAGTGTCAAGACGTTCATTCACTGGGTTTCTGTGGAAACGCTGAACAGAGAGACATGTGCATCATGTTGAAGGAAGGTCAAATTGGGGTCAGCTGGGAAGGCTTTAGTGCTTTTTCTTAAGAAAGTCAAATTTTCTAAACATTTTTAGAAGCAAAATATTATTTCATTTCATTATTTCATTGGGGGATCCTTCACCGTCCAGCACTTTTTTTGTTGTTGTTTCTTGTGGCTGTAAGCGCATGGCAGGTCATTACACGCAACAGTGCACATCCTTTTAATTACCATGATGCTCATTATAATCCTGCTGGGTCCTCCTGTTTGCATGTCTGTAACAGTCTTAGTATCCTGGGTTGTTCTCCTAAACATGTATAACACACAGAGCAGTACTCCATCTCATCAGGAGTGATGCTCTTTGAAAGACAATTCCGGACATTTAAAAATAAGCCAGAAATTGATGTTTTTTGTTCCAATTCAAATAAAAGTGGAGAATTTTTTTCGGCTTCTTGTTCATCTGAGACACTTTTGTCAATTCTGATTGAAGATAAACTTACTGGTTGAGAACAAGCAGCAACTTACAAGTAAATTTCTACTGAATCATTTTTGCTATAAAAATGTATAAAACACAGGAATGTAAAGCAAAGAAAACTTCAGTTTTCAGTTTGGATCGAGTAAAGCTCAGTATACAAAGCTTGACATAAATTTACTGTCACAATATATTATGAATAGTGGAATTCAAAATATAAACATAGCCATTTATAGACAAAATAACTCAATATTTGGATTGTAAAACTATGTGCGAGTCTCACATCTCTTCGAATAAAAGATCTTTGTCTCCACAACCATCAATAACAGAAAAACACTTAACATGGCTTTGTGAGAAGAACTTTTAATTCCTTTGGTGTGTGTAAAACAGAAACACTAAAATATGGGACAAACTTGTTACCCACAGAGTAATGTGTACAAGAACACAGGATTTTGTGTGATACATGGATGTTTTCTGGTAAATACAGAGGCACACTTTACATAAAGAACACAAAAAAAAGTGATTGGTCAAACAGTGGAGTGTTGGAGTGGATCAAAACATTTTTACAGATTTAAATACTTTGGAAATGAATTTTAAAGAGAAACTGCACACACACACACACACACACAAATCAAAGGGGGGGGGGGACAAATTGATAAACTATTTATACATTTTAGATGGTGAAAAAAAATATACAAAAACATTTGTGGTGTTATATAAACATAAGTAAACGAATGATTAAGATTGAATGGTTTTTCTGGATTTGCTAGGCTAAGAGGTCTTCTGCTCATCCTCCTTTAAACTGCATTGAAGCTCTACAGTATCTGCATGTTGAGGCACTTGGAAAGAATATGATTGTTTTTGTAGTGAAGCCTACTATTTACATTTGTGCCTTTAAAAATCACACTCCTTCCAAAGTGAGTAGGACCTCACAGATCTAGAGATGTACTGCTGATTAGGCGACAAAGCTGAAGCTCAAAGGTCTACAGGCAACGCAATCCTACTCTTATCGCAGCTGGAATGGGTGAATGTTTCAAAACGCCTATCTGGAGAGGTCTATGAGCTTAAGATAACTCGGCTGCCGCGTCCAGATCTGCATTAGAGGTCTGGAGGAAATGGGCACGGCCTGTTGTTCCTGGCAGCTGATCTGAAGCCACATGCTGCCCAGCGTCGACCCGGCCAGGATCCAACGCAGAATACCGCCCACAGTGAAAGAATCTGCCCCCCCCACCCCCCCAAAAAAAGCTGCTAGTCCCGTGTTTACCCGCAATACTATCACAATACAGAAAAGCCACAGGTAGAATGTAGTTATCCCTTTAAACACAACCCGTTTGTGACAACAACGACAAAAAAGGGAATTTAATCAGATTACATGAACAACTATCACTGCAAAAGTTGATTTAAAAGCAGAAACATGAACAATATTCACAGTCAAAACAGTATTTAGGGAGTTGTGGACTCAGACTCCCATACGACAGATCCCTTCCATACATCACGTTGTCACAACCACCCCCCCTCCCCCCTCCCATGATCTCTGGTCCCACACTGACACGTCAAAAGTCGTCCCCATGCGAGCATGGCTGGTCCCTGTGGGGTGCAGTCTCCAGCCTCATACCCACACCTAAGGCAAGCTGGCAATGTCCCGCTTTGGAGGCGGCCCGTCTGGCTTGCAGGGGGTGCTGTTGGCTTTGTCTTCAAAAATCAAAACTCTGGAAAAAGTAGACACAAAACAGTGTTAAAAGAAAAAGCTCATAGCAACAGAAATTTGGGATTTGGCACACTTAACACAGAAATCCTGAATATTTAGACATTTGTAGCACTTGGCTGGTGAAGAATATGAACTTTGCAGCTGTTTCAGTGTGAAGTTTGTGTTTAAAGAAAATCAGAGGTCAGGTGACATCATTACCATCAAATTTGAGGCTAAAAATCTACTGTGGTTGTCCACTGTTCTACAGAGACAAACACACATTTATTTATCTAATAAAACATCTTTATATAATCTTTTGTTTTTCATAATGTGCACATATGCTGGTTGCACAAGTTATTTTTGTATGTGACAGCAAAAAGCAAGACTAAAAAGAAGAAAAAGGGACTTTCTGTTTGTATGCAACTCAAACAAAAAAAGGAAACATTTTGGCTTGGTATTTTTTGTTTCATTGCTTTTTTTTTTTTAAACATTTCATTTTGATTTCTGAAACGTTTCATTTAGTTATTTTGTTTTTTTTCTTTTTTTTTGAATAGTTCTAGTTTCAGGAATTTTGTTGTGATTTGATTTACTGTTTGTTTTCCCTTTTTAATTGTTGATCTTTCTGAGGTTTTTGTGTAAATCTTCAACCGTGAAGAAAAACGCTTCTGCCTTTGCATCGATATGAAACGCATTCATTTCTTTTCTCTGACCAAATTGGCCGCACTCTAGAGTTGCTGCGGTAGTTGGCCTCCGAGTTGTGGGTGGGACTGTGGGGAACCCCGCCCCTCTTCCCCTCCCTGTTGCTCCTCCGTGTATTTTTTTTACATCACAAACAAGCTCTTTGTCAAACTAAATTTCTTTGTCTGCTCCTGATTCACAACAACTCGACTAAAGAAATACTCAGAAGTGCGATTTCAAGCTTCCATTTTGTTTATATAATGTCCTCCATCATCAGAAAAATGCAACAAGAACATGTTAAAAACACACACAAAAAGACTGCTTTCATCACAGTGGGCCTTAAAAATATAAATGTCGGACAGAATTGAATTTATTCTCCCAATGAAAAGAATATAAATGTCTTCCAGTGTAACAAAGACCACAAGGTTGCAGAATAACAGGATCAGTGAGATCCACAGCCTCAGACAGAGGATGAAGAATCCCAGCAAAGAATGAAGAGGAACTACCAAAGGACAGAGGTTTATTGGTTTATGCTGCACACAGCAGACTGAATGAAGCGACTGGAGCTATTCAGAGCAAATGCCTGTCTTTAATTTCCTCTTTTGGAATACTCCACAAAGCTCCGCTAAGCCAATAACACCAATGATCCAAACAAGGAAACCGGCTCCCTGCGTCTCTGAGCTGCCAAAGCTTCGGAACCACTTTTGCTTCCGCTTTTACTTTGACAACTGTCTGCAGAGCTCCTCCTTGCGAGACGAGGTAAACCCGTTTGCTGGCTGTGGTCATGCGGGCGTGCAGGGCCTGTTGGGGCTGCCAGAAATCCACACTATGATGCACACGCGCAGGGGGAAAGCCAGCATGCAAAATGTGTCAAGCTCCAGTTTCAGACGCTTCCAAATAATAAAAAGCAGACCAAACAAATTTAAAATAAAAATCAAGCTGGAATGACGGCACCGCCTTTCTTAAATAAACAAATTAAGTTGTCCAGGGAAAACTTTTAAATGACGGTTTTGTACCAATGACTTCTTCCAGAAATGAACGAAAGATGATCTAACAGCAAAGTTATCCCAATGAACGATGACAACAGCCATAAAAAGCCATAAAAATGGATTGTAAACATGCAATAGAACGCTTGACCCTTAGAAGATGCCGCCTTGATTTGATTGTTGATATGATTTCTCTCTGGCTAAGAATTTTCCTCATTTGCTTTCGTGAAGTTATTTGTATTACAGATGAAAATAACTGTTAGAAGTTTGCAGGATTACGGAACGGACTTTTCAAAAATACATCTGACGGCAAATGAGGAAAAGTTATGCATTAACTCTGTTTAGCATTTTGGGGATTATGGGATTTGTCTGCTGGGGTCCAGCCTGCTTAATCTATGGGAGTTGCCACGCAGCAGCCGAGCGGGCTGTGGCTTCTGCAGGCTGACCCGCCACCAGGCTGTTTTAAACAGCTTAAAGCGGCCGTGCTAACCCATTTAAAAACAGGCATGGATATCCAGCGTTTATTGACTGGATAAAAGCTCAAACACGGCATTTTGGAGCACAAAAATAGACTACAATGGATGGATTTCATCATCAATGATACCAGATTTTGTTAATGAAGCACACGATACAAAGATAGCGCAATACGCGGGGGTTCATGCATAGACGGATGGAACAGTAGCCACTCAAAAATAATGTTGCAGCAGTCTGCACACAGAAAAACAAGAGAATTCTTTTAAAAAGGCGATTTACTTACAGTTTGAGCACGGCGGAGCGTTTACCCAACATCATTTTGACAAAGTCTCTGTAATTAATGGTGTTGCTGCTGCCGCCCGTCACCTCCATGATCATTTTCTTCAACTCCAAGTGGGTTTTGGGGGCGCCCAGTTTCTCCATCATCCGCTTCAGACCCATCAGATCTGGAAGAAAGGGTCATCCAGAGCCAGGGCTTCAGTGAAAAACTCGCCGTTAGGAAATCTTCTTGTTTTGCATCAGTTGAATCAGATCCAAGTGTTCTCTCAAATCAATTCTAAACACTGAATTTAACAAAATTAAGAGGACTTTTTGAGGGGAAAAACATTTTACTGAATTTACCTGTTTAAGAATTATAAACATTTTGATACAAGGTGACATAAAATTATGTGTCACTTTTTAAAGAAACAGACAAAAAAACAACAACAGATTTTCGTGCAAGTCGAGCTACACTCTGATTCATTTAAAGGAAATCTTTCTAATTAACAAATTCGTAATATTCTGATGACCAATTCTTTATTTTATCTAAAGATTTTTGACGACAATGTGGCACAGTTCCCAGTCCATAATTTTGTGTAAGCCGACATGAGGAGAGTGGAGGTGGAACAAAGATGGACTTTTATTTTGAAAGTGCCAACAGCAGATCTGACCAGGCAGCTGGAAAACGTCGGATTCATTAGGAAACAAACCAAATCTCCAGATAAGATGAGTTGTAAATAGATTATTTTCCACTTTTTGCTTCTATTTGGCCAGGTATAACTGTTCACTTCACTTCTGGTCAGAGCAAACGAGTTCCCACAATGCTCTTGCTTTTCGTGACACATGAAAATGACAGTCATTGTTAATTACAGCTCCCTTTCTGTCAACGCAGCACTTGGTTGTTTTCGGAGGGGGCAGCTGAGGCTTTAATCTTCCTGGATACTCACCGATCTCTCCCTCGTCGTTCAGGTCGAACTCAGCATATTTGTCTGCAAAGCAAACAAACAGAATATTAGCACCTGAGGCGACGCATTCCTCCTCTAACCGCAGACGCCCACGGCCGGCCGGCGTCTCAAGTGTCAGCAAAAACAGCCCCTGCACTGTCCAGGTGCCTCCCAGGGGCAGCTGATAATGACAGGTGGGTTTGTGTGCATGGTTGTGGAGCGGGCAAACAGCTGCTGAGCAGAGCTGATATGCCAGGAGGAAAACAGAAACTGCAAGGATTTCAAAGGTTGGAGGAGCTGTGTTTAGGTTCCACAGGATGGAGAACAATGAGATTTAGGAGGAAGCTCGTCGCTTGGCTCGCCACAATTTTCTTCAGACTGCAAAACTCTGTGATTAGAAACACGGGGACGATAAAACTGTTTAAATAAGTTTCGCTGAAAGGAAACACTCAAAAGGACAGATCTGAACATTTTTGGAAACCTTTTTTTTTTTTTTGTCAAGACAGAATCCATAATGTTTCTGAGCTAAAAGAGGGTTTAGAAGGAAACTACAGGGCTGTCTTGAAGACGACTTTTAGATGAATCCATCTTGACACAGAAAAAAAAAATGTCTAGTTTAGATGTAAATATGTATGGAAATTATGTTCCTAAACGTTTTCTTCACAGGCTACAATTGGGGCAAGTTATTACTTCCAAACTTCTGAAGTGACTCAATTTACAAATTCACAATTCCATTCAATAAGATTCCATGTATCATTAAAAACGTCCATTTTTGAAAATACATTTCTTTGACACTTACAGGGTTTTCACAGAAGTGCTGATTTAAACTGAACAAACTTTACTTATAAAAACATAAAAAAGCTGTTAGTTTTGTTTGAAAAAAAGTAGAAAAAATTACACTTAGTGTAAACTGTAAAACAGTAAATCTACATACAGGAAATCAGAAAATAATACATTAGTAATAAATCTAAATATTTCATGAATCTGTACATTAAAAATGGCTCAGATGGCTTATCTTTTTTATGCAAACACAGAATTTGATGGTTTACCACCAAACATGAGTCCTGACATTTTTGTTGTTTGATGTCAGAGCAAATGTAAAATTTTAGTGTTTCTCCTTAAAGCTCGCTGCATTGTTTGCTCTCTAGAAGACCCCCTTTATTCGGAGTGCGGGGCTATTTCTGTCCCACAATGGCGGCTCTGTGAGCCTTACAGGGAGAGGGGCTCCTGTGTTAACTCTGAACCCGGGGGGGGGGAGTGGGGAGTGGGACGGGACAAGGCCAAGCCTGTTTGAAAGTCTGTTGATCATCTGCGGTCACACACAAAAAAAAAAAACCAGCCCGCTCCACAAACTCTTCCTCACGGCCCGCTTCAAGACAAGTTCGGCAAAACGTTTTTGGGACAATCAAAATGAGGCGTGTGATGGTTCTGGACGTTTGTCGTTAGTTAACCATACTTTTCTCCTGAAGAGGCTTGCCGTAGAAAAAACAATGTGGATAAGAGAACGCTGGATGTGGACGCCAATCATTTCCTGCACCGATATAGCCAACGGCCCAAAAATATGTTCCCATGCCCTGAAAAGATACGAACCCCCCCATCCGCTGGAGCCAAGAGCTTAGATATAGTTCTTTCCAAAACATCTTGAATCCTAATCTCAAACAGAAACATAAAAGCTGGGAGGCACAAAACCACAAAGTAAGAAAAATGCATCACTTCTGGTTTCTCAGGACAAAAACGTGTCTTTCCCCCAGATTAACAAAGGCGTTTCTATTTCAGACACATTTATGGGGGGAAAAAAAAGTTAACTGATCTTAAAAAAAAAAGATGTCAAAATGCACAAAAAACCCTGTATTTTTAAGCTTGACATGAATGGGGCGGCTGTGGTACAGCGGTAGCGCGGTCGACCCATGATCGTAAGATTGCAGGTTCAATTCCTGCCTTGCACGCCCATGTGTCGAAGTGTCCTTGGGCAAGACACTAAACCCCACCTTGCCTCTGGTGGGGGGTTGGCGCCAGTGTTCGACAGTGTGTGAATGTGTGTGTGTGTGACTGGGTGAATGGGACTGTGACTGTAAAGCACTTTGGGCCTTTGAAAGAGGGTAGAAAGCACTATACAAGTATACGCCATTTACCATTTACCATGAATGCTTGAAATATAAAACAATAAAAACGGATAACATCATTTTCTAAAGATTTTGGGACTACGTTTCTAACAAAATAATCCAATCGTGCAATAATTCTACCGATATCACACACTTCAGTCCCAAAACATCAAAACTAGAACCTTATTTTTTACTGTAATATTTAGACTTAAGATAAATGCTTTTTTGTGTGCAAACAGTTTAGACCCATCTTCCATTATCTTGCTTTTAGCATGACTCTATGATGATTTTAGTTTTCCCCAGGTTAGGTAGGGGATACTCACAAAAATCCCCTTTTTTGGGGGGCGTGGTTTACTTTCACACTGCACTTTTGGGAGCAAACATCATCAGTTGTTCATTTGGGGGCGTTCTTCCCTGAAACAAGTTTTGACCAGGAAGAAAAACATTATTTATTATTGTTGCTAGGAAAAAGAAACAACCTGTCAGTCCAACCAGTCATTTAAGTGCCAAAAGTAAAATAACATCTTCATTTTTTCCACTACTTCTCTGTGATTCACACTTCCTGTTGTGAGATGGTTTTTTTATTTTATTTTTTTTATTACTTCCTACTTGGTTCCCATGAAAGAGAACCAAGAACATGTTTGCAGGCAGACCATAGTTTGCCAAAGAGCCACTCTAATGAAAATTGTGCTTTTGGTGTTTTTAGCATGTGCTTGTGTTTAATAAAAGGTTGTAGCCCCCTGCTCCTACCAATTTAAATGCCTCCACTTGCAGACTAATAGATCCATTTGCACCTTTGTTTTCCTCGTCTGGGCCAGCATCAGGCTTGAAACAGTACGGCTGGATAGTTCCAATATTGCTCCCTCTTGTTAGGATGGGGTTTTGAGGGGCTGTCAGCTAGCAAGACCGTGTAAACAGAGGAAAGATGGGAAATCATCCCAGGGCAACTGTCCCAACCGCAACTCAGAGGTGAATTTCTGATGAACTATTGCCCCTCTGCAGAAACTGTGTCCAAGAAAACGACACGTTTTTTTTTATTTTTGGATAAAAATAGCATAATCTTAATTAAAAGACCACTGGGAGAGCTATTAAAATAGCTTTAAAAGATCAAACATGGTGGATGTTGAGGTGCTCTGCTGAAGTTTATCAAGAAACTAAAGGAAATCTACAAAAGGAAAGTTAAAAACTACAACACAAAAAACCCTCTAAACAACTCATCCTTTTGTGAATTTATCAACCTAAATTTAGATGTAATCATCCCTTACTAAGATGGGTTTTTTGTTTCAATTACCCAGTTTAGTTTCACAAAAATGAAAGTTTGTCTGTGGAAAAAAATCCTGAAAATAATGTTTGCACAGGATCTGTGTCCATGGGCATCTGCACCTTGAAATATGTTTGCTAAGTCACATCCTATAACACCAGAAAGGATGAAAGGATGAAGGAAAGACATGAACATGGCCCTGAATTTATCCAGTTTTGCAGCCAACAATCAGCAGAATGCGGCTGATCCTCAAAGTTCAATCCCACGTTTGCCTGTGAAGCTGCATCAACCTGAACTGAATCGTAGCTTAGCTGAGAGCGGTGTGTGTGTGTGTGTGTGTGTGTGGGGGGGGGGGGGGGGGGTGCGCTAACCTCTGGGTTACTGGGACGGTATGAAAAAAGACAGAAAAACAGAAAAAACTCCCGGGACCCAAGTGTCGAGCCCTCCTTCTGTTTATATATGCTGCTCCATTTCCTCTAGCGAGTTGAAGTAGGACACTTCGGAATATTCCCTAGTTCAAGGCCAACGCAGCCGTATGTCACCCAAGATGACAGAAGAACGATAAAGAAGGGAAAAAACCTGATTGTTCCGGCAAACCGTTTTGTGAATCATGCAGTTCTAAAGAAAAAGTCGGGGAAACGACAATTTCTTCCTCCTTCAGAAAAAACGTCATGAGTTCTGAATCCTGAAACGCCCCATGCACATTCTTCCTACTTCCCCCTCAGGTAAATCCTCAGCAGGGCATCTGACATTTCAACAACATTCAATATGCAAGAGTGGATGTGGGTGTGCGGGCAGGCTGCTGGCAAACCAACAAATGGTTTGGCAAAGGAGGATTTTATCTCATTTGACGGGCTGCCACCACCTTGACCAGGTCCTACTGAAAAAGCGCTGGACCTGGACTGCTCCAACCAGGATTTTAATGATGCATTAGAGAGTAAAGAATAGATTAAACACAGCCTCTGAGTTGGAAAACTTTTGTTAAAATGATCCCATTTCACATTTTCACAAATCAGAGGCTGTCTAATGCATAATTTAATCCTGGTTTGAGAAGTCCAGGTGCAGCGGTTTGCAAACAGGACCTGGTCTGAGGTGGACTCTGTGTGTAAAATGTGACAAAACGGCCCTATTTCAAATTTCTACAAATCAGATAAAGGTTTCACATATCAAAAACTGTGTTTAATGTATTCTTTGCTATCTAAAATCATAATTTCATCCAAATTTGAGCAGTCCAGGTCCTGTGGTTTTTGAACAGGACCCGGTCCTAGGTGGTCTTTGCGTGAAAAACGCAGTGGAGTGTTCCTTTAGTGCCCTCGAGAATCGGAAACTGTGAATAGGACGCCAACTTCAGCGTCGTCTGTAGGTCAGAGCGTCGGGGAAAGACTCGGTCTACTCACTTTTGAAGCCCTCTAGTTTCTCTGGCAGGTCATCTTCATCCCTGTACTTCTGGTCTTCCATATATTCCTTAGCCGAGGAAGAGGAAGAAGAAGAAGAAGAAGAGGGGTTAGTCTGGTTTTTTAAGGCTTTCCAGAAAACTTCTTAAGTTTTAATGAAATACTCAGAATCAGTTCATTGATGTTCATGAACTTGACTAGATCACTTCACAGAGGCATTGAGGAGAAAGAAGGAACCCGGCGTCTTAGCACAATGATCTTTAGTGTCAAAGAGAGCAATCAGGCATTTAATAATGCAATTTTTAAATGTTTTTAAACTGATGGATACCCAAAGCAGCAAAACAGAGCGGATTAAAATATTTTAAAAGGGAATTGTATCTGTTTTTATGTTCTTGTCATAGCTCAGCTGGAAACAGGTCAGTTTAGGTGGAGGAAGGTGAGCATCAAAATAACCTATACGGATAAAATAATATAAAAAATAATGGTGGGGTGGGGGGGGGAATCCGAGATCACATCAAAAGTAACTGATCTTTCACGCCACAAGGCGCCATATTAAACAAAGAGCTCATTCAAACACCTGTTCTGAGGCTGAACAAGGGAGCCGGGCAGCTGCTACAAACACGACTGCTGAGCTGCTGCTGCTGCTGCTGCTGCTGATCGATAATCAGATCAGAAGCAAATGCGACCATGTGGCAGCCGGTCCGGACCCCCAACAAGTGTCTTCACGCCGAGAATAATCGATAAGAATGACCACCGGCTCCTATCAGGGCAGAAACGCGGGAGACATTCCGCCTGGAAGCCTCAGCTCCGCGTTCAATGCCAAGTCAAGTGCAGCAGCAGCTGCAGCCGTTAGGACGGCCGACCGTACCAACCAACCAACCCCCTCCTCCTCCTCCTCCTCCTTCTTACCTTATTTATTTCTTCCAGCTTTTGCCTTTGTTGCTCCTTCAGCAAGCCGAAAGCTTTTCCTCCTGAAACAAAGAAGAAAAGAGAAAATATTTCTAAACGAAGAGCGGGGCATTCTCGGCTGTGTGTGTTCAGACTACTGAAATGCTCCAATTTGCAGTTTGGCTAGCCCTAAATGAGATGATGGGGGGCAATAAAACGTCATTTTTTAAATTTAAATAATCATGTACCTTGAAGATTTGCGTGCGAAGGCATCCTGGGATTTAACTGTGGAATTTATTCCAGGAAAAAATAAAAATAAAAGAAACAAACGATACAAATTGCAGGATTGAAGCGACAGAGACTGTCCACCGAGGAATTACTCCCTATTTAAAGATTGAAAAATGGGCCAGGCGACAGAACACACGCAATCACCAAGCGACATCCGGTTAAACCCTTCAAAATAAATCTAAAAGAATAATAACGATTATTATTATTATTATTATTATTATTATTATTATTATTATTATTATTATTATTATTATATCAGTAGCAGCGGCAGTATTAGTAGTAGTAATAGTAGTACCAGCAAAGCACCAGCTCCAGAAGGGAGTTACTTTTTCCTGTTTATATGCATATTTTTGAGGGAGTGCTGGACAAAACTAATAAATGTCAAAATTTAAATAAATATACATCTACAATTAGTGTAATATATTTTTGTTTATTCTCTGTTTTCGTTCTCATCAGAAATAACCAAAATTTCAGCATCAAACGAAATCATTTTAAACTGAAGAAACCATGCTATTGTTTTGAAGGTCCCAATTTTCAAATTCCGCTTTTCTGTCCATAATCCGTAATCTGAGTGTGACTCACTTGAAGTCAATTGGGCCATTTTGTGCTCGCGCTCGCCACCAAGTGGCCTATTAAGGAACTAAGTGAATTCAGTCACGATACTGATATATTTCAACCACAAAAAAATTGACATTTAAAAAAAAACAAAAATCCAAATTAATCGGAAAAATTCTAAGTAATTATAATGAAATAATTATTTGCACATTTTTTTTTATTTTACTTAAAATCTTCACCTTTAATTCTTCAATGTTATCTTGCAAAAACAAAACTGGAATTAATTTGCATTTTGGAAACTGACAAGTTTGATATTTTTCTTCAAACACTGTAAAATAAGTCTTTCCTTAGGGGAATTAGGCCTTTGTAGCTCCCAAAGTACTCTTTGCACACAGATTCTCTTTGTATTGCTCAATATTTTTCAGTTGGAGTTTCAGTTTTACTGCTCTGATTTCATTTTGCACATTTGTTGACACATACAAACTGCATGCATGCCACAACTCGTATTAATACACGGAAACTCATTTCAGAATTTTCTTTAAAAACGGATCATCAAAACATAACTGCTTTTTCGAGGAAAGGATTACTGTTTGAAGAAAGAGGCGAGACCTAATGTCTAACATGAGAACATGTGTGTTTTCCTTTTTCTATTTATCTTTGTGTTCAAGAAAAATAAAAGTTCAAAGAAACTGGGCCAACTTTTGGCTTGGTCTGGAAAAGTCAGTAAACATTAAATTATTTTATTTTTTTTATTATTGTAAAAAAACTAAAAAAAAAATGAGTAAAAACAACAACATGTCATAAAAACAAAGAAGCATCATTTAATGTATATCACCATAACTTTGTGAAACCTGATTATGTTTTATAAATGTACCCACAGATTTAAGACAACGGATGGAAACAGCAGAAGTGATAAAAATACCAGTGATAAAAATACCATAACCTTTCAGTAAAGATAATTTCCTTTGATCCCACATTTAAACTGTGAGTTATTAGTTCTGCATTCTGTAAAAGCAAAAACAAAATTAAGATAAGTGACAAACTTGTGTGTTTCACATAAGCATACGTTACCCCGCTTGACCAACTGTTATAGTTTATTAGAGGAGACCTTTTTTGCATGTATATTCATGACAGTAACTGTAATTTGACTGGAGTGCTGCGCATTAACCAGGGAGACCACCCTGGGTGCCGACGTGTGCTCCTTTTTATGTCCGTTACCTTTGCGCTAGAACATCGTGCTTAAATAAATGATAAACTTTAGATCCGCACGATTCCACTAAATCAAACAGACAACAAACGCTTTTATGTTGTAATAAATTGCCCTCTGAGAGTTTGAAATCATACCCTGTTTTTTTTTTAAGTTTTTAATATTTAGAAATACATGACTCAAATGAATCTTATTATATTTGCATATAGTTTGACACCAACAAAAGGACTCTTCTCAGATCTTCAGCTGATTCTGAGCTAAAATCACATGTTCTTTAGTGTTCTGCTAGTAAAACATCACTATTAAAGAAAAATGTACATCAGCTTGCTGTAATATTTCATTTTTTTTGCTTTGGTTGTGGCCCCTAAACATTGAAAAACTTTTCAGACAATTTTCCTGCAGCAAAATTCAGAGGAAAAAGTCTCAGTTTTCAGAACCGTTCAGCAAAGGTCAAGCATCCGAGGCTGTTGAATGAAACCTCTTTTGTACTCGAACCCCATAAAGACTCCACGGTGAGTGTAGTAAAAGGTTGAAAGAGCAGCAAAGCAGATAATACAGTTATTGTTATGTGACTTTTAGCTCAGCTGTCATGAGTTTTTGTCCAACTAGCCTTCAGCCGTATAATGATGCCTTTGTCATAAATAAATCCCTGCTGTTTTTGTTGTCCTCAGCCTCGCTGCAGTGAAAGAAACTCTGAGAATCAGATCTGCTGTTGAATCAAAGCAGACTGTGCTCAGTTCTGTAGTTTTTCAGTGCAAGAAGACTGTGGAAGCACAGAACAGTCATCTTTAATAGAAAATGATGACATGCTCTGTGGCGCCTCTCTGAGCTGCAGACCCCCCAAAAAATTCTACGGGGCAGTGACTCAGAGCAGACAGAATAAACGGCCCAACCCAACCAAAGGTTTCTAATGAGAGCAGACATTAGACATTACAACCCAAATTTAATTTTTTCAGTTTTTAAAGAGATTGGTGGCAGTGGAGTGAGGAAAAGAAGCACGAACCAACATTTCCAGAAGAAGTTTACAAACCACTCCGCTCAACTGATGAAAGTTTAAATGGTCAAATTGCGTCGGTGGAGAATTCCGACCTAAACTGGCCAAACATGAAATCAACCTTTCTGAGGAACATAGAGAATTCAAAGTTTTTGTTGTTGTTGTTCTTTGCAGTGACAAGGGTTCCTGTTTTGTTTGCGTTTCTGTTCTATGGAGATTACAATGAAAACCCTTTAGTATGATCTGTTGAGGCCACTGCTTCACAATTGGGACAATTTGGCCTTGCTGGACTGGTCTGAACTGGATAATGACGTTTTTAACCAAATTAGATCAGTTAATCAATTTCTGCTTATGAAAATTGAATTTAGATGAAAGGTACAAGTCAAATATAGATCCACTCTGATCATTTTGATCTATTTTGAAAGCGTTCCCGATCGTCTGCTAATTATGATTAGCCAAAACAAAACAAAGACAATCACCTCTGAGTTTTGGGCTGTTGGCACGGAGGAACCCCATCCCCCCTTCCTATTGCCCATAACTGAGAGTTCTCCGTTTACATGCTCTCCCGCTAGTTTACAGCCCCTCACTCCCCCAACCCAACATTAACACCACAAATGGTGAGTAATATCGAAGCTATCCAGCCGTACAATCTTGAACCAGATTCCAGCTCAGATGAGAAAAACAAAAGACGTACATGGATCTATTTGACTACAAGTGAATGCATCGGAATGGAGCAGGGAGCTTGTGACCCTCCCAGTGTGTTATCTACATCACAAATAAGATCTTTTACAAACTGCCTTATTTTGTCTGCTCCTGATTCACAATTATTTGAATAAAGAAATACTAAAAAAAAAAGCAATTTTAAGCTTAATTTTCTCAATATACATCTTCCATTATCAAAAAAAAAAGCCACAAAATCACATTAAAAACACTTAACACACTATTTTCATTGGAGTGGGTCTTCAAGGAATCAGTTGGGTTAAATAAAAAACAATAGACAATTTATTTTGTTACCAGCTAGGACCAAGAACAAGAAGACTAAAAGTGGAGTTTGACATGAACCTCTAAGATATTTTAGGCACAATGACAGGAACAAATTTGCTGATTTCACAATATGAAGACCTGCTGTAACTTTAGTATATTCATAAACTACGCTCTTTAACAAAATGCCTTTAAAACAACATCAAATCATTATAAATATATGTGAGAAACCTTATTTCTGTTGGTCTTTCCCCGGATTAGATCACAATAAGAGGACTAAAGGAACCAGAAGAAAGACTACAGGTGAAATTCTGCAAACAGCAGAAGACAGATGTGCTGCCTTCATACTGAATATGAGAGAACAGACAGAACTGTTAAACCTGGTTTATTTTCAAACAGAAACAAAAAGCGAAAAAGCTTTCAGCACCTAAAGGCGTAGAGAGTGGGGTGGGTGAGCATTGCACTGGGAAGCGCATTTTTAGAAGTCTTTGCAGATTTTAATCTAAAATCACAAGCCACGAAGGAGGTTACATGAGATTAAGGTGAAGGGTCAGAGGGTAATTGCTTCCCCAGAGGGTGTCTGTTGGCTGGCTGATGCCAGATGAAGTGAAAAAAGGCCTCATCATCTGAAGAGTAAGGAAGCTTGGGGAGAAAATGAGAGTCAAAGGACACGAAGGCAGAGAGTTGGGAGTGCTGAGGCGAAAATCCGTTCCATTTAATCGCTTCTTATTGATGATTTATGAATTAATTTGGACAGAGAAAATAGAAAAACTGGCACAAAGTGTTCGTGGAGTCAAAGCCTTTTGGTCAAAAACAGAAAAAGAGCAGTATGATTATGTACATGCACAAAAATATATCACAAAACAGGGGACAAAATTGCTTTCATTGCAAAGTTGCAGTGTTAGATCTGTGAGAGCATCCTGACATAGTGAAACTTTTGGTTGACTAAATAGTATATAATCCTGTTAGGCTAGAAAAGGGAAAAAAAGGAGTTTCCTTTAAGTAAAGTCAATTTTCGTAACAGTTGAAGCGGCAGATGAAATGCAAGAAGATGGTCGATGGAAACCTAAAGAGATGAAGATCATTTTAGGAAGAAAGTATACCAAAAGTAAGAAAATGCAATTAATAATAATGGATTGAATTTTTCTGTGCTTTTCCAGATGCTCAAAGCGCTTACATTGTGTCCATTATTCATTCACTCCTCATTCATACTTGGTGATGGGGAGCTACTGATGTAGCCACAGCTGCCCTGGGGTAGACTGACAGAGGCGTGGCTGCCATTTTGCACCTACGGCCCCTCTGACCATCACCTGGATCATCCATGCACATTCACACACCAGTGGAGGCCACACTGGAGGCAAGGAGGGGGGGGAGTGTCTTGCCCAAGGACACAACAACATTTGGCTGGTGGGAGCGGGGATCGAACCGCCGACCCTTCGATCATTGGACGACCCGCTCATCCATCTGAGCCACTGTCGCCCAAATTAGGAACTGTAAGTTACACATCCACTGCAGTTATACATCTAAAAAAATTAGAATATAGGGAAAAAGGTCACCACAATTTTTATTAATCTGTTGAAAAAGTGAAACTCAGAACTACATCATTGCATTGTTGCCTGGAATCCATTCTTAATTATATTGTAATTATGTTTTTGGAGACAAAAAGATTAACTTTTTTATCATCTATGACCATCTTCATCAAAATTAAAAGAAAGAAAGGTTTTTATTAGTATTGTTCCTTTAAAATATATAAATCTGACTTATTGATGTGTAAAAAAATATTTCTGGTGTTTCTGACGCAAATTGCTGTGACCAGCACAGAAAAAGGATGTTTTATCTGGGATTACATGGTGAATAATGATAAAATACAAACCCAAAAACGGAGCAGCCACCTAGAAAGTAAAAAAAAAAACAGATAAGGGAAAAGAAGTTTTAAATAGTGAGGTTAGCAATGATTATGTACACGAAATATTTAACTTTTCTTCACGGTAAAAGTTCTGCTTTCTGTTTTAAGACATTCCTGCCGCAGTTACATTTCTTGGCCAGCTGGGGGAGCTCCAAGCATCACCTCACGGGCACCCGTACATTCACCGTGCTTGCTTTTGAGCTTTCTGAGCTCAACCGAATGAACAAAGAACGCAAGATAAGAGTAGATTACGAACACTACCTTATTAAAAAAAATCATCAATAGATCGTTACTAACTAAATAAAAACAAACAAAAAAGTCAAAGAATAAATAAATAGAGGGATTTTAAAACAAGTCAAGTGATTTTTGAAACAGAAGCACACTCCACATGAGGGCAGCATTTATTCAGATAGTAGTTTGTCTCAGTCACAGTGTATTTATGAACATTTTAGCAGTAAATCCCTTTAAAAAGACATGTTTGTCCACAAGTTAGAACAACCACCTTCATCCTCTTATCTGCCACAGCCGCTTGTCTGATAGATTTATAATAAATTGGGCTGAAGGCTGATGCATGGTAGACTTAAAGATTCAAAATCAAAGTTAGGAAAAGAAGAAAAAGCTGTTTTTTTATGACTATGACGCGTTGACGGGCAGTAAATGGTTCGTTGAGAATATACGTTTGGTTGAGTGAGAGTCTCACGCAGAGCTGGTGAGCTTCGCAAAGACAAATGTCTGAAAATTCTCCCGAGGTCCAGTCAGAGGTACAAAGGACAATCCGCCACGTTTACAATAAAGAGAGAGGATGAAATGCAGAAAGAAATAATCTGATATGACTACTCACACGCTGAACCTGTGCGTGACAAATGATTAGTTCCAACCGGTCTTCAAGGACGTCTTTGGCAATCTGGGCCTATTCATGTTTCATTACTCTAAGGGTAAAAAAAGCAGAGAATCATTCACAAGCTAAAACCAAAAATTTCCATTTAATAACAAAAATCTTTTAGGCTCACAGAATCATTATTTCTATTTTATTAAAGGTCTATCTTGATGAAATAATTCACTTTTGGTCATTGAACACTAAAATCCAGCTTCCTTTGCTTTTTAAAATTTGCTCAGAAATGTGTTAGTTTTAATATCTAAGCTCTCCAACATCCACATATCGCATTTCCTGCATTGCTCAAGCTGAACCTTGAACGCTAACAGCAGACGAGCCCTGAAAACCCCATTATGTCACCTGCTAAAAAAAATAATTGTTTATTCTGGTACAACATCATTATTAATGTCTGCATTCATGCCTCCCAGAACTAATTTTTCCTGCCTCTGTGACAGGATTTCCCACATGGGAAATGTCTGCGTTCCCCACACACAGTTGGGATGAAAACATCATGAAATATTTGATAAATGCAAAGCTATTGTTACCGCATCACAATGTGGTAACACGTTTACTCCACACGTTTATGAATTTATTGATAAATGAGAGCCATTATGAGTGAGCAGCAGGTGGGGCTGTGGGTTGAGGAGTAGCATTTGTCATCCTGTGGAAGAATCTTATTGTGTTTGCTGGTGTTTTGGTCACTTCCCAAAGCTTCAAGCTGAAGACCAAAGTCATAATTGAGTTTTACTTTGAGCCTCGGCTCTCTGAGAATCACCGCAGCTCCATACAAAGTCTATATTTCTGTATCCGATCCAATTAACTGATGTCAATCTCGTGATCCTTCCAACCATTATTTTGCGAATAAACAACAGTTTTTTTTTAAAAGTTGGATTCTGACTTGGAGTCTTATCACGGCGGAGCAGGTGTGTGTTCCTCTGTGACCCCATGAGCAACATTAGTTCCCGTTAGGGACACCTGAGGGAAAGCGGTATCAGATGAGGAGTCGCTGAAGTCGTGCCCAGAATAGGTACAGAGGGGGCCGTGTTTGAAGTCAGCCAAGGCGGCCGTGTTCTCACTGAAGCTAACGACCTCTGCTGCCTGGCGGGACACACAGGCTAAATCTGCACCAGATGTAAACACATTACTCTGAATTGACTTTTTAATCAGGTTAAAGAAACAGTCACGCTTAAGTCATCAAACAAATTCAAAAATCACAGAAATGTAAACCGATTAGATACGAAATAACTATAAATAACTTTATTTTGAATTTAGGATTTATTACGAAAAAAAAGTGATTCAAATCGTTTGATTCTGTGTTTAAAGCATCTCAACTGAACCGTCTTTTCTTTTTGAAACTTAATTCTGTTTCGCATGTGACACTTAAGTCCAAAATTGGATAAAGACACCCAGAGACCCCTGTGCGCTCAAGTTGGGGGGGTGGGGTGGGGGGGGGCTTTTTTAAATAAATATTTACACTTTTATTCTTACTCTTTGAAACAACATGAACTAAAGTTAACACACAATTCAAGACATGACACTAAGAGGACAAGCAAAAATAAATATCTATAGATATATCTGTCACAAGAACAAGCAGGCGGCTGGATCCAAATGCAGCAGGTTTAGTAGCTCAGCTTAAAGTCCACAAAGCTAAATCAGGGTCAGGCAGGCAGGGGTCAATAACAGGCATGAGATAATCAGAGAAGAGACAGGATGATCAAAATACAGGGGAGGGTCAGCAGGTGACAGGCAAATGGAGTCGAATACAGAACAGGGTCAGGAGACAGAAGCTCAGGTACCGATATAACGCCCTGTGAAGAAGGCAGCCTGGTACAAACAATACTGCGCCCTGAGCCTCACTTAGTGGAGTGTTTAAAGTGTGGATGCCATGCTTTGAACAACTTTGTCAAATAAAAAAGCCCTTTAAACGCTGATTCTATTGATACCAATAGTTCGCGTCGAAAAAAATCCGAAGCATATGAATAATAGACATCTTTCGAAGGAATCAGAGATTTGAATTTGCCGCTAAGAGCGCAGGCTGGAAGTGACCCTGATATGACCTGTGACGTCACGAAAGGCATTGACTTCCGTAGTTCCGCTTCGGACAGCATGTAAACAAAGCAGGTAGTCTTCGTTTCTCTCGTTAATCATCGTTAATTCTCGTTAATTCTCTGTTAATCATCAACATGCCAAGTCGTTGTGTGGCAGCTGGATGTAGCAATACATCTAGTGAAAGTGTACCTGTGTATAAATTCCCAAAACAAGAAACGCTGCTGAAACAATGGACAAAACAAGTTCAGCGCACGTCCGAAAAACAGAAACGCCCAGTACCAGCACTGGCAGGAGCCAGTACAAAAAGAGAAAATCTGTGACCGAAAAGCTGGCACAAAAGAGAGTGAGTTTAACGTTTATTACATAATGTATTTATTACAAAAGAGAGTGAGTTTAACGTTCAGTGATGAAAGTCTTCCGGGAATTCCCGGAAATCCGGGTTTTTGAGCAAACCGAACGTACTTTCCTGGAAATAAAGACCTGATCTCTATGGACAAATCGCTTTCCGGATGAAAAAATTGTCTTAAATCGGCGAATTTTAGCTTTATTTTCTATATTTCTCTGCGGATCGCTTCCTCTATGGTCGTGGCCATCTCTCGTCTACCCGGCCTAATTGACCAATGACGGGACGTTTTAGTTGCTTTCGGATGCGTCGACGGCTCTGATTGGCTCTGTCTGTACCACGTGGTCAGCGTGACGGATCCCCTAGAGACCAAAACTGGGGACACACGCTAAACTTTCACAAACAAATCTGAAGAGTTTGCGATCAATAATGCGGGCATCGTCATTATTGAGCGTGGTCACGACCTCAGTTGTGAGAAAGCGATAAAAAAAAATTAAGTGGTCTTGCTGAAGCGGTGTAGACTCTGGCGGGACGGTGGCTCATGTTTGCCGTTCGTACGTACAAACAGGGCGGCGGAATTCGGCGGAATGCGGAAGCGCGGCCGTCCTCGTTGTTAATCGCGTTTTTCGTTATTTATTCTTTTGAAAATTTAAACAATCGCAACTGAAATAGAGACTATTTACTATATATTGGCTTATTAAAATAGGCCATGTCACCCACACTTTAAGGAAATGGGAAATGTACATGCAGCGTGGTTAGAAGTCTGGGGACGGCTCTTGCCGGTGACCAGAGAGGGAGACAGAGTTCTGACTTCTCCGAATTTCAGGGTTACAAACTCCAGGCCTCGAGGGCCGACCTCCTGCTGGTTTTTCAGAAATCCTGCCTCATCTGCTGTTGATTACCTGGATCAGGTGTGTTTAGCCAATGAGCTTCAATGGCAGGTTGGTTAGAAAACATGCAGGACATCAGCCCTTGAGGCCTGGAGCTTGACACCTGTGCTCTAGATCAGTGTTTTTCAACCATTGTGCCGCGCCACACTAGTGTGCCGCAGGAGATGGTCAAGTGTGCCGTGGGAAAATACCCTCATTAACTAATTTAACAACATTTTCCATCTCCAGGATATCAGCTCTTTGTTCATTCAAACAGGCCCTGATAAAACACTAAGTAGTTAGAAATATGAAAGATCGTAAAATACTTTTTTCTTTTTGTTTATTTGATTCTATTAAAGACATTTTGATAAGGATGATGATACCGCGATTTAGCTGCAGCTGCAGTGGTTTTCGGAAAAAATCCCGCCCCTTTAACTGTCTCCACCAATCATTCTTGGATTTCTTAATCACATGTCATCAGTCTGACCAATCAGGAGCGGTTAAAGTCCTCACTTCCTTGTTTAGATTCTGCTGATAAAGTCGCTCAGTTCTAACAAAAATACCAGCTAAAGCTCGTCTTTAGCGGTGTAGCTTTCCACAGAATCCGGTGTCAGACCGTGGAACAAGTGAACAAAACAATGAAGCTCAGAGACGTGAGTCTTTCTGCGTTCGGCGGATTAATGAACTACATCTCCCATGATGCATTGAGTTAAAAATGATAGCGTGAGCGTCTCTCTGTGCGCACGAGTCTCTTCTCTTGACGTCTTGAAACCAAAGCAACTTTCTAAAGAAGTTTGTTTGTTGCTCATTTTGGTTGTTTGGGTTTAATTTTAGTGGGGTTTATCACCTGATGTTTAGTGTCGCGACTTTGACGTGCGTTAAGTGTGACAGATGTAACAGAGAGAATCCGGTCACTTTTCAAAATAAAACGTTTTTGTCGGAAAAAAACCCCCAATAAAATGGAAATTATTTTTTTCTTTCTGTGCGTCCCGGTGCCAAAATTTCCCGCGGCCCGGTACCGGTCCGCGGCCCGGTGGTTGGGGACCACTGTTTTAACTTACCTTTAATTACATCTTTTAGGAAAAAACAGCTGCAGCTTCCAGCTTTTTCTGTCACAATGATCACAAAAATGCATGTGAGATCATGGAGGGACTGTAGATCAATACAGATTGAGTTTCTCCTCTTTTTTTTTTAATTTTTGAATGCTGGTGTGCCGCGGGATTTTTTTCAAGGTTAAAGTGTGCCGTGGCTCAAAAAAGGTTGAAAAACACTGCTCTAGATGATTGATTGTAACTTGATTAGAAAATGGAAAAAAAAATTAAAAAGTAGAGATAGCCTTAAAGAGATAGCCTTCCATATGTATACATCCACATGAGCCCTTATTGTGAAGGACCCTGGACACACAAAAACATAATTATTGACACGTTTCCGGCTTTCGTATCTCACAGAAAACAATGGAGAAAGTTAGTATTCTGTAGTGAACAAAACTTGGAAAGGTGTTGACTTACCCGGAAGTGACTGGTATAAATAAACCCCAATAACACATCGACTTGTCCAGGAGGTCATAAATAAAGATGTAAAACGCTGAAGGTTTCACTTGATTTAGCTCAGTCTAATATTCAACCAATGAAAAAAGAGTAGGCACAGAAAAGAACCAGCAGGAAAACTCTACGCAAAATTCTGTCAAGCTTAATAACACATTAGACTCATTAGCAGTATTTTAGGAAAATGTTCAGTGGAAAAACAGGGTAAAAGATGGACTTTTTTGAATGTATTTTCACTGAAGCACAGCGGCAACATGATGTACAGTTGACGCAGAATTCTGAACCGTTCGACTCGAAGCAGAGGACGAGTGCTTCCGTTAAGTCCGTTAATTTCTGATGTCCCACTTATATCATGCTCACTTAGGAAAGGAAAAAGTATTCACTTAATTTTCAGTTCTTTAATCTTGCTAGTTTTTTAGATTTGAATCGCTTTTTCACAAAAAGCAGATTATTCGATACGTGGTGCAACACATTTTCATGGTAACGGCTACAGAACATACACCCAACTTGAACTGCAGCAGCAAAGGGAATTGCTATGCTAAACGTCATGAAAAATCAAACAAAGCATTAGTTAATTTCAGTTATGCTATGGATACCAACTGGAGTTAAGGCAAGTGCAATGATATGAGGTATTTGAGACCGGAACTTCTTTATTTAGGTGTGCATTATCAATGTGGATGATCACTTTTTATACCATGGTCTGGCTGAATACTCGATTCTGATTGGCTGCTGGGTGTACGTTAAAAAGTGATAACCGCACGCCCCAAAAATAGGGTTCCGGTCACCCATCTTAAATCTTCTGTATCACTGCGTCGCCTTCTTTAAAACAACCTTTAGTTTCATCATCTGGACAAAAACAAGCGGTTAGAGGTGAACTTTCTCTCTGAACTGATGCTTTATTTAACCCATAGGGATAATCAGTATATACATATTGTAGAATCTTGACTGCAGCGGTGGTGCGGCGCCATGTCACGTTACCATGACAACACGCCACACCGCATAACAAATTGTCCGCTTTTCATGAAAAAAGTGATCCAAATCGGAAAAAAAAACAAGACTTAAGGACTAAAAACTGGTTAAAATTTGTTGCTTTTGTAAGTGACCATGGTATAAGCAGGTTATTGGCCTTCGAAGTATGCATTATCACTTTTTAACGCACGCTGTGGAAGCCTGAAGCGTGCGTTAAAAAGTGATAATGCATACTTCGTCGGCCATTAACCCTTACTTAAACCACCTGAACCATGCTGTAATAAAACATAAAATCTATCTATTTTTAAATTAAGACTGAAATACAACAGCGTTTCCCTCACATTAGAAAAAAAACAACTAATCAAATAATTATGAGCTTGATAAAGACAAATCCCTCATTAAAGTATCGTCTTGAAAACCTTTTTATTTTCACTTGCTGCCTCCTTATTTTCAACTTACACCATTCAGGTTTTAAACATTTTAAAAGTCATGATGTCTGGAACTGTGAAGTTGAAATTGGCTGACAAACACACTACCCCCACCCTCCATCTCCATTTTTCTCCTTAGCAGAAAAGATTGTAGAGGAAGGCTGGGAGGCTGGTTGAGTGGGTAGCGTAAGCATCCAGGTGTCAGCCGTACACCTTGGTTCTGTGAAGGTTGAGAGCATGTTGGGATTAGAGGGAAGAGGTGTTTGAAGTAGGTATTACCCTTTTTATTCACCTTGTGGGGATCTTTTCTTTTGTGCTCGGTGTGCCCAAGCAGCAGGAAAGAGCGGCGCATCAGAACGGGAGCGTGGAAGCCCGGCTTAGAGACGGTCATTACGGGGCTTCATTACAATAAAATACACTTTTTATTTTATGGATACATCGATGTTTTTTATATTCAACACACACACCTACACAGACCTATTTTGCTATAGCTTTTGGTTTTAAAAGACATATTATAAAACACTTACCATATTCAAATGTGGAAGTCTGTCTTGGCAATAATTGGTTGATTACTTTGGGCTAAACTTGTTGCCTCTAAACTACCTCATCCGAATGCACAGACCCTATGAAGAAGATTCCTGAAGTCTTTGGTACAAATGTCAGAAAACCTGGAGGTGATACAGAGGAGCGAGTCTTTGAAGTCAGCACAAGTTGCAGATTTTTACTGACTTCAAAGGCAAACCTGAAAGACAGACTTAAAAATATGATTCGATGTAAATAATAGTCTGTGGATTTTTCTGACACTGAGAAAGACAGTATGAAAGAATGAGCTTTATGAACCTTTTTTATACGTGAGCTAAAGCTAAATGCAATCCATTCATCATTCCATATTTATACTTTCACTGGCATTCATATTTTATATTTTGATATTTGGGTGCTTTTGTGTCATGAATGGTGTCTGGTTCCTGACTAATGCCTCAGTCACAACTGCCCTTACGTCTAGATTTGAGTGAAAAATCTCATCGGGGGCCCGCACCAAATAGCAATGTTGTAGACCGCTTAGTGAGCCTATAGAGCGAAAATGTTCATGGATAATTTTTTGCCACGGCCAGAGGTCACAGAGAGCACTTATAGAACATGTAAGGGTAAATAAAGTGGGTCATACAGATTATTTGGGCGGCAGAGGTCAGGCGGTTAACCTCTGACCAGACGGCTGCAGATTCCATTCCCGCCTTGCCCACCCATTTGTCAAAGTGTCCTTGGGCAAAACTCCAGTTTGCCTCTGGTGGAAGTTTGGCGCCAGTGTTCGGCAGCATCGGTGCCAGTTTGCCATATTCATTTTTCCATCTCCCCCCAAACCCCACAAATTCAGCCGTAAGTGCTGCTCAAGCGATAGCGACACACTAAAGACGGCATAGATGTAAAAAACCAAATCTGGATTGTTTTTAACTCAATGCCGAGGTTATAAAAGACAAAACTTTTAGTTGGGTTATTAAAAAACAAAACATAAATTGGGTTCCAATGAAACCACTGTAAGCCAAAAAAATTAGTCTTTCCCGAAAAAGTAACCCAAAAATTTTTTCCTTTCATAGCTAATCCAAGAATTGGGTTAACAAAAAAACCAAGTGCTTCAAGAGTGCGTGCCCCTTGTGCACAACCTGACTGCTAGAAATGAGGAAATTGGACAATCAGAGCACATTTTGTGTGGTCATCCTACAGGCGCATCTATTTGTACACAGTCAGTAGGAAGCCAATGTGTGCATCTTACTAATGACTAGAGTGTGGCCTAAGGGCACTGTCTGACCGCATCACCTGTACGTTATAAGTGCTTGTAGCTTACATTGGAGCTTACATGTATGACAATGCCATCTTCCATTTTCATGACGTCCATTCAGGTGGCCCTGAGCCACATGAGGAACTAAAAGACACACCTGCGATGAACTTCTGTGTGGCATGTATATGTTTAAAGCAAGGCAATTTTCTCCAGCGTTTATATTTTTTAACATAAAAGACATCTTGATCATACACCTGCTTTGTCTGCGAACACGCAGGTACACGAGAGACAGAGGAGGAAGTGGTGTGTTTGTCCACTAAACGGAAGCGGACATTTTCTACTATTTGAAAAGAATTCAGGTTAAATGGCACGATTTGCACGCCATTGCACTATAGTCGTAAAATTCTGGTCGTGGATGATGTCATCAGTAGGTGTCCCATTTCCCAGCTATTAGGGCAATTCCGCTCAGAGGGCCTTGAGACCAATGCGACCGAAAATAAGCAAGGGGTCTGCATTTTAAACTGGATCTTAGGCTTAATGCAACCATAACTAAGGCACTCACTTCCTGCTGACCTCTTTATTTTCCTTACCTATGATCTTCACCACACAGAGAAACACAGACAAATGAGGGCAGATTTGTAAACAGACTTTTAAGGTTAGAGATCATTTTGCAACCTTAGATAAAATTATTCCCCCAGAGCTCGTGTTGCACATCACCAATAGGACTTTTTTTTGTCACAAACATCACAAACTGTTTACAAAATTAGCACATTTGCATCCCACAGCATACACACATGTAACAGATTCCTTAATTTCCCAAACCAAACACATCAGCATTCCTAGTGTTGCTTATAGAAAAGAGTCAGCAGGCCTTTGCATTTTAAGGTTTCCAATCCTAACAGCTCTGCTTGAACTGTTTCTTTTTCTGAGGATGGACCCTTTCAGGCTCCACAAGATCCCTTGACAGCAATAGCCCACCTAATAAATGCTGGATAACACAAAGTGCACTTACCTGTCCAGGAGAAAAAACAACCTTGCTCCATCTCCTATTCCTTTCCCTCCTTTCTTCTAAAATAAATGTTTATTGTTGTGTATGAGCCAAGGCAGTCTTTCTGATTTAGGACAGCATGCATATTTGCTTGACACTTGAAAACAATAGACTCTTCAGTTGCAATTTGCGTTAAAATGCAATATTTTGTCATTGTTTTGCTCAAACACTAAGATGTTCACGAGGGACAAATACACAGAACTTACAGCTCATAGAACTCTTTTAATGGCTGAGGAGAAGTCAGTTTTAGCCCTACACGGAAATCTTCTTTTCCTCATAAACTGACACAGTAAAATACATATTTTGGACAAATCCTTCTTGTGGGCTTGTCAAGAGCAGAAAAAAGGAGAGTCGGAACCCTAAGTATGAAATATTTACTGTTGGCGACTGCTTCTTGTTAAAGTTTAATGTATTTTACAGTTTTATGCGTTGTTGTTATATATATATATATATATATATATATATATATATACATATAAATATTTTGTTGCCTTCTGTACAAAAACACTTTAGTTTGGAACAACAACGTAAATTTAGCTGAAAGTAAAAGTACCCCATACTATCCTGTTTGACAGTGGTGTGCGGATCAATCTGAGTATGTATGTTTGGAGTGTTACCAGATTGGGAAAAACAAAAACAAAAAACAGCCCAATGTTAGCATAAACCTGCCCGATTTGAGCGGAGTACTGCCCGATCTGGCAACACCGTCTGTCTGCGTAAACAGCGCATACCCAGCCACCAAAATGCTCCTAAGCAGCTGTGTTTGCAGCACCGCACCCCCAGCGGTCAAAAGCGGAGAATAAATGTTACACCTAGGTGTGTAACAACTAATGGAACCTTACTTTGCTTTTTTTTTTTTTTTTTTTTTACTTTTTTTTCTTTTACTAGTGACTTTGTTGCTTTATTATTCTTTATTTTAAAATATATGTTTTTGGTGCTGTTTTTTTTTTCTTTCAATTTTATCACACTTAAGTAGCTTTTTAAAAATTGTGCACTAGTTACTGTTTTGTTCTTCTTTTTCTTCTTGTTCTTCTTCTTCTTCTTGTATTATGCCATTACTAACATGTTATGTATTTGATGCATGTTGAGTTCAGATTGTTGTAGTTGGTTAACAAACATTTTTACTTGCTGAAAGTCTCTATCCTGTGTTTTTTTGTACACTTCATGAACAAAAAATGTGTATTTCCAAAAACTGTCTATAATCACACATTTAAAGAAAAAGTATGGGTACTGGCCCTACAATTACTTGCTATCGGATCAATACCAGAATTCCCAGTACTGCCCACACCTATTAAAAAATGTTGCATCTTTTCAGCAGAAAAAAAAGAGAATAGAAAATCAGAAGTAAACTAAGTATATATAAAAAAATCTTTATTTGCTTTAAGGTCCTTTTTGAAATAAATCTTTAAAAAAAATCAATCTTTGCTGTCTCAGTTTGCCTGCAGCCAAATCAAACCTGAATTCCTTTAAAAAGGTAGGGCTTTACTTCTTTAGGTCTTCTCGGGGGGATTTTTGAAATATTTTTTTTGTGGCATTTTTACTAAATAGACGGCTAAAAATTTTTAGGGTTTAAGGAAGGGCTCAGAGGCAGGAGACATGGGACAGGCTGCCAAAAACAAATGAAATGACCTAAAACAAATCAAAATAAACAAGAATTAATTGAAAAACCTGATTTAGATGATTATTTTGTGAATAAATGTTTTTATTTTTTTGTCCAAGCTTTTTTATTTTTTTTTTTAGTAGCTTTTCTTTATCTATCTCGTACAAAAAACCAACCACATTGTAGAGATTTT
The DNA here is from genome assembly GCA_023969325.1 of Oryzias curvinotus. Classification (NCBI taxonomy): domain Eukaryota; kingdom Metazoa; phylum Chordata; class Actinopteri; order Beloniformes; family Adrianichthyidae; genus Oryzias; species Oryzias curvinotus. The sequence goes on from CM043717.1 coordinate 24,043,354, forward strand.
CTGATTAGTTTATTTACCATGTTTTGAAGAGATGTTGTCTTTGTTGTCTAGTGCAGGGGTTCTCAATGTCTTTGACGCCTCTTTTGTGATTCTCTGGTTGAAGAAAAATAAAATGGTTTTAATATTAAAAAGTAACATATTTTTTGGACTATTTGCAGAAAATTAAACAAAACAGTCAGGTAAGTCAAACTTTATTCGACTCCTTTACAAAAAGAAGCAGTGTATTTATCAATGCATGAGGACCCGGATTACAGTACACACAATTCCCCCAAAAATCCATCAAGCAGTGTGGCTTAGTAGTTTACCAAAGTCGAGGATTTTGACAAATTTTAATGCGCATTGTATCCTAATTATCTTTTTGAGGTCAGTAAGCACAATTAGCAATTTCTGACTGAGAGTTACCAACAACGATAACAAACAGTGTATGGTATTTTTGATGTTGTATTTTTCAATCAATGCTACATCACCATACTTACCACAGCACTTGCTGCATTGAGATAATACTTTTATTTTGAAAGGAAGTCATGTGAACCTCTGTCAAGTGTTATGATGTATTTCATATAAAAAGAAACCTCTTTATATTTACTGTCTATTAATGCAAAAAAAAAGCATAATGATAAAATAACAGCAATTTAGTGTTTTCTTTTTATGAAGGTTTGAACATGTAAAGCCCACTACATCATATAAGGGCAATTAAGATCATTTTAAGCCCTTTGAAATCAGAAAAAAAGATTTGCAATAACATTTTTTTTAGAAATAGCATCAATTATGACACGTTGGCTGATTTGGTAAGTTTTTGCTCACAACAATGTTCATTTAAGATGCAAAAATATTGACATGAGTGATCAAATAAAATACATCCTTTTCACCAGCTGTAACAAATTTGATCCACACATTTTTTAACATGGTGTAACTGTATTATAAAGAATGAACTATCCACAAATTCTGCATTCTTTCAATAGAGCAAGAAGTTTAGAAAATTAGCAAAACTTTTTCTTTTCTTTGTTTGAATTTTATGGAAGGAGCCTGCAGTGGAATGATGATGAACTACAGGGCAAAGAACATGGGCCAAGATATATACGCTGGGTTTTCAAGGAAATGTTGGATCATATTAAGATAGATAGGAGTATCAGAAATGTGTGTATCAAATATGATACGACTGATTATGCAGGGTTAAATAAGACTTTATGACTCCAATTGGGTTGTGGTCAGTGAGAAATAGCTCTTTAAGGGTTGAAAGTTACAGACCTTTGTTTCTTTTTTACTTTTCAGTAATTAAAAAAAGACCTTTTTGTGCATGTTGCTCTTTAAAATAAATACATAAATAAATAAGTTCAAAGTAGTTAAATAAATTAAATTAAATAGTGGAAATCTGGACTTTAAATGTTGAAAAATCAAATGGGAGATGACATGTTTTTCAGTTTTCATAACTTTAACGTTTTGCAATGCATCATTGTGTTATACACCTAATAGCTTCAATTAGAAAAATGCACTGTGCCATTTTTAAGATGAAGATGGAAAAAAAAATCTTAATAGCAGGTTTCTCATACCAAGAAGCACTTGCGCCTTGCACGCCTAAAAGTGTGTCATTGAAGTAATGAACACATCTATAAATAAAAGCCTTCTTAGCCTGCAGCCATGAACAGGTGGATTGAATTGAGTATAGAGTTTGAGTGCTGCAGTAAACTTTGAGTCTTCTTCCCAAACCCAATTATGTTTGCATGACTTGAGTCTATTAAAGAATGAAGTGTTTTTCCTCTAGTTACATCCATAATAACCACGATTTCAGTGCCATAACCCAATTTTAAACTTTTAAAGTTAAATCCATGGAATCCGGGGTAAAATATGACAACAATCTGCTAAAATAAAACATGGCTATGTGCCAGGAATTGGTGGGAAAAGAACCAAAATCCAGGAGACCAGGCTCAATAAGCCAAAACCAAGTGAGAAACAACAAAGGTGACACAACTAATGACCTGACAAAGATTAAAAGAAAACCAGACCCTTGTGCATGCTGAGCACAATTGACAGAAATCAAAACAGTTGGATGATTCATTTAAATCCAGTGTGAAAGGAGGACAACTCATAACAAAAGTTGATTAAAACACAGAAATAAAAAATTAAAAAACGCACACCAAAGTGCACTATTCTCCCATTATCTTAGTTTTTTTTTGCAGCAAAATTTGTTTTGGTCATAATAACCTTTGAAGAGTAATAGAATTTCATTTTGAGTAAATTTTCTCACAGTTGCACAGATGACTGTTGCCAACCCTTAAACTCCTTCCTTTTAAACACAATACACCTGTTTTAAGGTTCACAATACAACCAGAAGATTAGCAAAGACGTTTGGACTGATTTTTCTGTTAGAAAGCTGTTAGTGCTTCAGCAAAGGCAGTAGAAAAGTAGATGGCAAGAGGGACCTGTTATAGATCAGGTGAGGATTCTGTAAAGGCAAAAAAAGGCCAAGAAAACCAGTTTCAAGAATTAAGAATCAGTAACAGACTGAGAAAATAAAAATAGGGCTTCTTACAGCTACATTTAAGGCTACAGTGTTCACTTGCGCATCAAGCACAGTCATGAACACTTGTCAAATGCCTGGTGTGAACGTAACTTCAGACCATGTTTCTTTACCCATTTTTCACCCGTAAAGGGCAGTTGGGACTAAGCTGTTAGGGATTGTGTTCAGCTTCTCTTTGTGTGGTCTTGATCTTGGCTTCTAAACTACTTCCTGATTGAAAAATATTCATTCATTCATCTTCAAAACCTGTTTCGTTGCTTTAGGGGTCAAAGGGCTGCTGGAGCCTATCCCAGCCACTCGTGGGCGAAGGCATGGGACATCCTGGAAGGGTCGCCAGTCTGTCGCATGGCAACAAATCACACACCCATACACACTATACACACATGTCCTTGGACGGCGGGAGGAAGCCGGAGTTCCCGGAGAACCCCCACGCATGCATGGGGAGAACATGCAAACTCCACACATAAAGGTCCTCCATTGGTGTTCTGTTTCAGGTCCCCCAGCCGGGACTCGAACCAGGAGTCTTCTTGCTGTGAGATGCCTTGATCAAAAAAAAAAGTCTTTATTTTTTATTTTTAAAGGCATTCATCTAATGGATAACCCATTAAATGCTGTCATCTTTAGCTTTTAAATGTAATTTGTAAACATGTTCTTTTCCCAGACAAAAGGCTTCTCTTCTCTGAGTGCCTAAAATGAGGCCACCACTGTTTTTGTGTTGTAAAAGAACCAAAAAGCTGCTTTTAACCCCCACTTTTGACAGCATGTTTTAAGAATCTCTTGCCATTAATAGGACATTGTTTATCACAAACTATTTTTTGCTCTATTTTCTTTTCTTTGCTGGTTTCAACCCTCAACCTTCTGGCTCTTTGAAGGATTTTCTCCATAGAATACAGTCACATTCATAACGGAATGCTTCTTTTCTGTATCTTTTCTTAAAGCTCAACAAACTCCAACAGGACCCACAGCATCTTCTGCATCCATGATAAAGACTGTAAGCATATAGTAACAGAAAACCTGTGTTTTGATTATAAAGCAAGGATTGCAATTATTTCATCATGCAAAGGCTTTTTCTTTCAAGTTTTAACATGAATGATTCCACATGTTGCAACAAGAAAGTCATTCTTTTTTCAGTCTCATCACGTCGCAATCCGACTTCACTGAAATTAACATTATCTGGGTAACTTGAGTACAAAGAATTAAGATGTTTGACCACATTTTTTTCAGATGTTTACTTCAAATCAGTTCAGTATTTGAGAAGGATTCTGTGTTGCTGATGATAACGGTACTCACTGGATTTAATGAGGAGCGCAGGTGTTGTGCACTGTGATAATAACATATTTATATTTAGGGGCTCCAGGAATCAGCGTCCTGCATGAATTCATGTATAGATCACAGCTTTTTTATTAAAAAAAAAAAAAAAAAAAACACTGTTTAAAATTTGTTCACATGATTTTATAACTTTACAGATGCGGTAAGCCGTGTAGCTACGTGACATTTTTTTCCTGATGGTTAGGAGCCCAGTAGGAGTCATAATTGAGGGGGCACAGGTGAAGCCCATTATCAGCCAGGTTGTGGATTTTTCAACTGAGGATGACGTCACAATACGGTAGCCCCACTTGGACAAACTACAAAGCGTCCAGATCTGCTTGGGGTCTACATATTTTCATTTCACCTTTCCTTTTGTAATATAAAGTTATCTTCCTTCATAAGTTGTATCTGGCATTATTCTTTGTAGTGTTTATGGAGAAATTTTGCCACAACCCACTTTGTAAAAAGATCTGTGGCTGTTAGAATGAGCCTGCTGCTCCACGCAAGCGAACCGTGTCTCTGATCAGAGCAGCTGGAGTCTCGTAGCTTCGTGTTCGCAGGCAGGGAAGGTGCTTCTTCTATGGTAGTATTATCATTTGTCCAGACCAATCACTATCTGAAACCTAATCATTGGACCTATAGACAGCCAATCACATAATGTGACGTCAGCACTTCTCGAAGGACCCCAAACGGTTATTACAGGCCGAATATAGTTATTGTACCTGCACCGGATTGTGTGTGTGTCACTGTGGGTGTGAGTGGAGCAAATTCTGAAAGGTGCTCACTGACTCACTGGTGACGCACAATGAATGGATGAGGAAGTGGGGTGGTCATACAATTTATTGACCGTGTTACTTGTGTGAATTTGGAAATTTTTTGTCACTCCTGGAGTATTTCATTTATCAATCGTTTGGACTGTATGCTTTGGAAACCTGCAGGAGAAAGATAATTAATACTTCGCAGCGAGGCAAAAGTTTGGACTTTTATTGGAACGCGTGTCTGACAGAGAAGCCGGAGCTTAGGCCTCGGCGGCCCTTAACGCTGTTTAGCTGCAACAAGCCCATTTAATCTGTTCATCCTTAAACTCGCAGTCAGAGCTGCTGTGGGATCATTTGAAACCATGGCTAATAGAAAGAGAAGCAGAGGACAGCTCTTAGATTTTATTTTTTGACAGTCCATAAAGCATTTCAAGGCTTAGGATTTAAAAATGGATATGTTCTGGGTGGCGGCGGCTCGCATATTTAGTGTCCCTGAAGTGGGAAGCGATGCACAGCAAGGGGGTGTCAGAAAACATCTTTGATGTTAGGGATTTGCCCTTGCGCTGCCTGCTCAGACCAAGTCAGGCTTCTGCATCCTGCGCTCATTTTTGTTTATTTATTTACTTGCTTTCTGATTTAATTAGCTATATTGACAGTAATGTGCTTTGCTTGGAAAGGCTTTTGTAATCTATCCCCAGCACATGGCCGCCATGTGAACGCAGTCCAAAACGCGACTGCCAACATGCAAGCCGGCAAACAAACAGGAGAATTTATGTTACTCCAGTGTATGCAAACGAGCAGCTAGTAATGACCCCCTCCTCTGCTTTTGCCCAGCTCCAAGCACTAAACCAGGCCCCACATGGGGCCCCACTTTTGTTTAGATCTGGGCTTTTTCTCAATCAAATGTCATGTTTTCTCCAACCACTTTAGGATCCTCTCCTAGTGACTGTCTATTACAGTCACAAACGTGCTCTGGTAATTTTTCTGATGCCTAAATAAAAAAATGCTTTTTTGCGTGTAAACAAAAATTACCAGTTGGTTCTGGTAAAATAATGGCGTATGACTAAACAATGTTCACTTAAGTAGGAGTATTAGGAGCTCTTTACAGCTCTTTATCAAAGGCCTTGAAAAGTTTGTTACTATGGAGAAAAAAAAAGAAAGTTCCGAAGTCATGGTGAAGAGAGTCAATTTCCCCTCTACTTCTTGAATTTTGTCATTTTTAAAACTTAACTGCTTGTGTTTTATTTTTTTACTAAATTTCTAACGGTAATGTTTCCTTTTACAGTTCAGTACGCACAGGTTATTTAACTGGTACTTACATGGTACTTTTGTTGCACCTACTGGGTACCTTCTGTGTATAGATGTGGTACTAGTTCCACAGTTAAATCTCCATAGTTAAAAATAACCTAGGTTGGGTTATTTTTAACCCAACATTTGTGGTCAAACAGGGACTAACTTTTTTCAGGGTTACTTTAACTCAGGAAGAACAAAAACAAAACATAAATTGGGTTAAAATGAAATCCCTATAACCCCAAAAACGTGACCCAAAAACATACTCCAACATAAATAACTCAGGAATTGGGTTGAACAACTAACCCAGGAGTGCTAATGGGGCTCTTGTGGTATTCATACAAAAAAAAAAAAAACAAACAAAAAAAACACATAAATACCATTAGGTATTATGTAAAAAATCTGGTACACAACATAAATACCATGCTGGCCATGTAGGTACACAAGAGAGAGGCAAATATAGTACCACATAAATACACAGCATGCACCCTATAAGTACTCAGTAAGTACAATAAAAGTATTATTTAAGATAAGACAAAGATACTTTATTGATCCCAGCTTTGGAAATTGGGATTTAAATACCCTTTAAGTACTGTACTGTAAAAGGAAGCGTTACCCATGATTTCAAGCCCTTACCCCAGTGGCTGACATGATCTAAAGTAAAGATTTTTATTAAAATATAAATGATTGAATTGGTATTTTGATAAATTGATGACCTAAATAACAACCTGTGCTCTGTCTTCAACCAGTCATGGGTTTTGATTTCCTCAGATGTGACACTCATCTCTGCTGAGCTGCTAACCAGACAGAGAATAATTTGTTATAAATCAGCATTTATCCCCATGATGGATGAGAAATGTTCTGCTGTTTCTGGTGTGATAGCAAAGCTGGGACGTTAATCCACATCTATAATTGTGGGATTTAGCCAGGCAGTAATGAACCTAAATTTAAAAACTGAGTGAACAATTTCATTAATGGGCATTCTAAGGTAAAGTACAATTTGAATATGCTAACGTACGCTTGACGAGTGAATCTATTTTCAGTCTTCGAATAAAAAAAAAGACTTTACAGATATTTTTTAATATGCAATGAACTCAGGGATGTTTTTGTAAATGCCATGTAATCCTCTCAGTTATTTAAATGTGCACAAACAGATTTACTAAGTTTATTACAAGCTGGAAAACGGAAAAAGTTCTATAGGTATTAAAAAGAGAGATAAAGTCATTTACCAGTCTGCTTCAGATGTATCGGGAATTCCTGCAACATTGATAAAGACGTTGTTTATTTGGTAATAAACAACATAACTGATAGTATGGATGTGCACAGGATTTTTAGAGGGGCAGAGGCTCAAAGTGAGAAAACGGCAGCAAACACAGTTCTTTTTTTTTTTGTCCTTTAAGTAATACGGAAATTAAGTAAAATTTAAATAAACCACCAATAGATAAATACTCAGCTACGTTATCTGTGTAGGTGAAAGTGATACAATTGCCATTTTTATGCAAACAAATGATTGTCAGCATGAGTACATTTACTTTATCACAGACTTGGATACTTATAGTGGTGCAATGTGCTGCAGACAGTAGCGGTTTTAGGCACGGGCAATTGCCCGGGGCGCAAATTTCAGTGGGGGGGGCGGCATCCCCGTGCTTGGAAGAAAAGAACATTTGCGCCACTATCGGTTTTCTATTATCTATTATTTCACAGACTTTGGAACGGCCTAAAACCAGCGAAACAGATGAGCGCGCTCCTGTTTAAGAGAAGGAAAAAGGGGAGGGGTAGTGCGCGCAGGCTGCGAGGAGCGCAGCCTCAACAACACAACACAACGTAACACTATGTTTTGTTCTGTAGCATGTTCATATTTGTATAATTTTGACAGAATATATTTTTATGGAGAAGAAAACATTTTACGTTATTTAATTAAGGTTTAACTTGATTTATTCTGGATTAATATTGCTGTCTGTTTTTCTTTGTATTTATGTTTAAAAAGTTCCGTTTTAACGGTTTAAAAGTTTAGCTTTAGTGTGTTCAGTAACTGTTTATGTTGTTCGACCAAAAACCTAAAGCGTGGTTTTAATTTAGGCCCCCTGTGCCACAGAGTTACACACCCCTGTAATACGAATTAAAAAGTCCAGGCATTTTGTGTAACATGTTAAATAGAGATAGAGACAAAAGGATGTTGTCAAATTTGTATGTGTGTGAGTATGTGAGGGGGGTTAATTGCCTGAGGAACATGTTAGAACCGCCACTGGCTGCAAACATAATCAACACGAATCAAGTTTAATACAGATGGTAATGCTTTAAACATACGTTTCCTACAACTTTTATCCCCAAAACATTAACAATATTATTAATAATATTTACTGTTATTATCATACTGTTGCTGTGAGAAGTCTGCAGTTTAGTTCAGTTTTTCAGTGGTGTTTTTGGTCATATTCTGTTTTCTGTCAGTCACTCCAGGTTCGTGTTAATTATCCACAGCTGCCTTCATTTCTGTTTATTGTCTTCAGTGTATAGAAGTGTCTGGTTTTCAGTTCTACTTTTTCAGACCATCTGCTTTTTGTTTCTCCACGGTTCTTGTCCCATTTAAGTTTATTTATTAAATGTTTACGTTTCTGCCACCAGGCCCAGTTTCCTGTATTTTGGTTCCTACACCTCCAATTCCTAGACAGTTGTATCCAATGTGACTCTTGCATGAAATCTGCAGACAACATTTGATTAATGACAATATGCTGGAAATATTTCTCAGCTTCTATTGATATTTAAACAAAAAAAAAAAAGGCACGTCCAGAATAGTCCAAGAACTCTTCCTAAATACCCTGATTGATTGAGAACAGGCGTTTGAATCAACTGCGTGAAGAATAGCGGTTCTTTGCAGTTGGTTTGTGGACAGTCATGGATAAGACAAAGAACCTCTTCCTTGCTGCTGTGCATTGCAGCTGCTCACAATGCAGAAAAGGTCCATACGGTCATATCTAAATCTTTTAAGTTCCAGTGGCCGAAGTGCAAACTATTCTAAAAAATATATGAGACGTTCCACAGTGTGGAAAACCTTAGAAGATGTAGTCAAAAGCTGAAAGTGACATCTGTGCTGGGTAGGAGGAGGGTGAGAGGCCATACATGAAAATCTGGCTTCTGCACAACGGCAGGGTTCCACTGACGCAGACTGGAGGATGCTGCTTCTCCAGGTAAAAGTTCGCGTAGACATTTCAGCATGACAACAGCTCAAAACACAACAAAAAGGATGAAGAAACTTCAGACAAATTCAAAGATGGCAGAGACAGAGTTTATTATGCTTCCTGACATGCTGTGTCCTCATTTAAAAGTTTACACAATCCCCTGCATTGAGCAGCTCTCTTATCTCTGGTTGAGTCACAGTATATTCTAGTCCATTGATGTTCCGTGGCAGTTTGATACACAGAGGCAACATTCATATTTTAGCTAGGTGTACTTTGAATTTCTGTTTGCAGATAAATACAGTACAATGTGACTTTTTTTGGTCCCCTCAAGAATATGTCGGTGTAAAATTTACCCAGAATACCTGTAAAATGATATGTTTGGATACTAGTCACAGGGAGCCAGAATGTGTGATCATTTACAGATGCTTGAATACTTGTTTGTGGCTCATGAAGACATGAAAAAAAAAACTGCTCAATAAAGAGGCGGGCACTTGAAATACATTCTATTGAAGATCTGGTGTTGAAACCTGACCTGAATCCTGCTGCGGCCATCGTTTCTAATTTCAAGGAAGATGTGATGATGATTAAAAAATGGCAGTCTGGAGTTTCACCCTCACAAAGGAGAATCAGCATTCTTCTAAGGTTCAGATCAAAACTCAGCAGTTGAGAATGGCAGCTTCTTAAAGACCCACTCTGCTGAAAATCACGTTTTCTAACGTCTTTCATTTGAAGAAGAAAGAAAGGAAAGTGCATTTCTGAGTATTTTTTTTTAATCAAATTGTTGTGAATCAGTAGCAGACACAAAAAAATGCTGTTTCAATGTTCTATGGCTGCTCTTTTTGCGTAAGGCCTGAACACAGTCTTAAAAATGTGCTCAGCTACACACGAACACAAGAGTCTTGAATGCAGAAGCTTCTATGCTCGTTTACATAGACTTTTTATGGAAGTGGCCACTGGAACAGGTGTTGCCGAGGGTGGTGTGAACATGGCTTCAGAGATAAAAAAAAAACTTCTGCCGCTCTGCAGAAACTAAGTCCTAGAAATTACACAGGTTTCTTGATTTTGACTAATTAAAAGACCACTGGAAACGCTTTTAAAATTGAACAAAAGATGATCGGAGTGGGCCTTTAACATGTGTACAGAAGCTGATGGTTGAAACACAAGAAAGAAAAAATATTCAGATAAAGGAGAAGGTTTGGAAATTAATCAAAGCAGACGGGAGCGTTCGGTGGTGGTAAAGTCTTATGTTCCGTAGCTTCATGGGAAACAAATGAGAAAATAAAATAATTATATCACTGTCATTAAAAGCTAAACAAACAGATGACCACAGCCTCTTTCCTTAAAACAAATCCTCTCGCGTTGAGCAGTTTTCTCAGTAATGCAACCACCGTCTCCAGTTTTTAGGCTTTACCTCCTCCTGGATTCTGGGGGCAGGACTGGGGCAGATTCAGGGCGATGTCTCTGAGGCTGTCCCTCTCCTCTCTGATCTCCTGGATGTCCTGCTCGATGAGGGACAGGCGGCCCTTCTGCTCTCTAGCAGCCGCGTGCAGCTTCTGGATCTTCGAGCTCAGCGTCGGGCTCTCCACACTCCCGCGCAGCATGCTCAGGCGGCGTGCTGTCTCGTTTAAGATCCGATCAAACCGCTCCAGTGGCACGCTCCCATCTGGTCACAACATGCGGGAGCGGGGACAGATGGAGGGGGAGAAAAAAAACGGCAGACTCTCGGCGATCAGTTTTTCAGACTGTTGCTTATTAACGACTCGCCAGAATTACTGATTTGAGGAGTTGTCAGCCTGCATGATAGCATAATTACAGGCTCATCATCCTAACAGCCATACAGATACACGGGCCAGGAAGTGCCCAATTCTGGCCTTTATAGTTAATTCCATAAAATCTTCTGTATATTACTAAAAAGGTTTCAGTTCATTTTACAGTTAATTCTGTCAAAAATTCAGAGCAAAACAAGTTTTTTCAAATCCATTCACACTTCTGAATGGGAGTTATTACACTACCTAGGGATAAATGTGACAAATGCTTCCATGTTAAATGGGGCATTAAAATGCCCAGAAATCTTTAGTGAAGTGACATTTAGTTAAAATCAAGATGAATTGCTTTTACATTCACAAAGACTAAAAAGTAGCTACAGTGACAATCATCCAGAGAGTGATTTACCAATCTTGCTGATTAGCTCAGTGAGTGCAGTAGAGTAAGCCTCCAGCTGGAGTTTGGCTGCCTCCACGTCCTCCTTTATGCTGGTCAGGGACACCTCAGGCTGGGCATGAAAAGAAACAGTTTGAAGCAGTACAATGAATGAGCAGATCTGCCTGCTGAGAGTTTGCTGTTTTAAGAGCATGATGAAAGCATTAGTTTATTCTATTGTCAAAATAAATTCCTGAATATTTGAAATACAGCGATCAAAGGAGAGGTCTGATAAAAAAAATTAATAATGAGAGCAAACACATAAGGAAAAAGGTCAAATGAACTGGTTCTAGTTAGTTTAATGAATTCCTGAACATAGTCTATGTCCAAATAATATGTGCAAGACGTAGAAAATACAAAAACTGTCATGTAGAAGTTAGCATGATGATGCAGATAACATCTCCCTTTCCTATAGTGTATAAAATATACATTTTCTTCTTTTTTAGGCACCATAAAATGCACCATATTATTTAACACAAAGGTTGTGGTGCCATCAGTGGTTGTGTGAAATGCTAATTATCAAGCTATTTGCCAGCTTTCAAACCTCACTGACTGTACACGGTTACATGTTGCATTTTTCCAGAGTCAAGCCTGAAGCTTTGCATTTTCTTTTCCAAGTCAAATCTCAAGTCAAAAAGCTTTTATCACAATATCACAGGGCTGTGCAATCCTTCATATACTGTGCAATTTGTAAAATACTTTCTGTGCAATACTCAGGAACCACACCGTAACATAGTGATATCATATTGATATTATATTATTTATTTATGTCTAAATGTAAACGGCTGGCCCAGGACCAGAGAGCCTAATTTCATTTTATCATGTGATAAAATGACAATAAAGATTCCTGATTCCTGATTATAGTTGGTATAAATATTTTTTTGGTCACAAAATTGTCATTACAATACTTCAAACACAATAACAGACAGTGTTGGTGCATTTTAATGTGACTCAAGACCTCAAATCTGGTTGTACTCAATAATTACATAGTTTCATAGGATCTTTTTTTTTATATGCATGCACTTTTGATACTGAATCCTTTATAAAATGATCATTCAGTCATTCCAGTTACATGTTACAATGAATGCTGCAAACAGCAATGTCATTATTGTGTGTAATGATCTTTAACAACAACTTTCATCTCACTCAGGAAAATTAACATTATTAGTAGCAAATTATATATATTTTTTCCATAACTAAATTTTTCAACAAATGCTTTCTTTCTATAGATGAAGATTGCGAAACATTTTTTTTACCCACTCATTTCCTGGCATCCTAAAACGGCAGGCTGATCAAAGAAAGTACCTCAGAGGGCGTCGGGATCTTCGCCTTCCTCTGTATTGACTCCTGCTCAGACAGCTGCTGTACAGCAGAGTCTATGTGGGAGCTGAGGTGACCTGATGCCGTCCTGGTATGCTTGGCTTGGATCAGAATTGCTTTGGACTCCTAAACAAAAAATAAACAACAGAAAACAGAAGTTAACCACAAAAAGGTGAAAAAAAAAATCGAAAGAAAAAGGACATCCTAATATGTAGATGTCTTAAAGACTTAGAACCTTTCGGCAGGGGCAAAATTATTCAGGTTATGTAAAAAATTATTTTGTTGATTGTTGATTTCTAAAGAACTTCTAAAGAAAATTACAAATGCTCATAAATCTACATCCTTATAATAATAATGTGATACAAAAAAATGGGATGGGATGGCTGTTGACCAAAATAAAAAATCTTTACATAAGAATTCTTATTCCACATTTACCTCCTTCTCTTCCAGATTGATATTTTCATTTAATTCAGTCTGAAATGCACATCATTGTTAAGGTGACCAAATTATTCATCAGCGATGTTTAGTGGCAAAATCTGCAGTTTTGTTTTACAATTGGCCATAAATAAATAAATAGATTACATGGCTTTATATATATATATATATATCTAAAAGAATAGGTTTTATTAACCACAAAGTTTTTTCCCTTATATATTTAAAGTGCTAAATACTTTCTTGACAAGTTTCCTCAGTATTTTTCGACAAATTCTTTCAGGAATTATCAAGAAAAATCAAGTCAGGCAGCTGCAATGATCACTCAAAAAGCTTCAAAATCCACTTCAAACACCAATTGCACTTTCTCCTTGGAGCCCCCACACTTGTTTGAATCTATTTTAGTAGGAAGAAGCAAAGCAGCTACAGAGTTTCCCTGTAGGCAGTATGTTCTTTTTAATGTATGGTTCATGCCTCTTCTTCTAGACTAAAGAACTGATTCATGTGTCCAAAATAATTCTGCTACAAAGGACATGACTTGAAAATCTAGTGAGTCTTTATAACATGGTTCTAACCAAGTTGGATCAGACCTTTTTGGGGAGTTTTTCAATTCTGGTGTTCATTTAAAGACCCACTATGATGAAAATTGTGCTTTTGGTGTTCTTAACATGTCATTTTTCTCATGATGGAGGACGTATGAATACAAAATTAAGCTAAAAAGTGGGGTTTTTGAGTATTTCTTTATTTAAATCGTTGTGAATCAAGAGCAGACGAAAAAATGCCATTGGAAAAAGAGCTTCTTTGTGACGTAGAAAATAATCTGGGTGGGCTGGAAGCTCCCTGCTCTGCTGTAGACGACTAGATCCAGCTATGTCTTCATTTTCCTTGTCCGAGCTGGTATCTGACTTAAAACTGTATACCGCTGGATGGCTCCAATATTCCTCCCCATTTTTGTTGCACCGGTAATGTTAGGTTGGGGGTGTGAGGGGCTGTATGCTAGTGGGAGAGCATGTAAACTGCAAGCTCTCAGCCACAGGGAGGGGAAAAGGGGTGGTATTGCTGCGTGTCAACAGTCCCGCACGCCACAGTGATGTACATTTCGAATGAACTACTCCCGTTCTGCAGAAACTCTGTCCCAAATAATGACAGTTTATTTATTTATTTTATTTTGGCTAAAAATGGGTTAGTCACAATTAGAAGACCACTGAGAAAGCTTTTACAATTGATAAAAAGAGGACCACAGTGGATCTGAGCACAGCAAGTTGTCTCATCAGGGCCGATCCAACGGCAGGTAAGAGGCGAGGAGGACGGTTCTGTTTCAGTAAATGTGAAGACGTCCTCCACCACCTAAACACACTTCCACCTCCTTGTGGAGAATAACGCGACTAACAAATAAAAAAATCTCTGAAGGAAAAGTCATGGCTGACATTCTCCTGTCCACCTTCATGATGGAAATGATGTGGCCTTTTGTTGAACCTCCATGTTTTTTTCTGCTGCAGGAAATCTCTTCGCTATTTCTGAAAAACACTTCTTTGAAAAAAAAAAAAAATGAAAACAACATTTTAATTTAAGTTATTTTAAGTCACTTATTTTCACTGGAGATGATCACTAATAACGTTATCACTATTTTGTCACTCATTTCAAACATGTAACACTGGAACTATGTGTTTGTTATCATTCCTGACAGATTCCTTCTTGAGGATGAAGTGAAAAACCACAGCTTAATTTTGGTGTAAATGAACTAATATAGTCGTTGTTTAACTTGTCTAGTTGTTTAACAGCAGACCTGTCATGGTGGACACATTTTAAGACTTTAAGCTAAAAAAAAACTGGAAGTATTTTTTTGCTTCAGTGTTAAAAGAAAGTTTAATAGAGAATGTGTCAGACTGATTAAACTAAATAACTGTTTATTGTCTTCACATCGGACATTTTTGTGGCACTTATCTTTAAAACTCCTTACAAATAAGGATTACAGACAAAGCGTGTGTATCAGGCTCTAAGCAGAGCTGCAAATTGACCTAAAGTTGATTTCTGAGTTGCTGCAAAACTATTGACTTCTAAAAATATTAGAATTAGGATGCAGTTCAGATATGCATAAAAGAAGACAGTTACCCTCATGAAAGTAACACAGAAGGCCTTTTTTTTTTTTTAAATAGGCATAGCTAAATAGATTAAACAAAACAGAGACATACCTTTTCCAGATTATGAACTCTTTGCTTTGCCTCCTTGGTAGCATTGTTTGACAGGCTGGCGTTTTCCACAGCCGGCTGTAGGCTCTTCTTAACCTGCGATGCCTTCCTTCTGACATCAGGGAGAACTTTCTCTTTCAGGTGTTTTTCCTTCTTCACTGCAGCTTTGGTCTGGGCCTGCAGGTGGGGCCACTCCTCCACCATGTCTGAACATAACGTATAGATAGTTTTTTTTTTACTTTCTAAAGCCTTGTACATCCTCTGTTTTATTTAAAATACCATCAACCAATGCAGAGGGTGACAAAAATTCACGTCATGGATCATGAGCACTCAGTATTTGAATTTTGAGGCAGCTGCTTGGTCCTAAAAACAAATCTTGATTTAAATTTAAAAAATCCGCTACACATTTTAAAATATGACAGCCGGTGTCAAGCTACAATAACTTTAATGACAAATTCTACATTAACGCTAGAATCTCCAGCTCTTTTGACATCTCAGAGTTTGACGTTTTAATTTAAATTGCATCATTGTGTCATATTTAAACTTAAGAAAAAAAAAGATGGAGACTTACTTTCCAGACGTCTGTACAAGCTGATGGTTTCTGATTCCACCTCCTTCCCCGTCACCACCGAGGATAACGCTACGACCTTTAAATCTTGAGCTTGAGCCTTTAGCTTTGTCAAGAAACAATGAAAAATGAGGAATCAGAATGTGTTCAAGGCATGCAACAGTGCTCAGAAAACCTTTAGCTCTGTTCTAAAATGTTTGAACATTTTGGCCCGCTGACTGTTGATTAGGTTTTTATCTCATCGTGCTGTGGCGGTTCACATCTATTGAGCCAAATTATACATTTGTAACATTTTACAATAAGTATCATACTACACTAGTGATGCGTAAGCAGCGTACCAAAGTTTGGGCAAAAACTCTCTTGTCCTTTCAAAATAAATCCATGGAATGCCTAATTCAGTCAGACTCAGATTGATTTCACAGACTACAAACCACTCATGAAGTTTATTTTTATTGAATTTTTTGTCTTTATTTTTTTAAATTGGTGGTGCAAAGCTCTAAAATATCCAAGGTCCTTAAATATTAAATAATTAAATGTTCTTTCAGATATTTAAGAAATAGATTATTTTGTCCTGTCCAGCAGTTTGACAAACAGATTATCCAAAGATGTGGCAAAGTTTTGATGTACCAATAGGGGTTAAAGTCCAGAATCATAAACCATAAGCCACCCCACCCTCACTGAATTTGCATATTTTGAAGCAGCCCCATTAGTCGGGCAGAAGGAGCCGCCACCAGTGTGTGAATGTGTGTGTGTGACTGTAAAGCGCTTTGGGCCTTCGAAAGAGGGTAGAAAGCGCTGTATAAGTATACGCCATTTACCATTTACCATTAGTCCCCAGTCCTGGATTCATAGCTGTATGCTGGAAAATAATAATTTAGTTTTTGTGTGCATAAACCTCAAAAGATTTTTTACATTTAAAGTAATCAATTTTGTGTTTTGCATTTAATTTTGGATCATTGATGGATGAATCCAAATGTAAATCTAAACATTTTAATCAAACTTCAAACCCAGTCTACGTTCCATATGAAACAAACAAACAAACAATCCTTTTAAGAGAACACAAAGTCAACCCGTTTGCTTTTGGTGAAATGAATATAGTTTTTTCTACAATAAGAAAAGTTTAAAATGTATTTATACTAAAAATAAAAACTCTACAGTTTGGGGCACTGCAAAAAAAGCTTAAAAAATTGCTCATTTATTTTCTACAAGGTAACTTTTTCTAAACTTGGCTCCTGAAAAACATTGCAACAGATACAGTATGCATGTGAATCACTAGTCTGTGCTTTGAATTCTCAGTCATTCCCTTATAGCAGATTGACTCACATACTCTGTGGGGCACAGTATTAAATGATCCAATAGAATCTGATTTTTATTTGTGTGTGTAGGGGGGCAAAGGAGAACGCCAAAGTTGAGGAACATTTATCTTCATTTCTCCTCTGCATCAAGAACTGTCATGTTTCAGTGTTTTTTTTAACCACTTGGGCAACATATTTTTTTTGGGGGGGGGGACGTTTGCTGTGACAACCAAGTCTATTCCAAGGAGAACTCACCCGACAACTGACAAGACCCAAAAGATCTATTTCTAACTTTTCTTTAAGAACACAAACCCCCTCAAATCTACTGGAGCGGCGGTTTTCACATCAGCCTACATCCTGGTGTTTGTTGTTATACCACATGTAGACCCCCCCTCTCCCTCCCTCTCTCAAAAGCTTTTTCACCCCACAAAGCAGCCATGAAATATGAACACAAACACTGCTCTACTCTTACACACCAAACACAGTCAGCTTGGCTCCGAATTGGTGTATGCCTACACAAAGCAGCGCCAGTCGCCTCCTTCTTTACAGAAACATTCAGGTGTGCGACTGCCTCTGCTGCTGGCTTCATCTTTGATCATCAACCACCTTAACAGGAAGACACGCTTTCAAAACAAAGGCACGTCAGTCCCAGCTTTAAATCTGTGAAGAAGGGGGGCCCAGGATCTGTTCTGTGGGGCTATAAGGCATCAGATTGTGAATGTAATGAAGAGATTGTTGTATTAAAAAAAAAAGCTCGTTCAGACTAGGTAGCAGAAAGATAATTTCAAAGCCTTTTTTTTTACATTCTAAGATGAAAAGCTTTCGGAAGCTGGAACCACCTTTGCAAGATGGAAAGTTTAAGAAAAGATTACAGGCTTGGTTGGGAAATTCTCTTGATGTTGTTCATCTTGAACACAACAGCAGTGCTCTGGCTTTTCAGATGTGCTGCTTCTGAATCCGTATGTGAACATCTTTTTGCTTACAATCTCAAGCCTTGTTGTTGGAAGATTCAGAGTAAATCTTTTCCAGCGTGCATTTCACGAGCTGAACAGGAGACAGTTTTGGGACCAAAACTGCAAAATCTTACTGCTAAAATGAAAAAAACGAATACCGGTACTCTGTTGCCTGATTTATGTTTTATAAACCTTATTGTAGTTTCATCTGACCGCTTGATATTTGTAGGCAACATTTTAACCTAAATATTGCTCTGAAAAGTAATAGAGATTTTAAAAGTTAACTTTTTAAAAGCATATTTTTGTTTCTGAATGACAAAAATGAATGTTTAAAATATAAATTCTTCATATGTGGTATGAAAAATCTAAGTTTTTCTAGTCAAAATACAGAGGATTTTCCACATGACCTCTTCCAATTATTCTGGATTGTATCCCTTCATTTTATAAGGACAAAATCGCAACAGATCCCATGAATATGTAAACTGTTTTTACAGGGAAAAGATTCAACTGCAGATGCTAAACCTCGTCTGTCTACCTTCTGCAGATTCCGGATTCCGGATTCATGACAACAAAGAAGAAAAATCAGGGCTTGACAGAGGAGCTGGAAATGACAAGGATGGAGAAAACAAAAGTGGTCTATTTGGTAAGTGGAGCACTCTGGGCTGTAACTCACAAGTGGCTCCAGAAAATGCTGGTAACATCTGTATTTATGTCAAGAAGAGAGCAATATAAGAAAAAGATGCATTGCAGCACAGGACACCCAGCTTGTCACGTCTCTGGAGCCAATGAATGCTGGCAAGTAGAACATTTTTTGAAACGCAAATTCTGGAGCCACTTGTAAATTCTAGGATTGAATATAAATATAGGGCTCAGTGAATGTACTTCTCCTGTAAAGCAGTTTATTTTCATATATATCTTATATTATTTAGAGAAAAAAGTAAAAAATGTGTCTTTGCAGAGTCATCTCTGCAACGTCTCCGTCTTCACATATAAAGTAAGAATCTATGCGTGGTTACCTGATCGATGCTCTCCGCTTTCTCCAAGTTCTCGCTGGCTGCGAGTGTCTCAGGCTCCATCTCTTCCCTGATCCTCCCGATGAGGCCGTCTTTGGTCTGAATTTCCTGGTTGAGCTCCTCTGATTTTTTGAGAAGGTTTTCCCCCCACTTGACAGGAAGCAGTCAGAAAAGAAGGACAGGGGATGACATTCAACAAGTTTTCTCTACTGGTAAAACCTTAGTCAAATAGAAAGAGTCATTTGTGACAGTCAGTCTTCTCATGGATGGCACAATCATCCTCCTTTGGAACATCTTGTTCCCTATAAGCAACAAACTCTGCCAAAATCTTCTCTCTTGTGCCTGTTAAGTGTTCCTCTTGCCAAAAGGGAAATCAGGAGAAGCACTTGAAGTGCCGCTTTGTGATTTTATGCCAGTAGACACAAACTACGACAGACTCTTTCTGATTTATGAGATTTTAGATGAACTCACAGCAAGGAAATGAGGTACCGGGGGGCCTCAGGGGTCACAAAGTGATCCATCAGCAATAGATTCGTCATCTATGATAGATATTTGTGTGAAATATTTGGCCGAAAATCAGACTTGTGAGCTCGTGTGATTACCACTTAACTTTTGGTCCAAGTGAACATTTTCCAGACATAGAGGATTAAGCTCCAAGTGTTTGCAATTCAAATGAGACAAACAGATGTACAAACAGTCCGACTCATTATATTTGCAGCTCATGTGGAGTCAATTGAAAAAAGAGAGGTTTGCTAAACTGGGTGTTTGTTATCGATAATGAAGCGATTTAATAAGGTTCTAGCGGTCTGTGGGATTGGCAGACTGCTTCAGCCATGAGCTTGTTTTCTAACTTTCTAACTTTTCACCAAGTTTTTACAGTATTCAGAACCTTTGTACCACTCTAGGGTTATTAACTGTAAGTTTAGATCATGAGGCGCACCATAATTAATATTGAAGGTTTACCTTCATCCAGGTGACATCTTGAAGTTCATGACATCTGGACTTTAAATCTTCTTCTTCTTATCCATTAGGTGTAATGCTTCATTTTAACAACGATTTGATTCATATCATAATTTGTGGTTAACGAAATGATTCATATTGGTTCATTTTAAACAATCCCATTCAATGTCTTAAAATCGATCCATTTATTAACTTACATTATGGTGTGTGGGAATAACTGTTGCAATAAATTTAGATTTCAAGTTAAGACTCCTAGTTTTGTCTGTTAAAAACAGTTTTTCTTCTTTAAAGTGGAAGCCTCTTCTTCTTTTTCCTCACCGGTTCTTCTCTGCAAAAAGAAACTTTCCAAATGTGTTGGTTTTTGTTGACTTTTCCTAACTGGGGGGTTTTTATTAAGTGGTGAACGAACGACTTGACATGCGTCAAGGATGAGTCCAATGTGGTGAGAATCCAGTGGTTTTTCAAAATAAAACTTCCTTTAGAATCCAATTATAATGAAAATGGAAATAATGTAGGTCATATTTTTTTTTCAGTGCGGCCCAGTACCAAGTGTCCCACGAACTGGTATCGTCCTTCTGTCAGTCCATCTTCAACATTTTTTTTTGTCTGTTTGCTTTTATGTAAAAAAAAAAAAAAACGAATGGCTGTTGTTTTTACACTGTCTTTGTTGATTTTCAATCACTGCAGTCCTATGCTGTGCTTCATTGTGATGATTCTTTTTCATAAATATCATCTTTAATACAACTGCTGAACCGAATACTGAGCAAACATGGAGGAAACATTTGCTTGTCCACTATCCAAACAAAAGGGCTAAACAGAACTAACAGTGGCTCCTCAGTTAACAGTGAAATAACTTTACTCTCTGGTTGCAGTCTGACCTCAGTGGTGTCGTTGCTTTCACTTGTTTGGTTGAACTCTGTTTGGCCGCCCTCCGAAGATTTTCCGCCATCAGTCAGAAGCAGCTGATGAAAGGATGATGTGATGTTGTTGAGGGTGAGCCTTAAAACAGCATCTTCCTCCAGCAGGGCCTGCTGTTTAGCTGCCGTATCATTCAGCTGCAGGGTTAAGTTCTCCTTCTGCAGCTGCATCTGTGCAATCCTGACAGAAAAGAGAAATTAAAAAAAAAAGTGTGAAAAAAATCAGGTTAGTCTCACAAAGAAATGATTACACTGTGAACATTAGGTCCTGAAACGTACTTCAAGTATGGTTACATATGGAATGCATGATGGTCGTAAAGAAAAATGATCAAAACAAGGAAAGGAGTAGGGAGCACTGTAGAGGATTTAAAATTGATATACCTGAAATAAAAAAAAACCCATAAATGTATGTATTCTTTTGGCACTCTTAATACTTTTTCTGATGCCTTAGTCGTATCTGTACGGGGGGTTGACCCATAGACCTACTAGCAGGCCCCTTACCGAGTGTGCAGGGTTCAGGGGGTGGTTGAAAAAAGGGAAAAACCCGTACGACCTGCTTCTCACCTACTTCACCCTTACTTACCCTTAAATGTTGTTTAAGTGTTCACTATCACCTGTCCCCCACAGTATGCCCGTAAAAAAAAGAGTGCATGAACATTTTCCATCAAAGGGCTCACCTTTGTTGATTTTTTTGGCTCTCAGACAGCCTGTACCTACCCTTAAGGGCAGTTCTGACGACATTACATATGGTAACATATGGAATGCATGGAAGTTGTAAAGTAAGCTGAACATCCGCACTTTAGGGTTCACTGAATTATAAGGTTGTCTGTGCTCCTAACTCAGTTGGCCATGGCTCGCCCCCAGCCTGTCTGCTCAAGCTCCCTGTCTTCTTGTGACCCTTTTATTTTGTGTCTGTGACAAACGACGTGTCTGTAAGGTTCTGTGATTTCTACATTTGACTAGATTCATGCTATTTAGCCTCAAAGTTGATTTCCAAAAAGGGTTGATTGTTTCGTTATTTTCTGACTGACTGGTAAGTTCCTGCAAAGCGCCTCTGATCTGCTTAAGTACCAACACGTGGGGAACTATGAGTAGAAAAATGCAGCCCATCTGTGTGTAAAGAGCTCGCTTCTTATCTTAGGATGTGACACGCGCCAATGTGCAGCAGTGCCCCAGAGATGAACACAGCCTTTCCTGAATCAAGCCGACTGTTAGAAGGAGCTAATCAATTTTGAGCTTCTCGCTCCTTGCTCTCATCATGGCCACCGGTGGGCTCTTTGCATCATTCTCTGTAGCATTCGGGATAATCCTCAGAGCAATCACACGCTAGGAGAAGTAGCAAGTGCCCTGCAAAACCAAAAAGCATGCGGCTTACAGCGGAGAAAAGCTGTCCCCCTGTGGTCAAATGTCTTACTTCTCCACTCTAACCTGCTTTTACATCTAGCAGAGTACTGACAAGTTAAATTACACTGATATTGTGCAAAAGCGTGCTAATTTAGTAGGCCGTTCAGCTCATAGGGGCTCTGTTTTCAATGAAGAACGATTGATTCGGAAAGCAGCATTCTCATAAGCACTCCTTCAGTTAATCTTTATCGTGGTGGGTGTTTGGGGTTTTTCTGCTCACTGCTCCGTTAGATTCCTGATGTACTCCTCTGTGGAGTTGTCCCGCAGTAGATCCATCAGGAGACTGAAAGTCTGCTTTGAGGCTTGTAGCGCCCTGGTGGCCACGGCCTCAATAAGGTCCGCCATTTCTCTGTGGCTGCAAGGGAAAAGAAAAAAAAAAAGGTGGACAAAGGGAAAAGAGGAGGGAGGGAACGTTTATAGAATAATGGCCTTTTACGCCTGCCTGAGGAAAGGTGAAATAGATTTCAACATCGATGCCTTCCCCTCACTGAATCTCTTGGCCAAGCTTCTGGAACTGCTACACAATAAAGCTGCGTACTACGAGAAGCCGAGAGCATCGATTCGAAGCGGTCTAACCGCAGTGCAGGTGACAAGCTGACAAGCTGACAAAGAGGGCCAGCAGAGATTACTCCAGCCATGTTTGCTTTTAATAGACCACCAGAAACCTGGCTCACCTTTCCATAAGCACCTGTGACTCATTGACCATCAGGTTCCATTTGTTAGGCGTTGATGTTGTCTCAAAAGGAAAGATCTGAAAAGAAAGTTGGTAGGAATGGAAAACCAACATGGTGAGAAGGTACAAAAAAAGTGTCAAGTATAATAAAATTGAAAAGCCTGTTTTTGTAGAGACTATTTGAACGTTTTAATTTATTCATAAAAAGGCTCATACAAAAGAAACTATTAAACACAATAAAAGTTTTAACACTTTGAGAGCAATCAATGAAATAAAGTCAGCTGGCAGTTTCATAGAGCTGAGCTTTCTACCAATCTTACAAGGATTCCTCTGTATTAAAATACCTGTAAAAAATAAGTCAATTAAAAAAGCTGCATCCTTTAAGTTGTTCGTTAACTTGGAAAAATGCTAATAAAATGAATAAACAATGACAATCTTCTTTTTTTCAGCTTCTTAGGCAGCCAGTTTTTTTTTTTTGGGTATAAATTTCTGCTTCAGTATTACAGAAGTGATGATGTATAAAGACGTGTGCTGAGTCTGTGCACGCATAAAATAACAATCCCAAATGGAAGTCTATATTTTGGCAATACAACAAAATTCAGTTCCTGGAACTTAATGACGCATCCAGAGGAGATTTTTGCAGGTTTTCTGGTGAAAAAAAAAGAAAAATCTACTATTTCTTTTTTATTTTAAATTTTTAACCAGATCTACCAATTGCCATCTCAATCTGTTCATTGTAAACAATCTGATACTTGCAAATGTTTCAAATCTCGTCTTTAGATATTCAGTATATTTGATCAGGTTTTCAGGCGTTTTAACTTCTCTTTTCTCTACACCTCTCCAAGTTATCTAAATATCGAGAAGTTTTTGGTTTCATTAAGGAAATTTTTGTTAGAATAGGTTAACATTCTTTTACTCCATTGACTTTGACACTAAAAAAACTTGATATAAGACTCAAAAAACTCAAATTTCACTTTGGGTACATTTTAAGGATTTTATTTTAAAGTTTAATAAATGTCGACTGGTATCCATTACTATCATTTCGGAAACAAAAATTTAACATTGTGGTTCAAAGACTGAGTGCTACTTTTAGATTATGAGGATTTTCTTAAGATTTGTACTGAGATCATGTTCTCATATTGTTCACATTTTGTTCTAAAATGAGTCATTTCCACTTAGTCCTTTGATACTGTATTCCAAACAAACTTTATAAAACCTTGAAAAATACAAACAATTTGTTTAGAACTAGCAACAAAATACTTGTCATCGTATCTTAATTGTATCACGTTTAATTTGTAGCAATTCTATCTAACATGAGCAGATCATTTCACTACTTTCTGATTAATGCTCTTCATGGAATCTGAGATATTTTTGAGTCCATTTGAAAAATCTACCGAACTGTAACAGCAACAACAATGGAAACAATTTCCACTAAAAGGACACATTCTGCACCATCATATATACAGCTGTGAACAGAGCTCCTTTGGCAAATAACACAGACACAGTAGATTTATACTGTTGTGGTTCTGAGCAACACTGTGCACCACTGCAGGGAAACCTGGACAAAGTCGTTCTCAAACCAGCTGCACCTCCAATCCATACTAGATTTGTGCAGATGGAGCGAAAATAGTCGAACTATGTTAGTCCGCCGAGTCACGAAGATGCACAAATGTATATATATATATTTAATTTTCCAACAAGAGTTTGGGTAAAATTTGATGTTAAATGCATTCAATGAACGAATGAAATGGCTGAGATTCAATAAATAAATATATAAAATTTATATCTGCCGATAGAATGAAGAAAACAGATGAGATTAAAATCTGTCACAGGTTGTTGGATACCAGAGAGGTTTTAGAGACCAGTCAGGAAAAAGAAGAAATCCAGAGCTTTGCAGCTCTTTGTGCACAAATACCCCTTCAGAGAAGCATGATTTAGACAGATTCAAGATGAAAGGAAGCAGTAACTCAATTTACCGGAAAAGTATAATCTGGTCTGACAAGTCTTAAACACTGCTGCAACACTCAGATGATGGCGGCAGTCTTATTCTACTTTTTTTTTTGTGTTCAAATTTACCAACAGTTTTCTGTTAGTATGTGTCGCCATATTCTCTCAGTTGGTCTAATACGATGTGGAAAAATGTTCACAACACACTCCGGTCATCTTTGTCTTATGGTCTTTTTCTTGAATTGAAAACCTTTCTCAAAGGGAACTTTGTAAGTCACCCAGCAGATAATGTTTGGCTTCTTTTTCCCCTCAAGAGAAGCTGTTTAGAAACCATCACTCTTTTTGCGAGAGTCTTTGCTTGACAGCTTTCTTTTGACACAACTTCTGCCGTTTGGAGGCTTCAAGTCTTTATTTAAAAATGGATGAAGTTGCTCCTCTTTGGGTAAACAAAAGTTGATGTATTGAGTGTTTGATGGCATGCTTGCATTTGGTCTGCCTGATGGTGCTTGGGCGCATTTGATCCAGTTTTAATCAAAGAGTTCACAGAGCAATGAAGCCCTTAGAAAACCCTGAATATAGCTGAGGTTTGATGTGGAGAACAGCTCACTTTCTGCAAGAGAGCAATGCAACTTCATGTGGTCTACTTTTTTTAAAGATTTTTTTTCCACCACTTCATAAGAACAATTTCAGAAATGTGCCGTGTTTGGCATCGCAAATGCATGAAAAAAATCTGGGTTTGTGTGTATCTAAAAAGCACAAGACGTAGCCAATGTTTTTGCGCAAGTATTTAGATCATTAAGAAATCCTTCTACCAAAGATACTGGCGGTGAGATGGATGGAACTTCTTGGGACTTTAGTGACAAAGAAGCTGAACCAAAAAACCCCCCAAAGATTAGATTCTTTAAGCATGAAGGTAAAGCTCCTGAATGCAAAGACACCAGGGTTGCTCTTGTAAAAACAATTCATTCTAGTCAATAAGTGTTCTAAAGCTGTGGCAGCCAGTTTCAGTGTTTAGGCAATGCAGATGCAATCCCAGGACCTGCAGCCCATTTTGAGTGTTTACAGCAGGATTCTTCACTCTGGGTCGTTTACTGGGTCGTTGTGGCTTTTTGGTTAAAAGAAAACTAAAAATGTTCTTAAATTTAAAAAGAAATGTATTATAGGACTACTGGGTGCATCAAATGAAACAAACTACTTAAACTTATTCAGTTCATTCACAAACAGTTAAAGCACAGGACGAATTACTCCGTCAAGCGATCGTCACCAAAGTAAAGATGAATTTATCTTTATTGTACTAAATATTTTGATAGATTTTTGATAGGTTGCGCTGGATATAAAGGGGTATTTTCTTCTTTTGAAAAATATTTACGATGTATACTGCACCCTATCGTCCTAAAAACAGTGAGCGTCACTTAATTAAGCCCACACCATAATTCCTCCTCCACCAAATTTCAAAAACCCTGCACATTGCAGTCTGAAATGTAGCGTTCTCCTGGCAGACTCGTCCATCAGATTGGCAGATGGAAAAACTTGATTCATCACTCCAGAGAACCCGTCTCCACTGCTCTAGAGTCCAGACCAGTTACACCACTGCATCCGACGCTCTGCATTGCACTTGGTGATGTGTGGTTTGGATCAATCTCTTTGCACTATGGCATCCGCTGACTGCTCTCTGTCAGTTTACGTGGCCCACCACTTGGTGGCTGAGTTGCTGTTGTTCCCAAACTCTTCCATGGTGTTATGATAGAGCTGACAGTTGACTGTGGCATGTTTAGGAGCAAGGAAATTCCATGACTGAATCAGTTGCACAGGTGGAATCCAGGGTCCTGAGAGCGTCCTATTCTTTCACAAAGTTTGTAAAAATACAGTTTGCATGCCAGAGTGTTTGATTTTTTTACACCTGAGGCCAGGCCACCTGATTCTGATCATTTGGGTGAACAAATACTTTTGGTATTTAAAAAGGGCAAAGTTTCCAAACCTTCAATGTTTTTTTTTAAAATAAATTCTCCGGAAAAAAAATTCACGGAGGATATTTTGAACTCTTTTGATCATGCTAACCACATGAACAAATGTTAAATGTAAAGTACATTTGAGTCACTTACCATGTTGTCCAAGTCCAGAGTGGCCTGCTTCAGCAGCTTCTCAGAAGCTTTGATCATGAGCAGAGCGACCGTAAAGGTGCGACACACTCCTCCGTGCCTTTCATCCTTCCTCCCATCACTTCCCTCGGCCTGTGTCACGCTGATGCTGCAGTTCAAAGTGAATGTAAAGCCATGCAGCTGTGCTGAAAGTGTGCCTGAAGCTGCTTCCAGCGAGGAAAATTGTTTTATGAAGGCCTCCCGTGCCTCTGAAAGAACAAAGCAAATAAAACCACATTAAGTCGTTTATGGAATATTTTCCCCCCCAAAAAAGCTCTTCTCCCTACTCCTTTCAGCTTGTAGGCTTCTCTCCTCATTTCCCATTCACTCTATTCATTTTTTTTTTTTTTTTTGAGAATGCTTTTCCTTGTTCTTCTCATGCTTTATTTTCTGGCATCTTTTATATTTTAAGCTGAGCGTAAAAAGGACCATATGTCGAGGCTGTTGCTTCATTTAGTGGCGCACCTTGACTTATGAAACAGAAGTTAATAAGTGTGCCTGCTCCCCTTTGGTGTCGTTTTGCCTTTGCATCCCCACACATTGAGCCTGGCACACGGTCATTAAGTCTCCACTAAGCCACCCACCGTCTTAAAAAAGTGGTCTGGAATGTGATGTGGGTGTTAGAAGAGAGACTGTGGGACACTTGTGATCATGATTGCAACCATGATCATAATAAAACCCAGGATTACAGATGGACTATCTGTCATATAAATAGGGATTAAGTTGGTTGCATGGCACTTTGTTCTATATTGTTATGATTTGTCTCCATTTGGCCCGTGCAGCTGAGCCTGTAAGCCGGTTCCCCTCCAAGGATAATGAGGATATATCAGCATTGTGTTACGGTAATTGGGAGAAGTTGCTATTGATGCCTGTTTCTTGATTTAATCGCTTTTGTTGCCCATGAAGCAATATCCCAGGGAGGAGGACGCAGACAGAGAAACGGGTCGTCTGCAGACAGTCGAGGGATGTTTCATGTCACTTTCCTGCCTGCTGGTCCCGCATGCACTGATATGGCGTGTTATCGTCTCGCAGCCGGAACGCGACACAACGGTTGCGACAGCAAATGAGCGAGCCTCATGTTCCACAAAGCAAATGCTCTTAAGATGTCATGACTACATGGGAAATATTAAAGATAGTGACAAGCTGAGGTGATTTATCTTCGGGGTGTTGTACCTTGGAAGGCCAGAAAATCCTCCAGAGCGTTAGGAAGAGAATCGTCCCCCCGGAGCTGGTCATGCTGGTAAAACCCAGCCATGTGATACTTCTGCAGGTTTGGCTGCCTTCCGAGTCTACCTCGACAATCAAAGTGAGACAGGAGCTTCTCCAAATCCTGCAGGCGAGTCTGGAGTTTCTCAGCCTGTAACAGTGCCACAATTTAAAGACAATAAAATGAAAAAGGAGAGTGACATGAAAGACTACAACAAAATATTTATTTAGATGCAGGGATTGGGGTGGAACTGTGAGTCTTGGTGCAACAAAACATCAAAATTTCAACAAAAGCAATGAATAAATGAATATCAACAATGTGATAAGGACAGAATGCAGTTTTCATATCCAGAGCCACTTGTTATTCTCTGTGTAGAAGGCAGTGCAGGAAAACGGTGAAGGAAGATAACGAGGCTAGACTTTAAAAAGAATGAAAGTCAGGTCTGAAAATGGGAACAGGATAGCACCGTGATTGGCACCAATTTGTGATCCCTTGTAGCTAAATGGCCCAAAATGTGGTTACAGAGCTTGTAATTTGGTTCCGCTTCTTTCAACCAGAACAAATTTTGAGCCGATTGCGAAACGTTTAGCAAATGCTCCCCATCTTACATCTTCTGACCACTAATGCCTTAGTCAGCAGTGCTGTGAGTTTCTGGGTTGTCCAGCCCCATGAAGGATGGTGGACAGGTGCAGCTGCAGCTTAAGAAATGTGCAGGTGTGTCTCGTAGTTCCTTTGAAAACTGTACAGCCGCCTTGTGAGACGTCATGAAAATGGAACATATGATTGTCATGCATGTGGTCATTGTTTCTTTAAGTATTTGTCCTGTATCTCCCTTGAGGCTCGTACTGCCATCTTAAGGGACATCATGAAAATGGAACAAACCATCGTTGTGCGTCTGGTAAGTGTATCGTGTAGTATTAAGATAATATAAGTTACACTCACTTATGGACTTTGCTCTGGTTGTCTAATTTCCTAGTTTCCAGCAGTTTGACTGCAAGCAGTGCGTACTTATCACTGGAACGGCACTAACAGACTCCTTGCACTGTGTGCAGCGGTTAGGGTAGTTAAAAGAAAGAAAAAAATCGGTATGACAAGCCTGCGTCTCACCTACTTCACCCTTAGCTTAGGCCACTTGCCCTTAGGTGTTGTATAAGTGGTCACTACAAGCTGTTGCACGTAGCATGCCCGAAGAAAAAAAAATGTACATGAACATTTTTGCTCTACAGGTTTACCGAGCAGGCTACCAGCGGACAGGTTTACATCTTTTTTTCTGCACAGACATCCACTTGTAATGGCAGTTGTCACTGAGGCATAACGTGAAATATAGCAATTATTAAAATAGCTATCAATGCTAACCCATATCTTTTTTCTCCTCAGCCTTATTCCTTTTATATCTTAAAGCTTCAATGAAAACGGGAACTGTTAGATAGGCAGCATGAGGAAGACTGTGGACAGGAAGAGTAATTGCAGGCGTTCAGAGCAGACATGGGTTGGGATGTACACTGAATTGCTAACACAAAGGGAATCACAGCAAGCCTTCACACAGGTACAAGCTGGCCCGGGGAGAACATAAAGCCACTTTAACTGGAACAAGAATACGTTTAGAAGAAAAAAAAATGTTATAAGTATTGGATTGTCCTCGGAAAACAGGAACACAGCACCTGGATTAGCACAAACGTGGGTTGCAACAAATCTGAAGGGACAGGAGAGCGCAGCTCAGGAGATCATTAGAGCAAATGTCTCTTTCTGTTTCACTGCACATCCACTGTTTGCTTGCAATCTCCAAATACAAAGGAGCCATATGGTTGTGGTGAGAGTCCACAAAGCAATGAAGCTCCAGGGAAACTGGGCTTTTTCCACAACTAACTATTTCCTCTCAGTGTGGGTGTGGAACACATTTATATTAATTAGTCAAAAACCCATTTGAACCTAGATCCAGATTTTAGGAAAGATATTGAGTGAAATCCAGTGCAACTGTGAAGCTAAATCTTTTTTCCTAATATTGAACTTTGGAGATCTTTTCGTTTAATGTCTACAGTTGTCCTCGAGGTGCAGTCATTTCTTTTTGGAAAACCTGTCCGTTCTGCCCCTTTTAACTTTTCCTAAAAGATTCTCTGTAAAGGCAGTCCTGAACCAAAGTGAAACAACATGGCTCGAAAAAGCTGCTCTTTTCTCGTATCTGAAATTTTATCCAAATCTCAGAAACGTTTTTACCGTGAAATACGACACAAGAAGCTGGATATTACATATTTGATTACTTTACTGAATAGATCTAAAGAGCTACATTATGATTT
The DNA here is from genome assembly GCA_023969325.1 of Oryzias curvinotus. Classification (NCBI taxonomy): domain Eukaryota; kingdom Metazoa; phylum Chordata; class Actinopteri; order Beloniformes; family Adrianichthyidae; genus Oryzias; species Oryzias curvinotus. Next base: position 24,073,913 of record CM043717.1, read on the forward strand.
GAGATGAAAATTGAGACAAAAAGGGAGACAATACAGATAGTTGGCTACAGGAGTTGAACGTTACATTTGAGACCCACCTCGATCATCTTTTCAGCTATTTTCAAAATGTTCCCAGTGGTCCTTTGATTCTGATTATGAAGTTTGTAGCCAAAATAAAAAAGAACTTGTGTCGTGTTCAGAGCAGCAGTAGTTTATTAGAAATTCGCCTCTGAGTTGTGGGCGGGATCATTGGTACAAAGCAACACTCTTCCCGTCACCAATAAATGAGCTCTCTGTTTGCACGCTCTCCTGCTAACCTAAATCCCCTCACAACATGTTAAAGACTTATTGGAGTAGGTCTTTAAGAGGAAACTAAAATTTGTACATAAAAATTGAGTAAGCCATTTTTAATGTTATATTTTAATTAATTTACTAAATTACTAATTACGAACTAAATTTACAGAATTACTAACTTTCCCTTTGGGGATTAATAAAGTTGATCTTGAATCTTAATTTGTTAAATCATTTTCAAGAAGCTGAACCTATTTAAACAAAGGTTTACACTATTGAAGGTAGGGTTGTCAGTGTACTTTTTTTTTAAATTTTTTATCACACATTTATTGTAAAATAAAGATGGTGGGAGAAGGTGACATTGCATGACTTCCATTTTTTTTTTTAAAAGCCAACTTCAAACAATATAACCCTGACTTTCAAGTAGAACTGAAATTGAACTGTCATAAAAAAAAAAAAAGATGCTTTTAATTCTATAATAAGAACAATATAAAGTTACCCGTTGCCATGTGAGTTGATTACAGCTCCAGAAAAAATACCAACTGTTGCATAAGTTTGTTTCTTTGAGCAATGTTGATCAAATTGCTAGGAGCTTTTAAAATTATATAGAGAATATTAAATCTGATGTTTTGCTTTAACTTGCCAACTGTTTGAGACTTCAAATATCTTTTAATTTCAGAATTTAAATAATGACATAAAAAAAACATAAAAAATAATATCCTGGTCTTTATATTTAGTTTATGCTCTTTTTGAATACATAAATATTAAATGGGATATAATAAATGTTCATACCAACTCATAACAATATTACTCCACTCCAACCCACCTGTTTCTTGACGAGGCTATAGCACACTGGACATTCTTCGCATTGGTGATTGGCTCTATTGTGGAAATAATTCACCTCGCATTTGTCACACTTGTAACCCACAAAGCCTTGCCGACACTGGCAGGTACCGTTACCGTGGCACTGCATGGAAACGGAGCCCATTGGGTCACAGTTGCAAGCTTGATGAAACCAGAACCATGGCGAGAGAAGCAGAGATAAACATTATGAGAACCAGAGAGCCTTTAATGTAGGATCAGCATTAGGGGATTAGATAACAGCACATTGCGAGGATTAAATTACCTCTACAACCTCGTGATGAGAATCCAAAGAATCCCAGACGACAAGAATCGCACTGCGTCCCCTCCACTCCTGGGCGGCACACACACTCACCTGTGAATGGATGGCAAGCCTGTGAAGTAGAGCCAATTGGACTGCATTTGCACCTAAAGATGATAAGAAACAATTCATTCCACATTAAATCAAGCTTCCAAACCCTGTTATGTAATATATATTTTTTATCTAGGATTTTTTTCTGTTAAAGTGATATCGGTTTACCTCTCACATCCATAGCCCGGCTGAAGGTTGAAGAAGCCAACTTCACAATAACTGCAGTCCCGGCCGGTCACGTGACTGAGGCAATGACAGCTTCCTGTCTGAGGGTGGCATTCATTTACATGCCCAGAGGTTCCAGCAGAGCTGCAGCTGCATGCTAAAAAGAGAAAAATACATAAATACATCCACATTTGGAAATATTGCACCATGATTTAATTTGCTTTATCTCATTTGAATACTGGAAGAAAAACAACAAAAAAATATCAAGGATCCCCATGCTACTTAACGGTGCACGAAAACACATAACTGTGAATTAAAATAAGGACAAACAGATGGAGATCACGGCGAGCTTTGTTTCTATAGGTTTAAGATTTATTTTTCTTTTTTTTGTTAAATCAGTTCAGGGACCTGGATTTATCTGCTTTCTTTCTGACCCAGGACAGTTTCCTCACCTCAGTTCCACCTTTTAGCTGAACTGAATATTTTTACAGGTTATTTCTTCAAAGATGCTGTCCAAGCCCTCAATCATTTTTAATGAGCATTCTGTTATGTTCAAAGTTAGTCAAAAGAAATTCTCATCGTAGAGTTTATTACTGCATTAACAGCTTAAAAAACAACAACAACGTTTTTTTATTTGGATTTAGTAATACACTCCTTTTTTTTTTACTGTTTACCAAAAGTATATCTTAATAAATTTTAAGAAAATGAACTGAATAAAACATTATTTTGGCCCTACAAGTGTTACTCACGCTTGCACTTCTGGCCAGATGTTTGCTCGAGGGCGTTGCCATAGAAACCCTGCTGGCAGCGCTGGCAGTGGTCGCCCTCTGTGTGCCCCATGCACTTAAGACACCGCCCAGTGAAGTGGTCGCATATTCCCACTGCGTTGAAGTCCACGTTGCCGTTGCAGTTGCACCTCACACATGGTCGAACCGTCCCAGATTGTCCCATGGGGTCACCATAGTAACCGTCTTCGCACATCTGACAGCGCATCCCTGCACGAGGGGGAGATGGAGGTGGGCAGGAGTTTGATGACTGACTGAGCAAGAACACCATCAGAGGTCAGAGTCTCATCAAGTCTGACTCTGCTGTAATTAAATTAAAAATTCATATTGGATGTGTTGGGAGTCACAGGTGGAATTCTGCTGCACAATGACGGGGGACTGCAAATGAGCTGCTTTCAGCATCGACCTGTCATGTGGAAACATTGTTTTGATCTTGATGTATGCCCCGTATTTACTGAGTTTAGGGATTTTTTTTTAATTTACTGGAAGCTCATGTCACCTGTCTGTCCTGCAGGGCAGTTGGTGCACACCACCTGTCCCGTCTCCGCAATTTGGACACAGCTGCTGCGGTCCGGACAAGGGCAAGGCTGACAATCACCAGGCGTGCCAATCAGAGCGTTGCCATAGTAGCCGGGCAGGCAGTGCTCACAGGTCATCCCTGTAGTGAAGTGGGAGCACTCGCACACACCTGAAACCACAAGAAGGAATCCAGAAAAGGCACATTTGTGTGGTGACCCACCTGGTGTACAAACAAATCAGAAGAGTCTCTCCTCACCAGCAGAGGGCGCTCTACCTCTGAGCAAACAAACATCACAGTCTGGAAAAAAAATACCACAAAAAATACCAACAGCTCACAAAGGAGAGCAGAAGACAACTGCATTCACCCCGGCTGTAATTGCTTTGGGAAATATGTGAACCAAATTAAGTCAGAGAGACTTTTCAAAAGTAACTCCCCTGTTAAATGACAGAATTAACATTCCTAAGATGCACTAAAAACAAACTCTTATTGTGAAAAACTGCAGAATAAATATCAAACACCTGTTTGATAAACCCCAATCTTTTTATTGACTTTATTTTCAATCTACTTTTTAGTATTATAAACATGTGAAGCTACCAGCATGACTAAATGATGACTAAATGATGTGACACAGTCGTGGGATAAAGTACCTCCAGCAGTGTTGCGTATGACTGTGAGATAGTAGAGCTGGGGAGTCTCGGATCTCTGGAGTTCAGTGACCCACAGTGACCCCAACTGCACAGCCTGAGACAATTAGATCTGCAAACAACCCTCAAACCAACTGTGCATGACAACCTCTGAGATGAAGCCGTGAAAAAAATCTGACAAGAAATGAAGAGGATGACCAATTTTGTAACTAAGACTTGCAACATAACAGTAAAAAGGACTATATGTGTTAACTTTATTTAGAAATAATCACTAAGCTGTTGCCCCTTTTATTTGATAGCTACTGCTACATTTGCATGGTTAGAATAATGTATTTTGAGTGTCCTGTTGATACAATAAAAACATTTAATTCCACATAGATTACATGACAGCATGTGATTCATGTCTTTTATTCTAATTTTACAAGGTTTCTAAGCTCAGACAACAAAAATGAAACTTTCTGGATTGTTAAGATCCAGCTTTGGGGGGAATTGAGTCCAGCTGACTCAGCTAAACTGAATAGGAAACAAGTCATTTCCCACCTTTTTTGCTCTGGTTTTGTTTTACACCATGAATACTCGCAGGTTCCAATAAGCCAAAATGCTATAGACTTCTATAAAGAAATAAACATTTGATACTCAGTCATTATATTTGTCAGAATAAGTACTATTGCTCTGCTAACCTTTTTTAACATGTTCATGCTGATAGTTATTGTTTTAGAACATTTCTTCAGTGCATCTTATTCAAGTTATAAACTGGCCAATTAGATGCTTCAATATAAAGTATGTGGGCATACATTGAAAGTTTGAAGCATTTGGCAGATTCTCCTCAGGCTGCTTTGAAGTAATAGGGGTGTGGCCTTCCAACAATCTCACTCTCGATTGGTTGGAGTTGTTGCCATTGAAATGATGACTCAGACTAACTCAGACAAATCGCTGCTTACTGGCAATTTTTGGCTCCTACGTTTGCATCGCAAAAAAATGGTTACTGAGTTGACTTCCTTTCGTTGGAGCCGAAGTAAGCCATTTTTTACAGTTGATGTGACACTCACTCAGTCCAGTTCTCATATAAATTCAATAGATTTATACAACACTGAACAAGAATAGACTAAATAAACTTGATCAGAAGAATGATGCGGTTACAACCAAACCACAATCTGTAACATGTGGTAATCCATATGGACAAACCTTGATCAAAATGGGATTACATTTCTAATTGAATCTTCAATAGTGTATATTCAGACGTTTAATTTAGATTTTCATTTAGGAATTGATCCAAATGAGGCAGCTTTCACTGTGCTATCTTATATCTTTTTTTTTATTTACAATTATTGAAATTTGTTTTTATTCTAAAAATTATTTAAAAAAAAGTCTAAACTCTTTATGACAAATGGTGAATTCAACGCTCATATTGTAACTTTAATCCGGTTTTTTTTCAATGACTGAAAATAAGTCTTGATTTTTCAGCAAGCATATCTATAAGAGCTTTAAAAGTTATGGAAAAATGGCCACAAAAACCCCACAAATGCTTCATCAAATTTCCCATTATTCCTATACCCCGGCCTGCTGCGTGATTCAGCCAGAATCTCTTTGTGCATTTTCCAGTCGACTCACAACCCGTGAAGTTCTTGTTTCGAGGTCACTGCTAGCAGCACCTCCCACTGCCAAACAAAACCCCGTTAAGTGCAAACCAGTGAGATAGAATAATGGTTTTAAAGCTAAATTGATTACAGATTCATCATGTGGAGCAGTTATCTCCCTGCCTGATGAAGTGTGGACCTTTAGAAAGAAATGATCAGTTCCACTGCAAGGTGAGATGAATAATGCTCAACTTTCATGCATGAAATTCCAGTCATTTAGGATCAGTATTTAGCCATAATGATTGTTCCCGGAAGAAAGAAGTGAATCTTTCTTTGATTCCGCCGTGCAATCAGCGACTCTGACGCTGTCGATCCCCAATGAGCCGTAGTAAATTTAATGGCAGTCGAAATGTGCTGACTTTACTGAGTGTGAAGATGACTGAGCGTGATATGAGGCAGCAGAGGTCCTCCTATTATCATTCCATCCGCTCTCTGAAAGGCTAACGCCATTCATCACAAAATGCCAGTGGACGGCCGGATCCCTCCTCAAACCATCTCCCTTATCGCCATGCTAATCGCCCTTCCCTCTTAACATCTGTAAGGAATAATTTCATTATTGAATCAATGAGCTTTTATTCAGCTTTAATGAATTGGGATTTCTGTGAACCCTCGGAGCGCCACGTTATGACTCCTTTGAAATATCTGTATGATGCTCCTCTCATCCTTCCTCGTCTCTTTTTTTTTTTTTTTTTCCAGGCATGCAGCTCTGCACTTCAGTGCTCTGCTCTTTGCCTGAACTCCTGCTCGTCTGTTCTGTGATAGAAAAGCAATATTTCTGTATGGGAAACAAGCAGGCGGGAGCTGCTCAAGAGCCCTTCACACACAAACACACAAAGGGCTCATCTCCAGCACTGTTCATCCTCCCAGCACTTTATTCTTCTCCTTTGCCCCGCCTTGCTTTTTAGTCTGCAAGAATACACGCCGGCCGGAGTGGCGTGCCTCAATTCTGAAGCAACAACAATGACACAACACTGTGGGACAGCTGACGGGCTGCAACAGGTACAGCCAAAGACAGGCAGACAGGCTCAGCAGCTACTCCTTTTCACATGAATCAGTCGGCTGAGTTTATACTTGAACATCATTCAGTGCTCCTTTTTTTACACAAAGTGCACAGCTCTACAAAAGATAGTGGTTATCGCTGTCCGCGGTGGCTTGTAACTGCTTTAACAACAGATGGAGACAGCGGCAGGAAAAAGGCAAAAAGATCCTGGGAGAAATGTGTTTTTGTTTAGGAGATGGGGGCTTGCTTTGTAATTGAATTCTTGTCTCTGGATTTATTTTTTGAACAAATGATTGTGCGTCATGTTGCACCATCTTGGGAGGTCTCTCTGGGAAAAGAGGGCAGGATGTGGGGCCCTTGGTAAACAAGCCACACGGCTTCAAAGAAACACATGTGAGTGATGCGAGTGTTACTTTTCACTTTGCCTCAATGGCGAGATTTCACGGACAAAAAAGCCGAAATATACCATTAGATACTTTCTTTTTTTTTTTCCTTGATATTCAACCAAAGCGATACAGACAGAAAGTCTAAACACGAGCTCTTTAAGACCTTCACATTTTCCAGGATCTCTGCATCCCACTGCAACAGTGGAAAGCTGCAGGGCAAAAGAATCTGTTTACTAATGCATGGGAACACCCTGTTTTAATGAAGAAGAAGAGGGAAAAGGCAGAGAGAAGAGACACACAGAAAGAAAAGTTTGCATGTGGTCCCTAAGGCCATGAGATTGGAGCCTGGGTTAAATGTGCTGCAGGACTGCTTCTCAGGGACGTTGTTGTCTAAATGGATACAAACACGCTGCCAGTGCTTGCTGCTGCAGATGTGGCTTGTCGCTGCAGTCTAAGAGGGCTGCAGCAGAGAAGAGAGGGAATAATGCTGAGGGAAAAGGGCAGCACGTTCTGTCCAAACCCATACATAATGTGTGCAGCACGCATGGCAGGGGAAATATGTTTTGTCACGATGTGACGGTTGGAAAATAAATGCATCAATTCGTGTTTTGTGCATGGAGGCTCAGGCCTAATTGTCACAGCCAAGCCCTGTGGGCTGCAGAGGGGGCCAGCTCGTGCAACTGTGGTTGTAGCTCATGTTTTGTCACAAAGCTTTGAGTCGCAGAGCTGTTATAAAGGGACAGGAGGAGAGCGCTGGATCCATCCCCAACGTCCTGCTATTTGTTGCTGTGGCTACTCTTCCTCCTCGTGTGCCCTCCTTTGGCTCAGATCAGAGCTAAATAAAGAAGAAATGATTATCTTTATAGCTAATACGAAAGAAAAGGCTCCTAGTTTCCTAATATCAGTTTACGTTTCCACTCCCACCTGTAGCCAAGATTATAAGCCATTTTGTGACAAAGTCACAACTATAAAGAGCGGTAAATGGACTTTCTTTGCAGAGTGGCTGAGGTCTTACTTATAGGGTGTGAAGATGAGCTCTCCAGGAGGAGCTCAGGGTACAACAACCCCATCAAGAGGAGCCAGTTGTAGGCATTTTAACATATGGCGAGAATGCTCCCTGAACAGCTTTCTGATGAGTCAGACATGTCCACTGCAACACTATTGAAGCAAGCTTCAATAAGCAGTGAACAATGGACTGATTTATGTGTTATTTAGGTCTGGTGGCAATGAAGAAAAACTTTAGGAGATGCAATTTATTGATCCTAAATACACATCAAACTCTAAGTAAAAGTCTATGTAAGATTAGGTTCTGAACCTGAACAGGCATTTCCTTAGTGAAAATGTGGGTGAGTTTTGAAAGCATGCCACTTTTTTTCCAAAAAATGTAAACATTTTCTCAATGTTAGTCTGAATATAGGTAGTTTTGTATAAAAACATGATATATATATGGCGTAAATGGTGTATACTTATATAGCGCTTTCTACCCTCTTTCGAAGACCCAAAGCGCTTTACAGTCACAGTATAAATAGTATAAATACATTTTAATTAGGCACACTTTGATGAGATCAAATTGATGCAAAACTGAACAAGGTTCCTTAAACAATGATGGGGATCATCTGTACCAATTTGGGTGAGTTCAAGCAAGATAAGCTTCAACACATTAAAAAAAATGCAATCAAATTCCTTTCTATTGCATGTTTTAGAACAATTAATCTGTAGTGTTTGAAATACTTTGATGGTTTGATGGAAGGATTTGTTTGGGACCAATTAGGAAAAGTGTAGAAGAATACAAGAAATTTGGAAAAATTAACATTTCTTAGACTAATCCTATAAGCAAATAAACATTTTTTTCCATGTTGAAAAACATTTCTTATTTTTGTAATTCTATGTTCCAATTTACTACAAAACTTACTCTTAAAGTCAATTATAATGGAGTTATTTTTTAACACAAGCACACTAACACAAGTGCAGCGTATCATTTATGTGACTACTTTATTGTAAATTTTGAAAAAAACATTACAAAAAGGACAAAAAAGAAGTTCTCACAAGCTTTTGGCAGCTTCATCCATCATTTCAAAAGAAGTAATAGATTGTGTCCTAGAATAATTAAGATTATAGTGAGTTATACTAACAATTTTATGAATATGACATGTTATATTTGTAAAAAGACTAAAATACCTGATGTTAATGTAGATATGGCCACTGAAAGTATGTTAGTCTGACGATCAGCGGTTTGATCAATCGTTATTTTGATTCCAAATGACTAGAAACCAAGTGACAGGTTGAGAATTTTTGACAAAATATCTTTTTGCATTTTTTTACTAAACATTGACTTATTTTCTATTACTTTCCCGCAGACTCCCACAGATCCCCTCTTTTTGAAGCGCACATCTGGCATTTAAAAGGTCTTGACTTGTTCACATTTATGCATTCAAAGGCTGTTAAAAGAAGGAGGCGGAAGCCATCAACGATGTCATGAATAAAATATTCAGTGGTAAAATATGTACAGTAAACAGGTAGGGAAGTAAAACATCCAATATCTTCGACTAATTTAGGAAAAACCTAAATTTAGGTCAGTAATACATTAGAAATTAGAGGATCAAAGTCAGATTTTGGAAAATCTGAAAGAAATTCCAGATGTTCTCAATGTTTTTATCAAATATTGTGCAATTTAAAAAAAAACAAGATGTTTTATTTCAAAAGAGCGATACATATTCTTCTTGAGCAGCTACAGCCTGTTTACTCGGCTGAATAATTAATCCCACGTAAATTCCAAATTAACTGCAAAGCTTCCAGTCTCGAGATTTGAGTACTCATTTATTATTTTTCATTTTCACGTTGTGGGATGGGATTTATTTTCATTTCACAGATTTGACATGTTTATGAATCAATGTTGTATTTTTGCAGAGTGCCTTTGAGCTGTTTTATTTTTTTATTTTTATTGTTTTCCCTAGACAAACACAACTCGGGAGTGCATGAACTAACATTAGATGTGGTTCAAATCTTGTTGCTTTGAAGAAATGCAGCTACAGTTACTGGTTTTCAGTTAAACTCAAGCTCATAAGGAGAGATGCATGTTGCCTTCAAAGCCTGTGTGTTTGCTGTTCTGTTGCAAAGCAGCGCACATCTCATTCCTCTCATTGACATTTGCGCGGGGCCAAATTTTTTGAATAATGCAGAGTGCATTCCCGGAACCAAATGTCACGCCCACTGCGGTGTGTTGGAGGAGTTTGGGAGAGCGAAGGTTATTTCGCAGGAGTCAACCACTGCTGCAGCAAAAAACAAATTCGGAGGACCCGTCTGGCATAAATGAGGTTACAAACATGAGAAAAAAAACCAAACAAACAATGGATCGAAACATCTGAACAGAGGAAGTTAAGGGAGCGATTTTCCCAAGTGTGTGTTTAAACGCTATCGCTTTGGTTCTCGAAGGCCATTAGTTAGAAAGAAGTTGAGGCTGAAAAACTGGTGTCACATTATCCAGTCTTTAATCTCTTTGGTGGGCCTTGTTTTTTGCAAGCTAAGATCCTAAGATCCACTGCCTGCATCAGAGCGATGGGATATGAAGAGGGCACAACGAGGGGAAGATAGATGGAGTCAGTCTGCAATGGATCTTTCAATGTATTTTTTTTTATTGCTAATCCGGTTTGCCCCGCTTTACTTATCTCCTCCCAACAGCACAAATACAAATAAAACAGAGATAAACAAAGCCAGTGCTTCATTTGCCTGTCTCGGCTCAAAGCCCTGCTGCCAAAGACGGCCGATGTGAAAAGGTTTTGACCTTTCTTTGGATGAAATTAGTCTAGACAAGGAAATCATTGTGGACAAACCGTCAAAACGGATGTAAATCCAGACGTTTCTCATCAAGGATCTACTGAAAAATATGAGCAACTGGAAACAATTGTTGCAACTTTTAGCAGATTTTAAGAATTTTGTAAAGATTAACACTTTTATCATATTAACTCAGTGAACATTTCAAGCATAAGTATCAATGACAAAGTACTAATTGATTTGATTTCAGTCTATCTCAAGACCTCAGTTGAAATAATCATTGATTTATTTTCCATTCTCATATAATTTTGCTCAAGTACATTCTAATAAAACGACTATTTTAACTTGAACTAAGTAGTGTCTGTTGCAAGTAGAATTACAGCATTTTCATGATAGCAAACAAAAAGGTTGCTATATGCCCAATTTATTTATTATTCCTTTAAAGGAAAAATAATTCATTGATATGTCCTTCTCTTTGTTTAATCATTAAATGTTTATGATTGTTAATTTTTATACTTCTGTACGCTTTTCGTTAAACTCTTGTTTTCTAGGATTCAAACCGTGGCAAAACTCACATTGGATTTCTGATTTATTCTAGAATGCTTACAGTAGTTTTGACACATTTGTTTCTTTATTCATTATCGGACAAGTTTTAGAGTAAAGGTTTAGTAGAACGTTTTACAACCAGGAAAGTTCTAACACTGTAGTCTGATGTGGAGTATTCAACCTAATGTCGAGAGCATCATGCGTTTCATTTGTTTAGGTGATTAATGAGCGCTGCTCTGCAGGACGGGCCGAAGAGAAAATTGTGTCTGCATTCCATCTATACATTACAATGATCTCTCCTCCTCTTCAGACCCCATCCCTCCCATCTTTCAGACGCATGTATTATAGCTCCTTCCCAATTTACTGGCTGGACTATTTGCAATTACTTGGATGTACGTTCTGCACGGCAGCATGTCCGGTTGCACAATGAAGCCAAAACGCTGACAACTGCGAGTCCAAGTTTTCTTTGAATCCGACGTACATATGCTTGCTTTCATGGGGCCTGCAGCGGCACGGCGCGGCACGGATCTCTGTGTGCTCGTTCCACCACAAATATTAACATTCCCAATCTGTTGTGTTGCGCTACAGCAAATAAAACCGACACGACTCAGAGTGTTAATAAATCATGATTATGAAGCACCATTGGCTGCAGCTTCCCTCGCCAGGCGTTGAATAAACTCCATTCCTGTTTAGTCTGTGGGCACACCCTGCATGATGATACAAGTCGTTAGGTAATTACACAGCAATTAAGATTCTGATAGAAGAAACAGCAGGCCAGTCCGCCCACCAGGTGACAAATGATGAACAGGATGTTTAATCAACTTTTCCTGATAGTTTTCCTTGACCTGAACTTCTAAATCGGAGCAGAGCTTCTATGTTTGCTTGGCTTCCTTTCATTTGGTAAAGCCAACAGGCCATCAGAACATGACATGCCATCCTAATCATCGGCTCGTAAAAGGAGGGCTAATTTTAGTTGGCTTCCTTTGCTGATAGGCGGCTTATGCTATTCAACACCAGACTCCAAAGGACACAGCACACAAGGCTCGTTTGATCCATGACTCAGAGGACACCATGTTCCATATTCAACGCTCATTCATCATTTGCATTGCGCTCGGGGCATGTAAATATTTTAAAAACATCCTGAAAAGCTTATGTGCTAGAAAAAAAAAATATTTCTTAAGAACCTGTCAGCTCCGAAGAGTGACAATTTTCCTTCCAAGGCAGAGCTGTTATGACCGCCCCGATTAGTCTTTCAAACGAAAATACTTCAAAACAAAAGCTTCTCAGCGAGTCACTAAGCTGTCGTCAAGCTCCAAGCTACACCAAAGGAACTCACGTTCGGACCTTTCTTTTTAAGAAATTCTTCAACTTCTGTTGAAAACAGACTGTTGTTTTCATGATTTCCCTTCATTCAGAAAAAAAAACGTTTTGGCATGTGTGCGTGCAAAGGAAGAATTGCTGTGAACTCGCCAACCACATTCCAATTGACCATTTGCAAATTCAGGGTTGATTAAAATGAGTTTGCCGACATTTCGTCACGCTCCTCACAGTTTCCAAACATTTTTTCATCTCCGACGCCATCACAAACTTCAGTTGTGCAAAAGTCCACAAAGCTGTTATTACCTCTCACACGGCACATTAAGATGATTCAATCTCCCTCTTTAAAAGCAAGAACTTTGTGTGAAAAGCATTTAAAAAAGTGCTTGTTCTTTCTGTCAGGAAAGAAGGTGATGGAGGACGGAAGTGCAGGAAAAAGAAATTTCACACCCTTTATGCCTGACTTTATTTCTAATTATTTAAAAAAATATTCCTCATTGTTGTCCTGGATTAATTGTTTCGAATTAGCAATAAACGCCATGAAGGGATTAAAGACTGTAACTAATGTAAACTCTAAAGTGACAGACCAACTGATCTTAAATGTGAATTAAACAGAATCATTGTTGAACTTGAAAATAGCCGAAATTGTCCTAAAACAGAAACACATGTGGTTCATTGAAATTATAGTGTGACATTAGCGCAGGGTGGGGTGAACAAAACCTGAACACAAAATATAACTTTAAAAGAAATAATTAGTTATAAAAGAAAAAAAAAAGCTTTACTGAGAACTAAAATAAGTTGGCTGCTGAAAATGTGCAAATTAATGTTGAATTTTATCCTACTATTACCACTTTTCCCTCAGACTGTATTGCTTTTTTGAAGACCCACTCCAATCATCTCTTGATCTGTTATAAAAACGTTATCAGTATTTTTTTTTTTTTCATTATGTTGATGCCATTTTTAGCCGAAATCGTGTTAAAAACTGTTGTTTTCTAGGACAGTCTCTGCAGAGCAGCAGGAGTTCATTAGAAATTTGAAACTGAGTTGTGGGTGGAACTGTTGATGCAGAGTAAGCGAGCCTCCATCCTCTCTCTGGCGTACAGCCCTACACACCTATCTTTAGCGATTCAACAAAAATGGCGAGCAATATTGGAGCTATCCAACCGTACAGTTTTGAGGCAGATGCCAACTTGGACGAAGAAAACAAAGACGTACCTGGAGCTGTTGGTCTGCTAGTAGATGCATCAGCATGGATTGGAGCAAGGAGCTTGTGACCCCGCCCACTGTAGCATCAATCTTTCAAGCTTTTTCCAACAGCATTTTTTCGTCTGCTTCTGATTCACAACAGTCTGAATAAAGGCATACTAAGAAATGCTTTTTTGACTTTGTTTTCTTTAAAAATGTCCCCTACTGGAAGAAAATACTAGAAGTAAAAGATTTAAAAAAAAATGTAAAAGAAAAACCACCAAAAACATGATTTTCATTCAAGCGGACCTTTGAATTATAATTTCTTTCTTTTTGTGGTGTAGTGGCTTTATACAGTAGTATGATTGCTGCATATTTTATATAGTATTTTATTTGTTATTGTCACTGGTACGATAACATTTGAAGAGGGCTTTTTGGTCAGCGCATCATTTATTCATTTAAATAAAATCAAAATTTACAAATAAAAGAATAAAACTAAATTATTCAGTCATTGGAAACAAGTAATAATAACTAATTGATCTTCAGCTAATAAGAGCGTTAGTCATTAAAAACTATGATACAGAATATAAATATTTATAATACATTAATTATGATGATGGGCGGCCGTGGTGCAGCGGTAGAGCGGTCGACTCATGATCGTAAGATTGCAGGTTCGATTCCCGCCTTGCACGCCCATGTGTCGAAGTGTCCTTGGGCAAGACACTGAACCCCACCTTGCCTCTGGTGGGAGGTTGGCGCCAGTGTTCGGCAGCGGAGCCGCCGCCAGTGTGTGAATGTGTGTGTGCATGGGTGAATGGGACTGTGACTGTAAAGCGCTTTGGGCCTTCGTAAGAAGGTAGAAAGCGCTATATAAGTATACGCCATTTACGCCATTTACCATTAATTAAGAATTCATATTAATAATAGATCCACCTAAAAAACATAATATGATCACAAAACAGTGGTAGTTTAAAGAAAAACATCCACTATTGCACCATATTTTCTTACAAAATAAGAAAGAAAAATTGTACTTTGAAGTTAGCACACATAGGCAATACAATTAATGAAAACTTTTGTTAGAAAAATGCGATTTGAGGATGATGAAAAGAGCTCCCTATAAAAAATCTTTTTTTTTTTTCCTTCGACATACTGTTTTATTACTGTCCTGAACTTGCAATGTCTTTGTAGGACAGTGGTTAAAAGAATGACAGGCAGATTCTATGCCAAAAAGAAAAAGGATCTCATGGTATTTTAAGAAAATCCCCCGAACGACAAACAAAACCTGACAGTATGTCCACCAGGTGATGAAAACTCATTCTGTCATATACAGTAATGAGGCCCAGTGAGTGTATGTGTTTTTCTGCTGAACCGCAGGATGTTTGTTTTTTATTCTTTGGCACAGATGTCATTTTCCGTTAAATCTGCATGTAACACGTTGCTGTACAAACACGTCTGAGCATCTTTTCAGATTTGATCTTAGAGAAATCCATCAAATAAACACAAGCTGTTTTCCACGCGTGACATCGCAGCGGCACATACCGTGCCCAAATAACACAGACTCTGTGGAAACAAAGCCACACAGAATCCATGAGAGGCTTTGTCATGCAACTCACATCTGATTATTATGCCTGAACCACTGTTTAATGGCAGGTTATATAATGATTGAAGAAGATAATTGGATTTCTTTATTTATTAGCAGTTTTTCCTTGCAATGTTAAGCAAAAAGTTTTTTAAAGACCAAATGCATTGTTTTGGATGTTTTTATCATGTTCATGCAGCATTTTTCCTCATGATAGAGGACACATGTAAAAGAATTTAAGCTTAAAACTGCATTTCCAAGTATTTTTTTATTCAAATCGTGGTAAATCAGGAGCAAATGAAAACATGCCTTTTGAAAAGCTGTCAGTTGTGACCCAGCAACTGAATTGGGCATGCCAAAGCCTCCCAGCTCCGTTCCATTCTGATGCTTCTGAGCCCCCACCAGTGTGTGAATGAGTGTGTGAATGGGTTTATGACTGCAAAGCGCTTTGGACTTTCGAGGAAGGTAGAACAGCGCTATACAAGTATACGCCATTTACCATTATCCACTATTCATGTATATCTTTGTTTTTCTTCCTCCAAGCTGGCATCTGGCTCAAAACTGTACGGCTGGATAGCTCTGATATTGAACGCCATTTATCTTGCACCTCTTATGTTACCTGTAGCGTGGTGAGGTGCTGTAAGCTAGTGGGAGAGAGAGGGATGATGTGATGTCAGCTGAAATTTATTTCTGCACAATGGTCACGCCCACAACTTAGAGGAGAGTGTCTGCTGCGCTGAACAAACTTTGTCCTAGAAAACCACACAGGTATTTTCTTTTTCATCTTGCCCAAAAACGACATAATCATAATTAAAAAACCACTGGAGATGATTAACAATAGATCAAAAGCTGATTGTAATGGGACTTTTAAGGCTTTGCAAAGTGTTTGAATAAAGCTGCACAGATGTGAGTTTTCTCATTGCAGAGAAAAACAATAATGACAAGATACACACCCTGTCAAAAAAAAGGGAGATATACGCATGGTAGAGATGCAAAAGTCTGCACAGACGGCAGTCAAGGACGGCAAAAACAAACTCAAGGTGACTGAGGAAGGCAGGTGCATTGGAGAGGTAGCACTAAGATGTCGACTTGAGGGAGTCTGGCGAGCAGGCAGAGCGAAGGAATGTGTGTTTGACAAAGAAAGACAGCCAACTAGGTTAAGAAGAGACATATGGAACTGCTGAAATATAAAGGCAAATGAGAAAGCGCCAAAGAGGCGGCTAACAAGTCTGATTGTTGACGTGGCAGGCAAGGAGCAATACCAGCCTCGCTCTTGGTCCTCAGGCACAAACAGAAAGACCCAAAGATGACTGACATGCTCGTTCAGAAGCTGAAGACTACTTTTAACTGGGTCAGATCTCCCACTGTTAAAGTCAGGGGGTAAAATGGAGAAACAGCCATGAGAGTAAGGGACAGATTAAAGAAAGATAAAAGATAGAAGAGTGGGTCTTCGAATAGGCTAGTCGACTATTCAAGTGAGATTGATTGTTTAAAGCTGCGAGAATGTGAGCGTTTAGAAGAGTCTGAGGGTGAGACGAAAAGTACGACAGTCAAGCAGGCACGCACATATAAATAACTGCAGCCAGATTGTTTACACAGCCAGGAGCTGTTGTTTAACTTATGTCATTTACCTGACGTTGTGTCTAAGGTGGAAATCTAAACGATAAAGCTGCAAACGTTGTTGCTGCTGCTGGCTCCCATATTTGTGTCAGGTGTATTAAATACAGGCTGTAGTGTTCCTGCTGTTATTGTAGAGATGAGTTGTGCGAAATGAGGTTGTTGCTGTATTAGCACAGCCTTCCTGTTCTCAGTTTGAGTGATGGCATGCCAATGCCCCTGGGGGATGAAGAGTTATGTTCCCTTGAAGCAACGATGACTGACTGTCACTGTTAAACAGACACTCTCGTCCAAAAGCGGGATCTTGCTCTGCTCCCCGCACTCTAACAGAGGCACTGTGACAGAAAGTATTGTGTGAGCCCTTCCTGATGATGCCACATGAAGCTGGATTTCAATGTGGGGCATTGTCATAACTGGCATCAGGGAAAGAATTATGTAAGAACTTTTTTTAAAAGGCCTATACCATGCAAATAAACCCTTTTGAGCTTTTACGTGTATTACAATGTTGATTCCTCATGTAAAAACAACTCCAAAGTGGTATTTCCATCCATTCTCTCATCTCTGAGTTTTCCTCTAAATCCTCTGAGCACCAGCCCCTCCCAATCCACGCAAAAAAGTGGGTTCTCACACTGTGACGTAACAAAGTGAGAAACAGCCCTGCGCTTTCAGCACCACCCCTAGGCTAACACACACTCCCACTTTCTCAGCTGAGCTAGCGGTGATTGGCTAACGCTTTCCTTTCATGTGCACAGTACACACATCCGTCTTCGCAAAAGTTCAAATGTTGCTTGTTTTCGCGGGCGAGGCCAGCTCTAGGTGGACGTCATGAAATGGGGAGGGCCCACCAGTAAGGGAAAGCCGCTGCCTCAGAGATTGAGTCGTCTTACTTCGGAACTACAAAAAGAACTCATATTTCATTAAAAAATTGTTCTTTAATGTGTAATCCTGTATATGGATATAGTTTACTCTGAAAGGCTTAAGAAAAGCATGATAAAGGCCTTTTAACTGTTTTTTTTAAACAAAAAAGACTGAATGTTACCATCATTAACTGTAAATACAGTATGAGTTCATCTCATGACAACTAGGAGCAAAAATGAAAGTATTGCATTTATATTTTTATTTAATGTATTGCCCTTTACTTACTCTGGTTTATTTAAGGTTCACCACTGTCACTTGCAAGGAAACTGAAATTGAGTCCAACGTCCATCACTGCTTCCTTTTTTTTTTTTTTAACTACATAGTGCGTTTTGTAGTGCTGACGGAATCTACAATACAAAACCGAGTGCCCTTGAAAATTTCCCAGAAGTCTCTGCAAAACACAAGTGTGCATCGATTTTCACTAGATTGGCGAATATAAACCACAATGCATTGCTTTTGAATAATCAATAAAAAAGTATTTTATGAATGTGTGAATGTTTATAGAAAAAAGTATTTTTTTTTTATAAACATCCAGGTTTTCATCTTCAGAACACAGTGGATTTACAATTAGTCTTTGTAAAATGTTGGTATTTATACTATTAGGTTATTACTTTGTGACATCTGTAACATGGTGTCTGAAGTCCAGCACTATATCGTTTTTTAGTAGTTAGGGAGTAGGGAGGGAATTCAGACATAACCTAATTCCTTCATTTTTCCATCAGAAAAGAGTTAAGATGAATTTTTACACCTGTTCAAACAACCGGATTATCTGAGGTAACAAACTCCACTCCGGATCAAACAATAAGGTGAAAGCAGCATACCTATTAAAAGACAATGTCCTTCTTTAAAAAAAAAAGCAAAAACAAAAAAAACACCTAGTATGATTTAAATCGCAAGAATTTAAACTGATATTTTTTTGAATAATCACATCATCCTGCAGCCAGGAGAAGCACCGGTGAACTTGGTTTGCTGGGTCTTAGACAATATCAGTAACAGCAATAATTAGGATTTTTCAGAAACTGATAGAAAAAAAAACAATTTTTGTCTTTGATTTCATGGATTGTATTGTTTCAGCAAACTGCACTGCAATTGTGCTAATCCAGTCATCCTTCAACCATGTATGATCAAATCCAACCTCAGTCCTCAGAAGACATTCTCCAGTTATTTCAAAGCCCTCCTCATAACTGTTGGGGCCGCCGCGTGTTGTGAAATTGATGGAGTTTGCCTTTAAATATAAAGGTTCTGCATTTGATTTATGAATTCAATATTTCAGCCATTTTTTTAGGCATTTTTATTTTAGCCGGAGTCACTGAAACAGAAATGTTGTTGATTAGTTGTCGGTGAAGTGGCTCCAAAGTCATTATGCCTTGGTGACATTTTCTAGATTTATCATTTAAACATGTAGAGGCATCTCATCCAGGATGAGAGGTCAGTGAAAAAGTGCCTTAAACTATAAAAACAAGTTAGCTAAAACTCCTTCATCGACCTAGAAACATTGCCTGGAAGTGCACAAGCGTAAATGTGCACATTTGAGTAATTGGTTCCACTATGACTGAGCGAGCAAGCATTTCCGTGTTTCTGACATCATGTGTACCATTATGAAGTGATAGGGCTCATTTCTTCTGAAAATTGAAAAGTTGACACCAGGTGAGAGAGCTGTAAGTTTGCTTAAACACATCAATGTGAATGTTATCCCTCTTCTCCTTCTCAATGTATAAAAATCACCAAAAATTAAAGAAAACGAAAAAAAAAAAATTGAAATTCTTTCACCCATTACCCGTGTCTGGATCACAGATTCCATGCTGGTGGCATTTGCAGGGCACGCATGCTGAAAGAGGCCCTCCGCCAGGTTCTTGTCGGGTGAATCCTGGAGCACATCCCTCACAGAACTGACCAGAGAAGCCCCGCGGGCAGGAACATTGTTCCACCCACGCAGCGGGGACACTCAGGGGACGGGAAGGGATGGAAGCGGAGGCGAGGGTTACCCTGGCAAGCTGTGACGTATCTGAAGAGGAAGGAGGAAAAGGGGAACCTTAGTGAGACTTAAATCAGGTTACTAGAAAATAGAACGCTCTGTTTATACAACACGAAAATATTTTTAAACCTGTTAAGAACACCCAAAACTAAATTTTAATCTGAGTGGGTCTCTAAAACGAGAATTCGATCCACAAAAATTTAAATTTGTCAGCACAGATGAAAACTGACCTGATTGTTATTAATATAAAATATTTGTGTAATTTTATAGTTTGAATGGAAATTATTTACAAAGTTTTATTTATATTTTTTAGCTCAGCTGCTATTTTTGCTGGGACTGGAACAGGTTTTAAATAGCATCTACCATTTTTCATGATACATGGTTTTAAATCAGAGGAGAGGCGGTTATATTTTCAGATTTATCTGCATAGCAGATTCTGCCTCATGTTTACCCTGACAGATTCGTCTAATCATATGGTCGATAACTCCACATTTAATGCGGACTCAAACACACACATCGTCTGAAGAAGAAGTCAGACGCTTTAATCAAGCAAATTATGAAGCCCTGAGAAAAAATATAGCAGGTGAGGAAAAGGAGGCAGAATACTACATAATAGTGTGTTATAAGAGCACTTTCTGGGGTTTAGGAACCTTTTTTCCCCCTATCCTGAACATAACCCCGCACCCCCCCAAACCTTCAGTCTCTTAGCTGCAACCAAACAAAATTACTCCATTTGTGTCCATTGCAGTGTGTGCTCTCTCTGAAAGCAGAATTAGATTGTAGAAGAGTGCATTGACTTTTAAATTTATATATGGATTTTCTTAAATGAAACATCACTTCTGATATATTTAAAGTATTTCATTTGATGCTATTTGTTTTCCCCTAAAGCTCCCCCTATTTTCCGCTTTTCTCCTTTTATACTGATCCTTCTGTCAAAATACAAGGTGAGATGCACTTTCACAACCTCAGCTCACAGAGCAAAGCAACTTTGCCCCATTTTTTTTAACGGTATCTCTTTTATATTGTGGCAACGTGTTAGATGAACCATGGTTAGACTCCCCCAAAGACGTTTTTTTTCCTTCACCTAGTCTCTGATGAGCTGCAGCTGACCATGAGCTGCATGGTTAAACCACCATTCTCAGAGTAATTTCACATGCAAGAGCAACAAAAACACAGATTGTAAAGTTTAATTTAAATCAGACAATGCTTCTCTTGTAAAATCCCAGAGTGCTTTGAACATGGAACATGGGATGAAACCAGCTGTCAGCTGACAACTTTGGTTTACAGGAAGTAGCTCAAAAATACTAACTGTTCTCCAGTAGTACCATTAATATTTATTAGAAAGTGGTAGGAAACATCAGGCTAAATAAATTGTATGACAGTCTGGGAGCAGTATTGCCTTTATGACTTCCAAACAAAGCATGCAGTTGTGTTTATTAAGACTAGTGATGCAACACCTTCCCAAAAAATGAATAAAAAGGTAAAAAAAAAAGACTATATTAAAAATACGCCAGTGCTGACTGAAGCGTTTGCTGAAAAAAGATTGTAATTCTAAAATGCGTGTAGTCTGCCATATTGCTTCTATTTCACTAACAATAGTTTTACTACATCATGATTTTCATTTGATTTATTAAACAATGTTTCTTAAATTTGAGCTAACGATGAAGGAAAGTAAATTGAAATTTTAAACCCTGTACTACTAGAGCTTTAGTTCCAGTGTTGACATTATTTTGACTTCCGTAACTCTTCAACCGTTTACACCATTAAGGTAATGCCAGTGGATTCTGAAGTGTATAATTTGGGGTCTGGAATGCAACAGTTTAGGGAGGTACTTACAAAATCAACGTGAATCAACTGTTTTACTTAGACAGCTCTTTGGTCTTGGCCATCGTGGAGTTTGGAGTGGGACTGTTTGAGGTTGAGGACAGATGCCTTTTATATAGATAGTGAGCTCAAACAGGTGCCATTCTAACAGGTTAATGGAGGACAGAGGATCATCTTACACAAGAGGTTATTGGTCTGTGAGAGCCAGAAATCTTGCTTGATAGCAGGTGACCAAATGCGTATTTTCCACCATAATTTACAAATAAATTCTTTGAAAATCAGACAATGTGATTTTCTGGATTGTTTTTCTCATTTGTCTCTCATAGTTGAGGTATACCTATGATGAAAGTGACAGGCTTCTCTTATCTACTTCATTAGAAAATTTACACAATTACACACTTTTTTTGCCCCACTATTTGTGATGTCCATCTGCATCCACACAGTAGAAAACCACACCAGGGTTCACATGCAAATGAATAGAGACATAAATCTTTAGCCAGATCAAAGTTTGATCACTTGGTTTAAACCAGAATATGTTTGAGCTTTCACACCAGCAACACCAAGGAAACTATTCAAAGGAATCGATTCTGGCCTAACTGGGCACTGAATTGAATTGAAGAGCATTACCAACTTTTGTTAGACACACATCAAGAGAAGTTGTGAGACATAATGATCTGGGTAAGGCAGTGGGAAAGGTTAAGAACCAAAAGGAGGATGAACTGTGGCTTCTAACAACCTCGGATCAGCCACTTCTTTTAAGGGTGATGTAACTTCCTTCATCTACACCTCTGAGGGATCATCAGACAGCAAGCCTGTTCTCCTCCGTCACTGTGATGTGCCTGGCCTCTACCCTTTCCCTGATCTCATTTGCCACATTCAACAGGCAATATGTGGAATTGGAGGAGTGAAACCTATATTTCCGTTAATTAAAAGTATTTCATTTGGAGTCACGCTGTGCAAGTTCTGAGTCAATCAATCCTTTTCTCTCCAAGAAACCCTTTCAGACCAGTCAAGATTTTACCAGGCGTAAATGGCTCACTGCAGCCTTGGAGCCTTTTAAGGTACCTTTATATTAAGCCATTAAACCATTGATTTCTCATTAATGTTCCGTATGACCATGCGGCCTGTTCAAGACTCAATTTTAGAAGCAGAGAGAGAGAAAAAAAGCCTTTGCTGTGACTGATGTCAAAGCCTGCCTTTTCAGCCTAAAGACAACATTGTCATTAAAATAAAATAGTTCTGTTATTACGGTCTCTCTGTAAGGCAGGCAGAGAAATGTAAAAGTGAAAGGAAAAGAGGAATAAGGTGCTGACCTTGAAACCAAATCTATTTAGTGACGCCTGTTGTGTTGCCCATGGACTGCAAGCTGCAACACCCGACTTCGTTAGCACGCGGATGTGGGCGGCTACAAAAATCCGTTTGATGGAATATGCATGATTGTCCGCTGTTTGTGTGCAAACGTCTGGGCTAGTGTTTGTGCTTGTGTAGGAAGAGTAGGTGTCACAACGTCTGCGCTGAGCAGCTAATTAAAATGGTGAAAGTAAATGAGAAAGCTGGTAATTTTGCCCAGCTGTTCTGTCTTCTCCACAGTCACATCCACTGTGACGCCTCCCAGATCCGGCTTGTTTGTAAAATGAAACTATCAGATAAAAGGGGGAGTGAGGACATGAGAGGACAAGAGAGACATTTTCAGAACTAAGATGGGCAAAAATGTTTCTCATAATGAATTCAAACTGTCTGCATTTTCACTGAATAATTTCAGTTCCTGTAAAAGTGTTTACAATTGAAATAAATTGATCAAAAATGCATGCAGTTTTTTTTTTTTTTTTCCAAAATCCAGTAAGAATGAAAGACTATATGATAAATTGGATAGTTTGTCACCACTGTAGATCTTATACCTGATGTGGCATTCAAGGTTTAACAAAATACAAGCACCTTTTAGGTTTAAAAAAAAAAAAGCATCAAAAAGGCTAAACTAATTTTGTCACACACATAAACTGTTTAGTAAGACACAAAAGCACACACTTACAGTTGTGTCCCCCAGCATTGCTGATTTTCAGAGCTGTCAGGTTGTAGAGGAGGTGCTGGAGCTCAAAGGCAGACAGACGAGGTTTGAAGCTCGTCTCATATTCATGAAGTCTGTGAAATGAGAAGACACGAAACATCATTTGCAATATATTTTATGCAGCACATGTACCAGCTATGATTAAAACACCAGAAGCACTGCATTTTACTGGAGCAAACGCTGAACACAACAGAGTTAATCTGCTTTTGTGGAAGATTTATTACCAACTAAAGTGATTTCAAAGCTATTTTATTGTTCTAAACTACTGCAAAGATAAGAAACTCCCTGTCATCTGCGTGTGCTTCATGTTTTGATGGTAGGCTATATAAAGCACGACCAGCACTGAGTGGTGGAAAAAAAATGTAAATGTGCTGACTTCAACATATATTCAGGGTCTTGATCATTGAGGTTTGCCATCTGCTGAAAGATGTTTTGCAAAGCCAGGCGGCACAGCTGACATCTGCCCCTTTAACTCCTGGAGAGTTGCATTCTTTCCATCATGATGACAGGTGCTGTGTCAGCGACACACAGCTGATGTTGTGTTGGAAACCGTTTTCCCATTTAGGCTGCATATACATTTATGGGATATAGACTTATGTAGGAGAAAAGTGTTCTAGTTTATGGTTCCCACTGTGTCATTACGGAGTGTTGGCACAACTCTAATGACTTTGAATTTAGGCGACACTGAACCAGTTTCTGAGATTCCATGTTTTAGCCATATATAACTGCAAAACTCTAACTGTCTGTCTGTCTATATATCTATTAGCGATGCAAAGATTCACTTTCCTTGTGATTTGGTTCAAACCTTGATTTCTGGGTCACAGTTTTTTTCGGTTCAATATACGGTTCGTTATTAAAAAACAACAAAAAAACGTTATGAATTTGCTAATAAGCAAATGAAAATAAAAAAAAAAGCTTTTAGCTGGCTTATATATACTAAGCCTGGTGAAATATGGTCACTTTTTATGTTTATATCGCTTTTTAACAAAAAAGGGATCATTTGATGCGATGAGTTGTCGTGGTAACGGCTACAAGGCCCACTCTAAACCAATTCTTGCTATCACTGTATTTTATTTTTAAAAACATGACCTCTTTGTAGCAGCGTGTAACTAAACTTCAATCACAAGCTGATAACTTCATTTTAAATTATAATAAAGTACATAATAGTAAATATTTATGAACTGTATCTAAAAATACTTCCAGTGTGCTGTTCACATTTAAAATGAATGCAGCCATATATCTGATTAAAAGTAAACATAAAAACCCCAATATGCAAAAAAAATAAAGAAATTCAGGAGTAAAAAATAGCAACTAATATCTTTTGAAGTTGTTAATTTGTGTATTCAATGGGTAGCATCATTGTTTTAATATTAAGTCAATAAATGCACTGCGTGAGAGTATATCCCAATCAAAACATTTTATGCTCCTCAACATTTGCATTTACCCCCATGTAAGTGTCTTGCCACACACTCACTCTTGATGCGGCGGGTCCTTGCATCCTGGCCTGACATGTAGGCACAGTAATAAAGAGAGGCAATTACAAACTGGGCCTCAAAGCCATGGTAATGGAGCTGGTCAGAGAGCGATAAGCAGAGTATGCATGAAAGGGAACAAACTCCCAATCATGCTTTCCCTATGGAGTGTCACTGTCCCTTTTAATCAGCAGCAAGCAGAGCGCGCAGAGCCGCACTGTAATTAAGCTCGCCCCGCAGAGGATGAGAGGCGATCATCAGAAGAGAGGAACTGAAAACAATGCTGAATACTTTCGCCGAGACTCGTAAGCACCCTCGAAAGATAAAGATGGATAGTGCTGCAAGGGGCGAAAAACATTATTAATGTGCGAAACGGAAAACTTTTAGGGTCCTGCAGGTGAGCTTGTAATTAATTGTAAAAGAATTTTTATCGTATTAATTTAACATTCATGGAAACATCTTATTACCATAATTTAGCTGTGCAGGTTTAAAAACAGAGCGTAAAATGAAAAAGGACAGCAAGCCAGTGGCGCTTTCTTATGATTGAGGTTTCATGCATTGTAAATGTACCTACACTGAATATTCTAACATGTTACATTTGGGTTCTGATGCTCATATTAAATTTACATTGTTTATTATTATAAAATGACAAAGATTTGATATAAGCGTGATTAAAACTAATACAAATTACTAAAAGCAAACCAATGATTTCAAAAGGATTGTTCCTGGATATTTTTGTCTAAGGGTGTATTCAGACTGGAAAAGTCGGTTGGTCCGAACCGAGTCCACTTACTTTGGTCCGGACCGAGTCCCGAACCTTGCGTTTGATCTGTATTAAGACTTAAACCAGTTTGGAACCAAAGCTTGTAAACAAAACTATATGACTACAAATCTCTTTAGTCAGTGGCAAAGATAAAGCAACGAGAGACAGAAATTATGGAAGTTCTACACTGTGTAATCCTTGTAGGAATAGTTCACTGAATCAAACTTTATATTTTGCTGACCAGTTTTGAATTTCTGTATCAATGTCAGGTACAACACTTCCAACTTTGGTACAGCGGAGGCATGCTGCAAGTTGGTTACTGAGGAGACAGCGGCCATTAAGGTACACTGATAAGGGTTTTGGACATATAGATTGTTGGTTAAAACAGTGTGAGAAGCAATGTACTATACATTACACTAAAATGTACATTACGATGTTTACATCCCATAATTCCCGGCTATGGTGGCTACAGTTATTGAAAATTTGTTTAATATCGTAGGAAACAAACTCTGGTTTACTTTAGGCAAACCAAATGTGTCCAGTCTGAGTACAGCCTTAAATACACCTAGCATAATTAAAAGAAATAAAGACAGCTGT
Organism: Oryzias curvinotus; assembly: GCA_023969325.1. Classification (NCBI taxonomy): domain Eukaryota; kingdom Metazoa; phylum Chordata; class Actinopteri; order Beloniformes; family Adrianichthyidae; genus Oryzias; species Oryzias curvinotus. Next base: position 24,100,162 of record CM043717.1, read on the forward strand.
GGATGATCAACCTTAACCCTTGTGCTATCCTAGGTACATTAACATTGGGAGTTGGGTCATCTAGACCCCACTAGACAGTGCTCTGAACCTTTTTTCTTCAATGATTTGTGATCTTCACTGGTGTCCATGGATTACATGAAATCCACTTCACCTTTATCCACCTTTGTCATGGTAGGGAGAACACGTCAATGTAAGGGTGGGGTCATGGGATAGCACAAGGGTTAACATGGTGTGATAGTTAGGGAGACAAATAAAAAAAGGACACCATCAAAACCAAAAAACAAGACCAACAAAACGAAATCCAGGAGCTCAATCCTCAGAAATCTAATGGTTTCTACCGTAAATAAATTCTCCTTTTTCTGTGAAACATCTGTCAGGTATTGTTATTTAATTCTAACTGAACTGCTCTATTGTGTATTTTTACCAATAGAAACACTTTATCTGGCAGTTGAAAGCAGGCGTCTTATTACAGTTTTATAAATGCTCAATAATCAACAAAAAGATTATGTTTTTATTCTTTCAAAAGCATATGCAGAGCAGATTCACAAATTGCTGCAAATCTAGCGATAAAACTATCCCACCCACAGATTTAGGGGAAGAGAGTAAACACCAGAGAGGAGTTGAAGCTACTTTTCATAAAGCGTTCACCTCTTCCTCTCAATTACCCCGGCACAAATCCCCACAGCCTCCATTTGCCTCTCCATCAGATTCTAAAATAACCTCTGCATCAGGTGGGAACAAAAAGCCACTTAACAGGTTATCGTGTTTACCATCGATGAATGCACATGCTGTCAGTCAAGACACAGGCAAGTAAATGTGTGTGTGTTTGTGGAATATGTTTATGCTCATGTTTATTTCATATTCTGAGAAACACATATTACCATTTTTGAAATTCTATCACTTTGAATGGCTGTGTTGTATCTCATTCATGTGAATTCATACTTTGTAAGTAGATAAATTTTTTAATTGAACAGAAAAAAAGACGTGATTTTTTTTACGCAGACTACCTAAGCGCTTATAAATGAAAATGACATTGAGATGTCACACCTAACTTTCTACATTCAATTACTCTCAAAGAAAGAGTACAGTGTGGTTCAGATGGAGGCATTTATCCGGGACAGTGGGTGCAAAGTGAAAAGTCATTACTGCAGCAGAGACAGAAGAAAAGGACAGAAATATTTGAGGTGACAGTCAGCTGCAAGCTCTGACCCCCCCCTCCAGGAGCTGGATTCTTTGAATGAGCAAACAAGATAGATGCACTTTTGTTGGGTTGAAGACGAGGCCACACACCTCTGCAGCTTAATATGATTACACACAAACTGTAGATGAGTCAGGGGAGGGGAGGGTCTTTGTGAAGGGTATTTATTTCCAAGTTTGATCCATCTACATGACAGCCTCAGGATTTAAAATGTAAAAACTGTTCAAGATGTTTTGTATGATGTAGAAATGTAAATGATTTGTCATATTACCTGAACAGTAGTTTAAAAAAATGCCTGACCACAGACTCAGTAATTAGCTGACAGTCTACCCCCCACCCCCCCACCCCTCCACACACACACAACCACACTTCAGTAATGAGGAGTGGGCCCTTCTTGGTAACAGCGGGACCTCTCCATGACACCGTTCCTGCTTCATTATAATATATATTTAAAGAACAAAATGATGAACCGATTCAAAACTTGAAATGCTCAAGGAAGTTACCAATACTTTGATTTTTAATATATATTTGGTGCTCAGTGGCATTGATGATTGACTAATATTGTTGTTACTCCCTCTATAAGTACAGCCTGCCATTGCACACTCAACTAAAATCATTGACAGTATATGACAATTGGACTGAGTTGCATTTCAAACAGGAGGTACCCGTGCCCTCCATAGCCAAAATCCCATAGACTTCTATTGAGAAATAAAAAGCTATTAGTTGTCAGAATAACCAATCTTGCTTTGATACGTTTTATATTATCATAAAACCACAGTGGATTCATAATTAACATTGATAAAATGTTCATATTTATTAAGTTTTATTTCAATGGGTGAAGTCACATTCACTCTGTCCAGTTTTCATATACAGTCAATGACTAAAATAGAGTTTTAAACCTCAATCCACACTAGAATATTCATATATTCTAGTATGGCATATCTTTATTCCCACATTATCGTTTTGACAGTAAATGTCTTCACAATTCCCCTCCATCATCCATCTATTTTCTGAATCCACTGAATCTCCTTCAGGGTCACAGGGTTGCTGGAGCCTATCTTAGCTACTGTTGTCAAAAGCTTGGTACACCCAAGACAGGTCACCAGTCTGTCACAGGGACACACAACCACAGACTCTCATATTCACACCTGAGAGACAATTTCGAATCACCATTTAGCCTATGAATCATAATTTTGGACTTTGGGAGGACACCGGAGTGTCCAGAGAAAGCCTCGGAGAACATGCAAACTCCACACAGAAAGAACCCAGATGGGATTTGAACCAGGGCCTTCTCTTTATGAAGTGAGAGTGTTAACCACCATACCACTGCGCAGTTCTTCCACCCGTTCATCCAGAGCTTTTTTTTTTTATTTGATTTATTTACATGTATAACGAGTTTTAACAAGACTGACCTATTTTTGAGAGACATAGATGCCCTAGAGGACTTTTGTGAGCCAGAAGAAAAGTCTTCTGAGTATATAGTAAAAAAAAAAAACCTTTAATGTGGGCTCTTCAATGCAATTTAACAGTTTAGTGTTTTCTTTGTTTCACTTAAACAAACTCGGCAAAAACAAAGACAATTAAATCCCTTCTTGGGGAAGAGGAGGGTTTTTGCAGCGCTGGATGATACACTGAGGGAGTTGAAATGGTCTGTGGGTGTTGAGAAAAAAAAAGAATAACACATAAGAAGACAAATTGCAACAAAACAGTGTGAAGGAGTTGCTGAGTGGGATGAGAAGGATTACGAGCTACAAGACTTCAGGCCAAGTGGGGAAACAGAACAAAAATACAGTGAATAAGTTGAGCCTGTTTTTGAACAGGTTCCTTGTGGAGACCGGGGCACCTGCATCCACTACCCTGGGCTGACAGGCCTAATGAGATCTCTCTGTGACTGATTAGCTGGCTGTTTCTCCACAGGCTGTCACACCAGGGTTCACCTCTTCAGCACAAGCCTGCCTCTCCATGACAGCCGTTCGCTCTTCAAGTTTGACCAGTTTCTCTTTTGAGGAGCAACAGTGAGGCAGGACATCAGAAACCTTAAGGCAACAGTCATACCCCCCTCAGCAACTCACTTTAAAGCAACCACTTTCAATGACAAGTCACCGTAAACGCGCATTTTGGGCTTTCCGCATTAAATGCGCACAAAATGCATGCCCATTATGCACATTGAAAGATAAATCAGGTAGAAATTTTTTTGCATTTCGATTTGGAAATGACGTATGAATGGAGTCCCCTGTGACTCACCGAAGTGCCAGCTATTTAAAAATTGATCATGGAGGAGAAATTAATAATAGCGGTTTGCACCCGGTCAGAGTTACGGTGGACATGTGCAAGTAAACAGCACAAAAAGTAAAATAATCCCTTCCCTGCTTGTCTAGTGTGAACAGCATGGGCTAAATGATCCTCACACCTGCGTCGGTGTGAACGTAGCATCAGACGCTTTACGCAAGATCAAGTTAAGAACATTTAGATCATATAATTTCCTAGAATTTTCATTTAAAGTCTAATGCCAAAGGTCTTTCAGAAAAAATACAAGGTAAAACTTAGATCTGTGCTAATCTGTAAATCATTTGATGCAATGATGGACAACATGCATGATTAACACCCAAAATTTGAAAAAAAAGTCTTTAAAATAAATTAATAAATATCTGTCAGTTTTCTTTCAAGTCTCATGTTTATGACTAAAAATCCTCCACCTGGATTTCTGACAAAAACAAATTACAGTACCTTGTTGCAAATGGGTTGAAAAAAGGCACTTTATAAGTCTTCTTTAACTGCACTTGATCAGAGAAAACTGTTTCCATGGTGCATGGAAAACCTCTTTCCTAAATGAGCACTGACCAAAAAGCAGCAGTTCTGCAGAAATGTAGAAAAAATAAACATGTAAAATCAGTTCTTACTTTAAATTCAAAATAGCGATTTAATTAGACAAAGCCAAAACAAGCTGGGACATTGCACATAACAGTAAGTTATGAAGAAGGCGTACTGCCAACAACAAAGAAAGTTAACACCAGCTCTGCACAGCAGAAAAGTGTCCTGGCTTGATTTGGATTGCTGTTATGTTTATCTAAATCTCTGATTGTTTCCACAAATTACAGTGGGCCTATATTTTCTTACATATTGCCAAATGGTATGGATCAAAATAAAAAAAAAAGAGCAAAAGAAGTTTGAACATCTGAACATTTTCTAAAGATAAATGCACTCTGATTGCTGCAACACTAAGTACCCGTCATCATCTAAGAGGCCACATAATGCATCACACCATATGTGAGAAGGAACAACATGCTCAGATCTAGAAAACTGCAGATGTGAAAAGCAAAGTGCTGCAGTGAGTCAAAGACGGTTCAACTCAGACACTCATTAAACACAAACCAAATATTTAACTCCATCCTAACTTTGTCATTACATTAGAGAAACATTGGGGGAAAACTCAGGAAGATGGTCTACAGCTCTTTCTAGGTTGTGCACAACTTAGCATGCAAAACTAATCCTGCACACACACACAGTAATCTCTCGCAGAAGCATCAGAATACAGACAAACACCTTCTAATGAGGAGAATTTTGCACTCATTTCTAAGTTTTCCTCCCATCTGCTGCATGTTATGCAGAGTAAAAAACAAATCGCATGCAATAACTTTAAAAACTATTCATTTTAATCTTATAATTTTGGCAGGAGCATGTGCCAAAGTAACACAGTATCCATTAATCATGTTATTTGGTTTAATTATTAGGTTCTGCTGCACAGATTTCACTCTACTCGCCTTTTGCTTGACCACAGTTTCTTTCAGAATAAGGTTACATTTAATCAAAATTCCTAATCTTAATCTCATGCACCCATACAGGGGGTTGACCGATGACTTTCGGGTTGTATGGGCCCGTGAAGGGTTTTAGACAGGAGTGGCCGCAACTCAAAGGGGGCGCATGTGTGTCTTGCAGTTCACTTAAGGCTTATACAGGCACTTTAAGTGACATCATAAAAATGGAACGCACCATTGTTGTGTATAAGTGTATTTTGAAGTATTTGTAATTATAATGTAAGTCGTACACCCTAATAATATACAGGTAATACATGAGCGCCTGTAGGACAAGCACAAAAACTATGCTCTGATTGATTTTGGATTGTCTAATTTCCTGCAAGCGTTCAAGCATGATGCAGACACCGTATTGGCAGCGACTAAGGCATTAAATGATTAGAACTAGTATTGTTTATTTTATTGTCGGATTATTGAGGACTAAAAAAATGTTAAACAGTTTGTTAACATGTTGGCTAGCTAACAGAATAAACCATGAGCATATTAGCTAACAGACATTGGGCAACGTTGGAAGAGAAAAGTGATAAAAGTGATGGTTTCATAGACTAAAACATCCCAACCTACTTCATGGTATAGATTTGTAATATTAACATGATTCTGTACTTTCTGTCTTTATCCACGTTTGCCTCAACTGTGATGATTAGTTCAATTTTATCCACCAGCTAAAACTGTTTGTGTCCAATTCCCAGCCCCACAGCTGGAAATGAAACCAGAGAGACCACCTACTGCAGATTTTCCCTGCAGGCCACAGACCAACCCCTTTCTCCATCTTACACTCTGCATGGTGTTACTACATTGCATTTAGCTTTCTTTACATCGCTGTGACCTGGTCATAAGGGCCTCTGGTGCTACCTCCTATTAACTTAGAGTGGAGGAATGATCCAGTTCTAAATCAAACAGGTTTTTTTCGTGTAATTTGCATAGCATTGCCACCACTTTTCCTTCCAGGTATTGATCCTTTTCTTTCCCTCTAGCACTTCTGTGTGGTTCTAAATTGTGAGCTCCCTTGCAGAGGCAGCTACTCACATTTCTTTTAATGGCATTGGAACAAGTCGGTTTAAATTTGTGCTTCTTATGAGTTTCAAAGCTTTAAAAAGGTTCTTTAAGATCTTTTTCCCAACTGAAACACCAAAATAACTTTGTTTCTATTTTTTTTATGAATGAGGCATCACATTTGGTTTGAAGACTAGAAATATTTTCATTCATGTATAAATATTTTAATGCATAATAATACTGACTTAAAACTAAACTATCTTGTGCACTGGAGACTTCACATATTGCATGAAGTAGCAAAAAATAACCGAGTCAGCAACAGGCTCACAGTAGAAACCAACATCTCAGCAATAAAGTTTTAGTACTTTACAGAGTATAATTTGGTCAACAGCTTAAACCACAGAGAGTCTGTGGTAGTTTTCATACCTGACAATGAAATGCTGCATCGGGGAGTTGCTGGGGTCAGGATGGAGTATTGGTTTGGGGTAAAGATCAGCTGAAAGGGTCATTCCGGAGCCTTCGAGAATAACTGTGAGGCTATTGGGGAGGAGATCATGGGTCTCAGACGTGAAGGTGATGTGGAGAGGCTGACCGTAGCTGTAGATTTGGTGACCCAGAAATTTATCTGGAAGAGACAACACAAGCTGGATGTTAAAAGTTCATTCATCTTCTAAACCTAGAAGATGATTGCTGTATAATATATGTAAAATATAGGCCCGCTGTAATTTATGGAAACAATCAGAGATTTAGATAAACATAACAGCAATCCAAATCAAGCCAGGACACTTTTCTGCTGTGCAGAGCTGGTGTTAACTTTATTCGTTGACCAGTACCGCAGCTGTAAACCCAGGGCTGCCGGAGCCTATCCGTCCACTCGTGGGCAAAGGCGGGGGGGGGCATCCTGGACAGGTTGCCAGTCTGTCGCAGGGCCACAAATCTATTTTGGACTGTGGGAGGAAGCCAGAGTCCCCAGACCCCAGTTGAGACTTGAACCGAGGACCTTCTTTTAGTGAGGCACTATCCACTGTGCGACCCTACAGCCCTGTTGAAAATATGTAGCTATCTCAACGGAAGTTTGTTTGAATCTACAATTATTAAGATGTAGACAAGTATAGAAGTTGAAACTAAAAGAAAAACAAGCTTTTTGGAGAAAAAAAATGGTTCAACTTTTCATGAAGTGTATTTCAAAGAGGTGCATTAATTTTTAGCTCCTTTTTATGGTTTTTTAGTTAACATAAAAAAAGCATTTGTTTCCTTGAATAATATGCTTTGTTTGGCTGCTCTAAATAAGTCGGTTTTCCACTAACTGTGTCTTTTCCTTCTGTTGTTTGCTGTAATTACAAGACATTTCAGGAGGGGTTAGTAAACTCGCATGAGTGCATTGTAAAGGTAAAGCAACTGAAATGAAAGAGACATCTTATCAGCTTTTATCCCCACCCAATCTAAGCAAGTACATTGACTTGTCTTAGTAAAAAAATTGTAACTTTTTTGTTTGTTGTAAAACCAGCTGCCAGCAATGGTTTAAATGCAATTTAGTTACTTTAAAAAAAGAAAAAAAAAAAGAAAAAAAAATATATATATATATATTTCAATTTCTCTTAATTTTATGCTTTTCTTAAATGATTGTTTTTTATTTTCACTGATTTTTTAAATCTATATTTTATATTTTTTCTTGTTTGCACCTCTTTTTTATTTAAGGCTGTTCAGCTTTCTGCATATCCCTTCAGGGGTCACCACTGCGAACCAGCTTTTACCGATTCCTATAGCTGGTTTGGCAGAGATTTTTTAAGATGGATGTCCTTCCTGAAACAACCCTGTATTTAATCTGGGTTGGGGACTGACATAGGCAGACCCAGACTCCTCGGCCCTCTTTGTGGCTACATAGTTAAGGGTCTTGCACCCACCCAAATTAGATAAAACTCATCCTGGGAGCACCCCAGGAAATCTAACCCTGATATCCCATGTGCCATTTCTGCACTTAACCACTGAGCCATCCAACAGCCACCTTTTTTTTTCATTTAACAAATATTTAATTTTTTTTATTTTTTAAGAATTATTAAATGAATTTATATTTAATTCCTATTTCCCCATAGTTTTTTGTCTAAATGTTTACTGTACTTTATTTCAGTAGAACACTCTGTGGGACCATGCGTTTAGATTATAAAGCTACACTTTGCTTTTTAAACAGACAGAGATATAAATACTCAATGATGTACTCAAGATTATTGCTGTAGTTTTAACAGAAGGAAACTAAGTCAATACTAACTAGATTTCTTGGAAGTGACACTTTATTATGAACAAATGTCTTTGAAATGTAGTTTTTAGTGTTTACTTAATTTTGAATTTTGAAACGGAAGCAGGAAAAAACGCTTTAGGCAAACAACCAGCAAAAAGTATCTCCCCTTTCAGCAAATAAAATATAAGGGACTTGTAAAGGAATTGTAGCCAGCCAATAATTTTTTTTAAAAATGAAAGATTTTTAATTTTCCTTTTTCATCTAAGTGAAAACCCTCAGGTGTGTCATCAGTCACCCTTCTTTCATCTTTGACTATTTTTGCACACCATAATGTTTTTGTTCAGAAATTCCTTAAATTCAATCTCATCCATTCTCTCCTGTGATATTAAAACGTTCTTCATGTAAATGCTTGCAACACAATTCTAATGCATGACTAACCGACCCTGTGGCAAACAGATGGTAAGAAGCCCTTTTCATCAAATCTTGTGTTTTTCCTCCATTGCCTGAAGTTCTAATAACTTCAGGAGTCCTCAGGATGGTTTATACATTTCAGTTGCTAAGAATGAATTCTACAGTTTAAAGCCCAGAAACAAACTTTCATCAAGTTTTTCTTAATGATGCCAAATTTGGTGTAGGAGTCACTGTTGATGCTTGTATGATCTGATCAGCTTTAATTTGTCTGACACGATTTCCCCCAATGTTTGGCTTCCTTAATTATCCAACCTTAACCAGTACCGCAGCTGTACTTTTACAGCAAACCGCAATTATGTGTTTAAAAACGGACTGGATTTCATGACCAAATGATCATAGGATCATGATCATAGGAACTGTGCAATAATCATGGGAACTGTGCAATACTGTGATATATTCTCATCTGTGCAATCCGCAATTGGAATGGAATATATCGTATTGATATGTCTCCTATCTTACTGCTTGTCTTAATCTCACTGTAAACGGCTGGCCCGGGACCAGAGACACAAATTACGTTACTGTCTCCACCAATCATTACCTTAAATGGTAAATGGTAAATGGCGTATACTTATATAGCGAAGGTAGAAAGCGCTTTACAGTCACAGTCCCATTCACCCATGCACGCACACATTCACACACACATTCACACGCTGGCGGCGGCTCCGCTGCCGAACACTGGAGGCAAGGTGGGGTTCAGTGTCTTGCCCAAGGACACTTCGAAACATGGCGTGCAAGGCGGGAATCGAGCCTGCAATCTTACGATCATGAGTCGACCGCCCTACCGCTGCACCACGGCCGCCCCTTAGTCATACATCATCAGTCTGACCAATCAGAAGTGGTTAAAGTCTTCACTTCCTTGTTCCGATTCTGCTCTTAAAGTTTCTCAGTTCCAACAAAAATACCAGCTAAAGCTCGTCTTTAGCGGTGTAGCTTTCCATGGGATCTGGTATCAGACCGTGGAACAAGTGATCAAAACAATGAGGTTCAGAGAAGCAAGTCTGTCTGCGATCGGTGGCGGTTTTGCACTACGTCTCCCATGATGCATCATGTTAAAGAGACAGTGTCTCAGCGTACAATGAATCTTCCCTGTTAAACGCCTTGAAATCACAACAAACACACATCAAACAGTTTTTAAATCTTCTCGATGAAATCAGAAGTCAACAGTTTAGTTCTCCTTCAAGGTTTGTGTTTATTAACAGCCAAACATCCCAGAGTTTGGTCCAAGTCATCTTTGTAACTGAAACACTTTTCTAATAAAGTCTGGATTATTTTACATGTTAAACTTCAAGAAGTAATAACAACATTTAAAAACAGGATTAAGGGGAAGTGGCCAACAGACACAATTAAACTAAACTGAAACAATTGAATCATCTAAAAGAAATAAAACATTTTTGTTAAAGTTTTCAAAGACTTCATCTTTGATTAAGACAAGAGAAAAACTAATAGAGCTTCAACATGTTCACTTTTTCTGTTGCATAAATATTAGCCTTTTTGTGTAAATGTTATCAAACATATTGTGATCTTATAACTGTTCAAAAATTACAGTTGCCTTTGCACCAACATTGAAAAAAAAAAAAATCATTATTTAGAAAGAACATATTTGTTTTTTTTTGTGGGGCTACATAAAGTTTCATGTCAATAAACTGAAGGATTAAACAACTACCAGGGTAAAATGTAAAATAATTTAGTTAAAAATCATTACTGAAAACTAACATCTTTTAGAAAAAACAGTGTGGAGGGACTGGACATCAATACAGACTATAGAGTTTCTCCATTTTGAATTTTTGGATGCTGGTGTGCCGCGGGATTTTTGTCAAGGATATAGTGTGCAAAAAACGTTGAAAAACATTTCTCCTCTATTCTGTTTTGGCAGATGTGTGTAGGACCAAATATCTCCACTTTTGGATTACATCAAAAAGGAATTGTTTCAGAAAGAAACTACCGGTAGTTAACTTGAGAAAATAAAAAGACCGGGTGCTTCTTTGTCTTTTTTCCACTATGAAACTAAAAACAAAGCCAAACTCATCCTCCACCACCATGCAACAGCATCTGCCTGCCTGCCCTTTTTTTTTTTAAATTTGTGTTTAATTGCTTTTATTGCTTTCTATGTGTTGTATTGTTGTATTGGTCTGACTTTGTGTCCAGAACCTGGGTGGTAGCGGAATGTGTTCTGGAAATGATTGAAAGACAACAAACTAATACAAACTACCAAAAACATTTCCAAAATTTTAGAGCCCAGTTAAAAATAAATACAGTTTTGTGGGGAGATTCTGAAATGTTTCCCAGTGTGTCCCAGTTCAGTATTTTCCCGTAACTGCAGCCGTGTATTTTTATTTTTATTTTTTTACATTTTAAGGAAACAATGTGATGATTTTCTGGCAGATGTGTTTGAGAAAGAGTGAAAGCGTGACAGTTTGCACGGTTGGTTGCCATCTTGTTTTTCAGTGTAATTGTGTGTGAAAAACCATCCTGAGATCTTCAGGGGCTCCAGATGGCTTTGGCATCAAAACTGAGATTTTTTTTTTTTTTTTAGTTATCCTTCGTGAGGGGTCTCTTTAATATTCAAAGCAATTCTGCGTTCTGTTAATCAAATACCAGCTTTCATTGCCGGTGAGCTGTCCTTTTCCAGCCCACTCTTATCAACAGCTTCATTGTTTTCTCACCTGCATGTTGAATGACTCCTTGATGCCCTGAAATGGAGCGTTTAGCTCGGCTGGTTTATTTTCACCGATAATTACAAAGAAACGTTTGATAGATTTTTTTCTTTTCTTCAAAATAAACCTATTAAAATATATGCATCTTTGATGTAATACAGTATTTTTCATTTATTATAGAAAACACAATGTCAATTTCACGATATCAAATTATGAAAGCAACAGGGGGAGAACGCCCATTTCAATGACTACATTGGTCATTTAACTCTAAGCAATTATTCGGTATAGGCAGGAAATGAGAGACACGGGCAGTAATTAAATATAAAGCACATTAGTTATGCGAGTGATCAATAACTCTTATTTCACATCTGGGAGATCTGAAACAAAACACGCAAAACAAAATCTAAAGCATGGAAGGAAGATGTTTAAAGTTTGTGCCTCAGAGTTTAAGAGAACAAACTTTGTTTTGGAGTAAAGGTTCTAAACTAGTGTGTGCAACTTTAGAAGTATATGACAGAACTGAAAATACAGACACTTTCATGCACTAATTTAGGAAACAGTGGGCCCTTACTATTTTGCAGTTCATCTTTCACAGTCTCATTGTTTTTCTTCACTTCTGTCAATCAATTTTGGATGTTTTTTTCTTTTTCTTTTCTTTTCTACAGCGGACTGTTTTGCATCCTGATTGGCTGTTGACCTTGCCATGTCTCTCGTACAAAAAGCATTCAGCTTCCAAAATCTGCAAAAATATTCAGTCGTGATCAGACCTTTGTTTTCATTCCATAATACAGGGCTTAGTTCTCTATAAAGGTATGAACTTTAAGAGTTTAATAACAAAGAAAAGTGAAAATGTTATTCTTGGTCTTATAAAAGAGTGTAGTGAGGGGTTTTACTGCCTTGAAACATATTTAATTCCACGTCCCAGATTCCTCCTATTGTGTGTTAATTTTAGAACGTAGCCCCACAAAATAAACAAGAGAATACTCTATACATTATGCGAAATATATAGAAACAAATTAAGAAGCAGTATAGAAATAAACAGGTATTATTTATTTGGCCTGTTACATCCATCTATTCATTTCTAAACTTACTGAATTTTTTGGGGGGACACAGGGTTGCTGGGGCCTATCACAGCCAACTAGGTGAAGGCTGGGTACACAGAGACAAAAGGCCACACACTAATATTCACACCTAAGTACTACTTTAAAGCCATCAATTGACCTATGACCCATGATACATACATTTTTACACCACACAGAAAGAATCCAAAACTTTGTTGTGATCTTTAACCGTCTTCTAATGTTTGTTCTGAGTTTTTGCACAGAACTTTAAAAAACAGTAAGAATGTACATTTCTTTTTTTAGATGATTTATCACTGGTGAATCATTGATAATGGATGCTATATGTAAAACATCTAAAGCTGCTGTTTTGGAGAGATGCTAAAAAGTAATTACCTCCATCTGGGTAGTGACGCACAGAAATAATGACTAATGAGAGAAAACGTGTGTTCACAGAAAATAAAAGTCAGGAAATATTACTTTGGAAATTATTAATAATATGGAAAATGCTGCACACACCTCGCATAATCTTGGGTAATGAGCCTAGTAATACAATAGTGTGACTGTACCAATAACCCCTCCTTAGTGCTCCCTTACAGTTGTATGCACTAATGTGTCAAATGTTGCAAACTGGCTAATATTTCAATTGGGTTTTCATTTGCATTGTGTGGTTCTTTTTGTGCTGCTGAAGCAACAAAGCATGCATTTTCCACAACACTAACAGCTCATTAAAAATGGCCCCACTTGTACTGCATTCTCCAATGTAATGAATCATTTTGAATATACAATAAAAGGATTAGTCATGTTTAATACTGCATGTGCATCATCAAGGATTTGTAATAGTAATTTTAACTTGCATAACAAATAAGAAAGGATTGCATTGTGTAACAACTGTTGAATAAAACAAGGTTGTGAAATATTAGGTGGTTCTTATGGTTGATTCAGACCGATACTCAAACTATCAGTTAAAACTTTAAACAAAAGGCTTGAATTTGGAAGAGCTTTTAATGTCAAACATGTGTTTGAAGTGTGGTAGTGCAAAGTCTCTCTCCTATACTATGACTAAAACACAGTGATGCATTGAGTTGTTTGAAGAGCCTCTGAGAATAGCTTTTATTTAAGCATTGTTTTACCTCGCTATAGGGCAGTTTACCTTATGTGGTCTTGCTCTTTGTGTAGAAAGTGTGTAGTGAGGGGAATTACTGCCTTAAAACACATGTAATCCATGTATCGTATTTCACATATCGTGGGTTATTGTAGAACAGGGGTCGGGAACCTTTTTGGCCGAGAGAGCCATAAACGCCACATATTTTTAAATGTAATTTCGAAAGAGCCATACAATAATGTAGCGTCCCTGTCCCACACTGAGGCACGGAGACTTAACCTTTTTTAGGATTCTTTATTCTGGTTACTGCAGACCGTAACCAACCCCGTACAACCAATTCAGCAACTCCTTAATCTCTCCCGCTGAGACGAGAGCGCTTCTCCCGCTTTATATTCCCCCCCTCCCGCTCCAGCGCTCCCATTTCCTTTGTTTGGCCCATAGCTGAACCCCATTGGTCCAAACTACCTAACAACAGGTTGAGCGACAGAACTGAGAGCCAATCAGATCTCTGCTTGATGCGTTCAATGAACTCCAGAACTTTTAACGTGGCCCAACAGCCACCCAACTCAGTCCGCAACAATATGTTTAAAACTAAAAATACAAGTGAATGTGAGCATTTGATGTAATTTCAACATTTTTAAAGTACAATAAGTCTGTGGATTCTTTTTAATAACATGGTTATGCTGTTGCTAATAAATGATGAGTATTTCTCGTGGTGGTTTTGCCGATGGTCTAGTCTGGTTGATACCTGGTGAGTTTCAGCTTCATGCAGGCGTTGAGACTTTAAACGTGATCTCAGGTTGGTCTGAATGTTCTTTAGATGTGACAAAGGCTGCTCACATGCAGACGTGGAGCCAAACACACACACTCACACACTGCAGTGAGTGACGTACAGCGTACAGCGTTTTTACAATCCCTGCGCGATTCACCTGCTGCCTGTCTCCACCCCCACCCTCTGCTTTCTTCCTCACACATCCCGTCCCCGCAACTGCGCGCTCTTTCTCAGAGACGGGAGCGCGCAGTTTTAGGCACGGCAATTCACAGGTTTTCGGCTGGTACAAACTCTGTGAAATAATTAATAATAGTAAACTGAGTGCTGGCGCAGATTTTTTTTCTCCAAGCACCGCTACTACTGCGCGCCCCTCTAGCATGGCATCGCACACGAGAAGGACTGGTCTAATGAAAACAAAAAAAGTATAATTGAAGATTTGTCTGCGAGCCACATGTGACCATCAAAAGAGCCATATATGGCTAGCGAGCCATAGGTTCCCGACCCCTGTTGTAGAACATAACCCCAACAATAAACAAGGGAATACTGTATTACACAGATAAACTGTGACCAAATCAGGATGTGAAAGGGGCTTATAGCAACACCCACAACACCCATTGCATGTATAGAAGAAAAAAGGGCAATTGATGCTATGCTGATTGCTCCACACTTAAGAGTGCCTTTGTGAAACCAAACCAGTTGAAGATCTTAAAATGTTCTGCATACCTGCCCCTTCAAACTGAGCCTTTTAGACCATCCTATGTACCTTAAAGATAGTGAGTTGTTTGCCTTTTTTGGTGACCAATGAGACTAAAAAGCATCTCTTTAAGACGCCTGAAAGCTTGCAACAAAATTGCTAAATTAGCAGCGCATTGTTACGGTTCTGTTTCTTTGCCCTTGTGGTTTGTTTCCTTTTTGTTCTGTGATGTTTTGAGTTTAACTTCCTGTTTTATTTTGTAGGGTTTCCTGTTTTGTTGTTGTTTTGAATTTTACCTTGCCCCATCAGTCCTGAGTGTTTCCACCTGTGTCTTGTTGCCTTGTATGTATTTAAGTCCTTGTCTTCCCTTCCTCCTGTGCTGGTCCATATTGTATTGTTCCCCGGTTTCGAGCTTAGTGCGTTTCGAGTATTCTCGCCTGCTTAAGCAGTGGTCTTTTGGTTTTTGTAGTTTTGTTATTAAAACCCCATTCCCCTGCAACCTCCTGCCTCCTCTCCTTCTCTGCGCCTGGGTACTCCCTCATCCTCTCCCCGTAACACGCATATGGTAGGTGATTTCTGCGAAGTAGGATTAAAGTTGCTTTGAGGCAGTAGAACCGCTCACTACACACTTTATGCACTTTTATCAGACAGACATTAACATTTTCACACTTTTCTCTTTAACACTTTTAAAGTTTAAACCACAGAAAAATAAATCCAGCATTATAGAATTAAAAAAAAACAAAGATCTACTCGATAACGAAGATTTGTGAAAATGTGGCAAACTAGATGCCTTCTGTGCAGAAGACACAACATGAGGAAACTGTACTTGACAAGGTCAACAGCCAATCGGGACGCAGAATACAGTGAACTGTTTTAAGAAAAAAGGGATGCAAAATTGGACTGAAAAAAATCTACATAACAGTGAGACCACGATAGGTGAATCGCGATAACAAGGGACCACTCTAATACAGAATACAGCAGTATGGGGGGAAATTAGTTTTTAACACAGAAAAAAATGCTGGTTTCAAACCATTTTGTCAAGTATAACATTGGAAACGGGCTGCCTTGAAAAATCAACAGACTAAGTGTTGGCTTTTGCATTTAATTAAGCAGTGGCTCTGCTCTTGTTTTCTTCTTTTCTTTTTTTATACATAACTACACAGTTAAATAAATTGTGTTCGTCCTCTAATGTTTTATTTATCTATTTTGCAAGTTATGAAAATGCAACACAAAAAAAATTACACATTATTTTCCATAATATAAAAAAAAGATATCTCTACTAATTGGAGAAAAAAAAATGGATGGTAAATTATTAATTAGTAATTACACTGCCTTTTAAATTGCAGTATTGGCCTATTTTTAATAATTTATACCAATATTTTAGGGAACCATCTTTAGTCTGTAGTGCTGGATTTCAATCTGAAGCCCTCCAGCTGCAGGCAATCTGCCAGAGGCACGTAAAGCCGCCATCACAAGTGATAGATGCTCACATAACTTCTGTTGAATGGGGAAGGAGCTTCCACTCAATCAGATGGTTTAGACTTCTCACCAGCCAAATTAAATCAACTCGCTTTCGATTAAATCAATGTCACCTCTCGCAAACAAACCCCCAGTGACACGCAGTGCACAGACATTCTCCAGGCCAGAGCGAGGTAAAGGAACGTTTCACTTTGAGGTGTGAGGAGCCTGAGCTGCAAAGCCATATAAAGTGACCTGCAGTCACATCGCACGGAGCAAAGCAAAACATTTTTTTAGATTCAGCGGCTTTGAGTAAAGAAAGGGCATCATATGGCAAGGCGGGTGAATGTGTGAGCTAACCTATTGCGGAAGGGAATCTGTCTGTAGACTGTGTTGTTAAATCTAGCCAAGTTGTTTGGTGGGAAATTGGGGTATTAGGTGTAGAATGGTCAGTCAAGAGTGAGCTGTGATCACAAATAATCTGCAGTCCCATTTAAAGCACTTTAGCCAAGAAACAAATGCTTTCTTCAACAAAAACTGGTTTAAACTACATTTGGGATGTGATGTTTTGGAGGAATTTTGAGGTATTATTGGGAGTTTAAACAAAAAGAGTGCAAAGTGCATGACAGTAATGTTATGTGCATTGTTTTCTTTCCTTCCATCCATCCATCCATCCATCCATCCATCCATCCACTTCTGCTCGTTCAGTACGTGGTTACGGGGGCAGCAGCCTAAGCAAAGATGCCCAGACCTCCCTCTCCCTGGCTACTTCCTCCAGCTCCTCCAGGGGGACCCCGAGGCGTTCCCAGGCCAGTAGAGAGATGCAGTCTCTCCAGCTTTTCCTAAATCTCTCTTGGGATCTCTGTCCAGTTGTACCTGCCAGGAATACCTCCCCATTGAGGCGTCTAGATGCCCGTGCCACCTCTGAGCCACTTCTCCAAGCCCCTTTTGGGTGACCGAGCTTCTCACCTTATTTCTAAGGGAGCACTCAGAAAGCTCATTTGGTCCTCTTGTAATGGGATCCCGTTCTCTCGATCATGACCCAGAGCTCATGACCATATCTGAGAATTGAAATGAAGATAAACCGGCAAATTGAGAGCTTCGCTCTCTGATTTAGCTCTCTCTTTACCACAACGGACCGGTACGGTAGTCAAAATACAAGGGAACGCTGCATCAATCCTTGCATTACTGTCAAAACTCAGAACATATTGCAGAATTAGCCATGTTTTGATCGATCTTTTAGTCTCTGCAACTGTAGATCCGATGTTTTCACTCATTTTCTATATTTATATCCCTCTCAGCATACTAAATATAGATGGGTTTTTTTCACACCTCCTTTTTTATTTTTTACTCTTTTTTTTTACCCTTTCTACTGTATCCCTCAACTCTTTTTCTCATTTTCTCTCTGACAGCTATTATTTGCTTTGCATATTTCTGCAGGGCAGTGCCACCAGAATGAGTACCATGTAAGTTGGTTTCAAGAAGCACTCAGGTTGTGTGAGGCCCCTGGCTCCAACAGCAGTTTGAGTATAAATGACAGGTAGCCTAGGGCTGCGCTCAAATGGGTTCTTTCTCTCCTGAGCTGAACACAGGAGCAAGCATATGCTGCCTTTTTCTCCTTTTACTAGAGGGATATTTCATTCAGAATTCTGTCTCTTTTTACCTTCTCTGTTTGCTCTTGTTTAATTTGAGATTTTCTTTGATGGTTAAAGCTTGGCAGGTTGGTCTGATAAAAAAAAAAAAGATGGCATTAACAGATTGCCGTACAGACTTGTATGATGTCCCCTTCAGCGTGAAACAGTTTCAGGGGGATGTCCGGTTTTTAAAGTCTGGTTAAACCAAATGTTTACAGTGATATTTTATGTTTGCTGATGACATTTTCTGGTTACTGAGAAAAAGTCTCAAATCGCCTTGGGAACTACACCCCCATCAACTGCCAGGCCGATTCAGTGGATAAGGTGCGGAAATGCAATGGTAGGGAGACCAAAAAAAAAAATAAAAAAGAGCGCTTACAACTTCACATACAGATTCACAAATGTCGGCCTTTTTTTTTTGCTTATAACTTGACATATTTGAACTGAAGGGAAAATAGGAGGGGATGGCAATTTGAAAGTGTTTACAAAGATGAAACATCTTCATGTGGTGAAAAATAAGGAGCAATTCTGACATCCCCGCTTGTGTAAATGCTTTGTTGGCCCGGCGGTCATGGGGAATTCAGGAATGCAATTCTCTCTTCCATTTTCTTTCATGCAAAAAAAAAAAAAAAAAAAAGGTTTTTCTCCCCAGCCAACATCCTCACCTCAAGAACAGCTGAGAAAATATTTTAGTCCACGGCCTGCTCATGACTGAAATTTTTAGAGGTGGGTGGGGGGTTGTAAACATTCCTTGCTATAGCTAACAATTCGCTAAAATTACAGACGATTGAACTCTTACTTGACAGCTCGAGCTCATGGCAAAGTGCTGTGACGAATACATTCACAGCAATCACAGGAGCTGCATTTTGTATGATGCTCGACACGCCGATGTCACTCAAAATTATCTTTTACTTTGTGGAAGTACACAGCGGAGGGATTTGAGCACAAACGAGAAATTAAAAGGAAGAGGCAAGGACGGAAGCGGTGGTGGTTAGATGAGAGAAAGAGGAGACAAAGAGCTGCCTTTAAAGCTGCTGCCTTTCTGCTCTAATCTTAAGGGTGGCTAAACATGCAACTCTATGAAAAGGTGTGTGGGGGAAATGAGGTCATTAATAGGGATGGCACTGCAGAGGATGCATGTATTTGTAATGCGGGCAATCAACATGCGCAAGTCCTGCACAAAGGAGATAAGCAGCCTGTCACAAAGCCTGTTGCCACCAGCTGGACCACTTATCAGCGTGGTGGCCTTCAGACGCACAACAGTTACTGTAAACAAGACGCTATGTACGCGTGGAAATATACATTTATATCTGCACAGTTTAATATAGTCGCACATCAATGACTAACTAGTGCAGGTGTTATTTTCTCTGTAAATGGCTGTTCCAGGCGTTAAACCTAAGGAATACAAAGTTAATAGGATTGCCCTTGTTTTTGCTTCTGGCCAAGGACTGCACAAAGCGGCTGTGTCTCCATGCCTAAAAACCGACTTAGTGAAAACCAAGAGGCCCGGCCAATTTTCCCTTTGTTGCCTTTCCAGCCAAGCCAAGACATCCAATTCCGTCAGACCTTTACTGCTGGGGCAGCTGACAGAAATGAACTCTCAGTCCTGTCGCTGGGCCAGCTTATTCCCCTATCTTAATGGCTCTGATAAGGGATTGGAAGAAGTGCTATCAGAAAAGCCATCGCAGGACCCGCTGCCAAAATACCAGGAATTATCTCAATAAGAAACAACAGAAACAATCAATCGATGTTATGGAAGCTCAAAAACTAACGTGATTTATGTTTTTTAACCACTGCAATGCTGATAGACCTTTAAGTCCCACTCCGATCATCTTTTGGGAACTTTTAAAAGTGTTTCCAGCGGTCTTTTAGGTATGAATATGCTTTTATTTTTTTGGCCAAACTGTGTTATTTTCTAGGACATCGTTTAGAAATTCACCTCTGAGTTGCCTCTGTTGGCACGCAGCAACCCTGCCCCTCCCTTCCCATCATCCCTTGGTTTACACTGTCTCTTGCTAGCTTACTGCCCCTCACACTCCCAACCTAAAATTACCGGTGCAACAACTAATGAGCAATATTGGAGCTATCCAGCAGAACAGTTTTAAGCCAGACGAGGAAGATGAAGACGAACATGGATGTAGATGTATCAGAATGGAGCAGACCAGGGAGCTTGTGGCCCGTCCAACATGTTTTTTATGCAACAAATACACTTTTTTCAGTTTTTTCTCGTCTGCTCCTGATTATAAAACAATTTGAATAAAGAAATACTCAAAAATACAATTATAAACTTGCACTATCAGAAACTATCAGAAAAATGCAACGAAAAACACCAAGAACTACAGTCTGAGGGTATCTAACTAGTACTGAGAGAAATAAAAACAAACCAACAGTGACTTTTACCGATAAAAAAATAGGAACAATTTATTTTCCAGTGTTCTCAATGACATAGACTGTACCAAGCCAGACCTTTTCTTTATGCTGCCGTTCTTCGTTTTTGTTCAGGGTTCTACTGGGGGAACTGGGTGGGTGGAGGGAGGAATCTGGTGAGGGAGGGGTCCCATCTGTGTGTGATTGTCCTGTGTTTTCTGTTTTAAATAATTTTCATATTTTATGACTGTTTTATCTGCTTTTATGTTAAGCATTTTCTGTTTTTAACCAAAATGAAAGGCGCTGTACAAATCAATACATTTTGAAATTTGAAGTTTGACACATAGACCTATTTATTTCTTAATGTTTATTTGGTTAGGAAAAAAAAAACTTGAGGTATACTTTATCCATAAGATTAAAAAATTATTGATAAAGTAGTGAAAAACAAGTTTGATGTTATTTTTTTTATTAATTTTGAACTTCAGCTGTTTTTTTTTTTTTTTAAGTATATCAAGTCTAATGTTTTGTATACATTTTCAAAGCTGGTTTAGGCGGAAGGCTACAGTGTTCCTAAGCCTGCCAAAATATGAATATTTAGATTTAAAATGCTGTTTAAAAAACGTGGAAAGTTGTGCTATTTAATGGGGTTATTATTAAGGGTTATTACCAAAGTGACAATCAAAGTTTTGTTTTTTTATAGAATTCTGTCTAAGAAAAAAAAAATCAGGCAAGAGACGGTCATGGATTTTTGCTTTTCAATAAAGTGACGTCCCAATGACAGCTGTCAAGTTACATTTGCGTCTGGAGCATTTTGAGTTGAAAAGAAAGCTTTAGTGCGTTTGGTCAAATGTAAAATGGGTGTGGACATTACACAGATGAATCTGAGGGGGGCAGATACTAAAGGCATAATAGGAACTAAATGGCAAACATTTATACTACAAGTAAGTCTTTCTCTACTACTTAAGATGTGGGCTAGTGTTCTCGTAAAGCACATGTGTCAAACTCAAGGCCTGTGAGCCAAATGTGGCCCGCCAAGTCACATTATGTGGCCCACAAGAGCATAAAAGTTTCAAATTTCTTAAAATACTTTTTTTTTTAGTTGATTACATGTAATTTATTTGTAGCTGTAGTTGTAATTATTCAATGTTTGCAGGTCTTATGTGTGTATGTATGCAGGGAAATAGTTGTCATCAAACCTTCAGTTGAATGCAAGGCTGTGTGCAGCCTATTTTTGTAAAATGTTACACGTGTAATACATTTTCTTTGCTGCTCAGTTTTATGCTATTTTTCTTTATTCACTTGGACAGTTTGATCCTTCATTAATGGAGTAATATGGGTTTTAATAACCGGACAAAATTTAAAAGGATTTATGCTAGAGTAACAGCAAAAATGTTTTATCTATGCAACTGTAATTGTCACGTTAAAAAGTTAGCATAAATAAACAATGCATTATTTAATTTTATTTTAAACACCAACACAAAATTAAAATAAACACAGGAGTTAAAAATGGATAAAACAAAATAATGTGCTTGGAGTGGGTAGAAGAAAAACCTTGTATGATCCCATCCCTTTTTACAACACCTTATGCTATGCATGTTTCTATTTACAGTTTATTTTCCCCTCAGAACATTCAAATGACCTTTCTGTATAGCACCTTTTCACGAGTGACATTTGCTTATTTATTATTATTGATCATTTCTAGCCATGTGACCTCAAAAGGTATAAAGCAAGTTTGGAGGATATATGGATCGTCATTGACATGTTAAAGCTAAATGAATTGAAAATAACCGTGCAAACATACAAAAAAAAAAAAAAACTATTTAAAACAAAACCTATAATTAGACTTTATTTACAATGTAATCACAATTGATTTGCTAAAGCCAACCCTCCTCCCTGATCAACAATTGGGTCTTCAGCTTTCTTAGTTCCTCACAATGACTTGGGTCTTTCATTACCCTCCAGGTTACATTTCAACAAATTGTCTGACTTGTTTTAAGCACGGCGCTCAATTCATGTTTTTTTTCTTTGCTTAATGCTTATCCTTTTTAGTCATTTATGTTTGGTGAATTGGTTTCTACTTTGTCAAGAAATGCTAGTTTGTGCATCTGCGTTTTCTCGGTTCAACACTTTGGTTTTGTGTTTGTTTGATGTTTTACAGTTGATTCTTAGTTTCAGTATTAAGATCAACTTTTTTGAAGTTTTTCTTCCTCTTCAGTCAGCTCCCTGTTATCCATTCACACTTACTCCAACTGAACTTTAGCACACCTGCTACTTTTTTTTTTTTTATCATAGCCCCTGTCAGTTTATTATCTCCCAATTTTCAACTGTTCCCTGCCAGATTCTTGTTTTAGTTAATCTAAGATGTCCTGTGGTGCTTTCACCTACTCTCAACTCTTTTTCATTTTATCCTGAAAAGACAAAAAAATTTAGTGGACAACACAGCGGTGATATAACTAGTGAAAAAAAAATCACTGCAAAAGTCGCTTCCCAACAAAAACATAATTTTGAGGATAAAAACATTTTACAGGACTCTTCCATAAATAAGTGAGTGATTTGTCGAATATAACTACATACATTTTGCCAAAAAATACTATCCTCAGAAGTTTTGTGAAGATTTTGTTAAAAAGAAAAAAAAAGACATGCAAGCTTGATCCTTTTGGGACAAACTTTGATCTTTTTTTGTATCATAATGAAATGAAAGATCATTGATATTTTTCTGAAATGATAAAATCCTTTGAAATTACTGCTGATTCAACCAGCATTTCAGTATAAGTTCTGGATTGCTTACTGGACAGTCAGAATTGAAATATGTCACCAATATTGGCTGCTGTATTCCTAGAAATGAGGATCCAACAGGACGCTGGACTGTGTTGCACACAAACTACGGGCAACATTTTTCCCGTCTATCACTGCTAATTACAGGAAATTTAAAGATAAGAGCATTTCTAGCAGACATTTGATGGAATTTTGTCCCACAGCAATAAAGCAAATATGTCTGGTTTCTTTTTGATGTTTGTTGTACAAGCCTGAAGTTATGACATGTAAAAAGTATTATATTTATTAGTCTATTTGTGAGTGGCAATGTTAGTGAAGTTGCTAAAAAGTTTTAATGAATGAAAAAGTATGAATTCTTACAGTTGATGTAAACTTCCAACACTTGGGAGGGATTTCGGGAAATAGCTACAAAACATGCAAAAACTAATAATAATGGCTCCACCCCTCTTTTTTTAACTGTAACAACTATAATTGGAAGAAATCAAATCTGCCATATACATGTAATATGCTTATAAAATCTGATAATAATAAAATCTTAATGGAATAAAGCATTTTGTTGCAGTTTTGCTGGTTAACTGTTTTGTGCATTTGACGCCTGAATTTATTTCCAAGTATGAAAAAAGAAACGTCTTTTTAAAAAGTATTTTTAATCTGGTAAATCAAGTTAATTTTGGAGCCAGTGTGTTTTGATGTACATTTGCATCAGTAGGGATTGAAGTGTTAACTGTTTTTCCAGTTTGGAGTCTTAAGTTTCATCCAAAGTCCTTGGATGTGAATTTAGTGTCCTGGTTTACAAACTTTTCATTTGTTTTGGTTTAATATCAATATATGTAATATAAATGCACTGATGGTCATTTTCTAAGCCTGGACAAATGTGTTTGAAAGCCCCCTTTTATTCCCCCAAGTAATTTATTTTTGGAGGCAAAACATGAAGACGCCTCCTGTGCATATTCAAACTGAAATGTCATGTATTAAGCTCTTGTTATTGCGACACACATTTAACTCAGAGTCCTATACCCAAAGACTTTTTGTCTGGAACATGGAGAACATGTAATTGTAGCCAGTAAGGCAAACAATAAAGCCAACCCTCCATTAGACATCAAAAATGTCTTAAATTTCCTGCGATAAGCTGATGCATTCAGGTGGATTTTATTGATTTGACAAACCATGTCGCCTCCTTCATCCGTTGTTTGCATCTTCAAAATGGACAGGGAGGTTGTCCTTCATCCTCTGGGGTTAAGGTTACAAAACAATCTTGTGAACTTTACTTTTTACTTTACTCACCAGGAGCTTTGTAGAAGCCACTGTCCTCCTCTGTGAGAGGCAGCAGGTAGACTTCACCCTCCTTCCACTGCAGGATATACTCCTCGCCGCCAAAGAACTCCCCCACCCAGCGGTCCTGATCTGGCATCAAAAGAGGTTCAGAGGCATGATAAAGATCACAACACTACCACGTCTGCAACACATGAGGCTGCAGACAAACCACAAAGTGATGAAATCAGTGGGTAAATATGTCCACAGTGTGGCAAAAAAGATACATCATGCACACTTTACTAAATCAAAATGCCAGAAACCCAACCAAGGACTCACATTTTCTCTAAAGCAACCAAAGACAAAACAATAAGCATTTGGAACAAAGTAAAATAAATGAAGCAGTTGATCAAAAGCAGAGAAAAAAAATATCACCACAATTTTTGGCCTTCTGGTATAATAGAGCTCCCGCTATTATAAATGAACCTCATTAATGGCTGGGGAGTCTAAAACAATACCTTCAATGAAGTCAGAAGTGATGTTGACAGGAGTGTAGTGATTGGATGAGGAGCATGCCAGTGAGTGGCCGAAACAGAAACACGGCTGACAGCCCGCTGGGTTTTGGAGCTGCAAATTAAAAAATCCTGGCTTGCATCTGCAGGTAAAAATAAAAGGTTATTAATATGCAGATGTTGTACAACCCGATTCCCAAGAATTTACCCTGCATTCTGCTGCTGTGTACTCTTTAGTTTAACCCCTAAAGATGATGATTTCTGCACAACGTTAAAGATGAGGCAGAAAAAAAAAAATAAAGGAGCTCAACTGGGAGGACATCCTGTTCTGACCTGCACACATTTCCAGGCATATAGGCGCTCAGGTACACCGCAAAAAACAGCTACGACACAAGACACATTACACAGCAGAGAACCTTGTTCAATGAGCTGTGAAATCAGTAAAAAAAAAAGAAAAAAAGAGTCAAGAAACAGGAAGAACTGAATTATTCAGTGGTGGTAGACCTAGGGCAGTGTCTGTTTCTAATGACAAAGGGTGTGTAGCGGATTTAACCTGTGTACTACAGGAACATGACAGGGAAGGCAACAGTTGGGCGCACTGTCATCTTTAAAAAAGGCATCCTTAAAGAAGAAAAAAGTTAAACTTTTGATCCTCTTCCTTTTTGCTGCACCTGCTGTGCAGAAAACTGCACATTTATAAAATGTCACAGAATCTGACGGGAAAGGGGAGCAGGTTTATATATTGCCATCTATCTACTGCACAATAATAAACAACAACCAGTAGCTTTGAAAAATGATTTTGAAAGTGAGTTTTTGAAACAATAATTTGTCATAGGTATAGTGTTTATTTTACTACATTTGTTTTACAGTGTTAAACTGCAATGATAGACATGAGTTAAAGACTGAAAATTGAGCGTTTGTTGTTTTTAACATGTTCTTTTGCCATTTTTCTCATGATGGAGGACACATATAAAGGAAATTAAGCTTAAAATTGCATTTCTGATTTTTCTTCATTGAAATCATTCTGACTCAGATGAAAAAAAATGCAGTTTGAAAAAGATTGTCTTTAAAAAATTTGCTGTGTGGGCCACACGCTTCCGGCTCCATTCTGATGGATCCGCATAATAGATCCGGGTACGTCTTTGTTTTCCTCGTGTGAGCTGGTATCTGGCTCCAAACTGTATGGCTGGATAGCTCCATTTTTGCTCGCCACTAATGTTAATGTTGGGTTTGTAAAGGGCTGTAAGCTAGCAGGAGAGTGTATAAACAGAAAACTGAGAGGAAAGGAAGCAGGGTTGCTCCGTGGCAACTCAGTGGGGAATTTCTCATGCATTGCCACTCTGCAGAAACTATGCCCTAGAAAACAACACAGGTTTGTTTTTTATTTTGATTTAAACACACATAATCATGAATAAAAGAAAAGTAGGAATGCTTTAAAATAAAAAAAATGATTGGAGTGGGACTTTATTGGCATCCTTTGTGGGAGACGTTAGGTGGAAGCTGATTCTAGCGTTGTGTTTTCATCCTCTTTGTTTTAAGACCCTATCAGAAAACTGGTGAGCAAACTTTTTTGGTAGCCAGTGGGAGGATAGTGAAATAGGAGCAATGTTGTCTCACTTATGTTTTCTTTCTTGTAAAAATTATGCTGCAGCGTTTTTAAGGCCTCTAAAGAACAAAACAGCAAGACCTATCTTTGTTCATCTAGGGTCCAGATGCTGCGTGTGACCCTTTAATTTAAAGATAGAGCAGATCCTTTTGGGGTCTGTGCTTTTAGACTCCTCTACCTTGAAGGGTTCCTGTCAGTTCTCCAACAGTATGAAAAAATATTTGTGAATCAGCCCCAGCAGCTTTGCAAAATAGCCAAGAAAAAAAAAAAAATCATTATGTCTGTCTTTAACTCAGTGGTGAGCTGCAGACTGTCCACCTTACAATTGTGGCAGTGCATGGTTGCTACAGCAGCTTACGCTTCACCCAGCAAATATGGTTGGAGTTTCTGGGCCTTAAATCCTTCTCAAAGACACATGCACTCTCACACAAAGTGTGCAGCATATGAACCACGTCCTTTTAGTCAGCCGCCGTTCTGCCAAGCTTGCACAAAAAGATACTGGATATAGTTGTTAAATTCTTTCTCTTTATAAATCTGGGAAACACACATGGGAACACACAGAAATACACACGGGTTACCTGAGCGTGCATGTGACATAACATAAAAGAATAGAAACTCACCTGCCACAGCTGCGTCCCTCCACATTTCGCTTACAGAAACATTGCCCGTCCAGAGGAGAGCACTCGCCAACGCTACCGCTGTGGTGGCACTCACATGGCCTGCAGGCAGAAAATGCTGTTTCCACTCAAGAAGCCAGAAAAATTTAAGGAAAATACACTACTTTCCATCTCATTCACTACCTTCAAAGTAAGCCCTTTAAAAGAGAAAATTATATCTTATGGCACGTTTAAGAAAATGGCATTTGAATGGCATGAGGGCTCAACATGGCCATCATCGACTCAAAACACAGGTCTACGAACTCCAGGTTTAAAATTGGTTAATGTTGGGTTTTAATGCACTTTAGGCAATTTTCTATACTTTTATCCAAGACTAATTATGTTAAGAACAAAGAAACATAACTGATATGTGTTTAAACAAAAGAGCTTTGTCAGCCTGGCTGAACTGCATGTTCCAAATAAATGTATAGGATGCAGGGTGACAAGTAATAAATCAATTGTTTTATTTTTGTGTTTTTTAGTTCTAAATTGAACATAATAATAATTAGTATTTAACACATCTAAGAAGTGGTGCGACTCACCTGAAAAGGACAAAAGAGACCTCAGTGTTTATTTAAATATGAGCTCTTAGTCGTTATTAGCAAATGTTATTCTGTTATTGTTTTGTGAATTTAAATGTGTGACTTTGAATGAACTTGTTGCATTGTATACTTGCATAATTGTCCACAGTAAGTCTTGTGATTGACTACTTGCTAATAAATAATCGACCATATATTAATATGCTTTAATAAACCATGTATTTTTTAAAGATAATTTATCATTTGTTAACTGGAAAAAACAATACTTTGTGTGCACTCATGTTACAAAACATGACTTTAGTTAAAGCACAAAAGAACGAGAAGTTTGTTTTTTGGAAACAAAACATGTTTACATCAATGGCCTGTCCTTTAGTTTTTATCTGTCTGTCTGTCTGTCTGTCTGTCTGTCTGTCTGTCTGTCTGTCTGTCTGTCTGTCTGTCTGTCTGTCTGTCTGTCTGTCTGTCTGTCTGTCTGTCTATTTTTGTGCAACCGTGATCACATGGGCTGTGGCATTAGCTGGATCATGCACCATAGTCTGGAGCATTTTTACAACAGGTCACATACAGTACCTGACTTACCAACCAAGCTGAGAAAATGTGCTTTCAGCATAAGGTGCTCACACCAGTCAATGAACCAGACTTTTGGGGGAGAAAAGTGCTTGTGGTAATATGCTATAGGTTGCCTTACCTGGGCTGCCTTAACCCTTTAACACCAGAGCTTTAGCTGTAGAGCTTTAACTGTATTCAAAATTAACATAATTTCAGCAGATTCTGTCGAGGAGAATCACATTATTAACGGAAAGTGTTGCTTAATTGAGCAAAGTCCAGAAGAAAAGCCGCTTTTCTCCTCTTCCTATTGCGTAAAATGCCAGAGTTACAGTATGTCAAAGAGGATGGGTTGTTTAGGTGTCATTGGCGACACCTTTGGTGTTAAAGGATCAATCCAGCACTTTCCACACAACTTTAACCCCTTAATGTCATATGTTACTAATTTGAGACGTACCGTTAAATCCAGAACTTCACCTCATTAAGCATTAATTAGGTGACCATAAAAACACATTAAATCATCTTTTTTTTTATAATTGGAAATAAAGTCCAGCATTAATGGGTTGAATGAGTTTAAAACACTAAACATTCCCCCTGCCTTCCAGCCCTACTGTTTTACACATCTTAGCTGATTGTGGAATGCCCTCTAAATTGAGTTATTATATGCAAACACATGAGAAAAGAAAGCGTTTTACAGCACCAGGATGTGACATTTGCATAAAAAAAGTAGCTGTCTGTCTCATAAAGCTTAGTGTGTATGCTCAGTGGATGCATTTGCTCCACCTTTTCAAGCACAATGTGGTTTGAAGTCTTGTTTACATTATGACTCACAGCAAGTCAAATTAATCAAGCTTACATGTGACATCTTTGCAGAATCACACTTCTAGTTTGATTAACACACTAAACAACAAAGTTGGTCGTTGACGTGGCCTCAGACTTTCTCCGATGTGCAAAAATGACTGTTGAGGATCTCTGCTAAACAACAACAATCATATTTATAAGGATTTTTTTTAAATGTAGTCCAATAGACCAGACAATCGTTTTTTTTTTTCATCATAATTTCGAAGTCATTCAAACGATTTGTTTACAAATTACAAACAAAGGCAGCAAAGCGCACAGACAGCCTTGCTCAAGGGAAGTGAGTATGCAAGTGGGTCAGCAGATACTTGAAAAATGTAAAAACATGTTTGATCCTGTTACCTGATTGATCACCTTTGTTTAAGACTATAAGACAGAATCTATTTTTAATGAGGTGTTATTACAAATAATTCAATTATCCCAAGGCAATCTGCCTCTCCCTGTTTCTGCTCCATTGGTCTGAGTAATTCACACCTCAGATCCACAGCTTGTGTTTGATACATGAAAAATGGAAAGCGTGTGTGCATGGACGTACGTTGAGCACGATTTTTCTATTACTAAACCTTTTTTTTCCATAAATTTAAGTCTTTGATTTGCAAAGCTTTTCGCGAAAAATGTGAAAGATAAGCACTGGTTAAAAAAAGCCAATTTGGCCTCAGACTGTCCACTTAAGAAGAGCACCTGTAAACTGCCCTTTATCATAAATGGTCACATATTCACAAATTATATATTTATATATGCAATTAGGGATCCTAGGAATTTTTTTTTTCCCTTTTATGAAAAATGATTTGCAGATGGATTATAGAAATCTCTTAAAAAAAAGGGCCTGCAAATGAAAGAAATTGGCAATTTTGTTGGAGTTTATCACCATTATTCTATTTTCTGGCCTTTCAAATGAAACAAAATGAAACAGCCCTAATTCTATTTAACAGTCAGTCCACTAGCTGTTGGGAGCCCATTCAAAGTTAAGTAGCAGAAATAATAGGGGCATCAAACAATCATTGAAATGCTCTTCAACACGATTAGAACTTAAGATTCCCCTGGCAGCTTCAGCGGGTCAGTACGGATAGACTTAGGAACATAAATAAAACATAATTCCACATCTGCACCTTTATGAACATCTACATGCAGGCTCACATTCACACTTAGTATTAAAGCTCCAAGGTCACACAAAGCTGGAATGCACCTTTTATCATCAAAATGCATGAGGCGAGTCAGTGCATCTTTGAATTGCAACAAAGCAGAAACAAATTTAAACTGGTGTGATTGTTCAAGGTCTAAATCTGTCTCATATCTGAGGAATGAATGCAAGTTGGCCTATCTCAAAATCAATTTAGCCCTCACTCTTGTGGCATTCTGCAATGATCAATATCAGAGCTGAGAACAAATATGGAGAATTTTTTTTCAATGAATGCATTACTTGAGTGCATGTTCAAAGTACCCCTAGAATGCATTTGTAATCAGAAATAAATCAGAGAATTGGCAGATCTTTCTTTGCTTTTTCGTCAAAAGAAATTACACGAGTCAGTGTTAAATATCAAATCAAGATAAGTTGACCCTTTACAATCAATAATTAGTCATGATAATAAAGGCAGATTGAGAGGGACTGTAATTAAAACTAAAAAATGTCTACCAACACAGAATAATTTCCACTCATGGAGGAAAGCGGATAATTGAGGCCAAGTTTCTCCTAGGGGTTAGCTGCAGCTAAAACTCTTTTGTGAAGTTTCTGAAAGGCAGTTATGCTGGATCTTGGTGCCATGGCAACAGATGGAGATGGCTGCACGGTCCCGTGATGGATTCTAAGAGTTCAAACACCAAATCTGTCGCCCTGTTGGTCAGAACCGGCTGTGACCAACTAATTAATGCAGATGGACAGAAATGTATTGTGTGCACATCTGCTATTACAAATGAGATATTTTTATGGGTTGTACATTGAACATTTAAAACATTTGCACTTGTTTTTTCATCTCACTGAAAATTAAAGCTACACATATAGAGTGGCCTATTAAAGTGCTCATTTAGGTGAAAAATTATTGAGTATTTGAAGTTGTAAATATTTTTAATTACAGTTCTAAGCCTAATTAAACATTGTTTTTGGTTGGGGGGTTAATATCTAATCAGCAGTCTGGTGAACCCTTCATTTCCAGAGCTGTCACTTGTGACAGGAAACAACACAGGGTAATTGTGGTTATTGTGTCCACACTAGAGCTAAAGGCTATGTCACACAGCCACTATGCACATTTTGCACATATTGCGCTAATAAAAATTGGTCATACGTGAATAAACGTGGAAAAAAGTAATAAAAGTTGTGGTTCTTTACACATAACTTTTACAGATATATCATGAATCAATAACGTTAAAACAACACATAAATCAACGTAGAATATGAACCCTGCAGGGTTATTGCGCTGTTCATATGCGATTTATTCGTCTTTCATGCCTCAATTACGTAATCTTAAAGTGATATGTGGGCCGTGTACGTGTTATAAAAGTTGTACATCATGGTGAATGCGTGAAAAGTTTGTCAGACATATGCAGAGATTCGCAGAAAGCCACAAATTTGCGTCAGCATCTTGAAAAAATCACGAAAAGTTTAATAGGATTTACGCATTAATTAATATAAACAACATTAAAAACATGCATAAACTGTATAATTCTCATTCGACGAATATTTTTTAACTCCAAACTGAAGTTATGTAAAGAGAGTAAAATATGTCCAACACAAAAGGCTTTCAGCTCTCATCTGTTTGCTTAGATGCTGGACAGGACAAGTTTAAAAAAAAAAAAAAAAAAAAATAACCTTCGCTGGAGATGTGCGCACATCTACGCATGACAAACGTAAGAAAAACGTATGAATTAAGTATATCACACATGTATCACAAAAGATCAAAATTTCATACAATCAAAGTGGGCAAATTTTACGTAGTGGCTGTGTGTCATGGCCTTGAAATGCTGGTGACAAAGGGCTTTAAATGATATTAAGTAGGAGTTTTCTGGGTGTTTTTAGTTGCTGTGCCACATTATTTTCATGCCATATCTCATTGCCACATTGTTTAGGTTAGGAGTTTGGATTTTGTTTTCCTTGAATACTCTGCTTCCTTAGAGCAGATGTTATGATGGATTTCATGAAAAAAAGCAACACAAAATAGTTGTTAATTGTCTTCACAGCACAAAAAGTGTTGAAAAGTGCAGTTTGTTTGTTTTTATTTTTTTACATCTACTAACCGTTTTTTTTTTTTTTTTACCTCTTACTCTGTTTTTAGTCTATGTTCAGTGAGCGTTTGGGGCCATAACTTAACCCAACAAGCAGTTTTTTGTAGTTTACATTCAAGTTTAAACACACTGGTAACAAGTATGTGCCTGTGAAATTGAGGTTAAGTTAGGGAAAGCAAGCTCATGGGAAAGCAATATTTACTTAACTAAGTTACATTAGTTCTAATCAATAGTATTTATTAAAGTCAATATATCATTTTATTATTTGAGATATGAAACGTAATAATTTAAAGGTAAAAAATGAAAAAGTATGAGTAATTTGAAAACATAAAGCTGTTATGCAATGCAAACAATGTTTGTTTTTCATTTTTCTGAGTTAAAAGCTAAGAAAATTATTTCAATTTGAACATTTAAACTACTGCATTTCTTTAAATCGGCCTTGCATCAGCATAACATGGATCTACTCATCTGTTAACAGTGGATGCAAAAGAAAAGGAACTGAATAGATAAAGGGAGAATAACTACATTTTTGTAAGGGGAGGTTCTTTAGCATTAAGTGTCACTGAATTTTACGTTTAGTATGAAATTAAAAACAGTTATCAAATGATTGAATGAATTTGCTGGCTGGAAAGAGAAGCAGCTAAATGAGCTTTTTGACAAAACTGAGTAACAGCTAAATTTCCAATAACAAAAGAAGTTCCTTTTTAATATGATCGTTTCCAATTGTCATTTTTACACATAGAATAACAAGTCGGCTTGTCTTTTTAGCAGTGTGACATGGTGTTTGGCACAGATGTAGTTGCTAATAAGATGCAGACTTTGCAGTGGTGCCACAGAGAGTTTTAACTCATGCTGCTTTACTAAACGGTTGTTTCATTTTGTTAGTGTGGTTTTCTTATTACAAAAAAGGAAAAGTTATTTGTTAAGCTTATTTTTTATTTAATGTAACTAAGAAATTAGTAGTGGAGGACCCAAAATGTATAGGAGACTGGGTTTGATGCCAAAAAGTAAAAACTTTAATATACCCAAAGCATGTTAAAACCATGAAAGCTTGCATTCATGAAGCAAAGGGAGAAATAAAAACAAAACAGGGATGAACGAGCACCCAGTGAGACTGACAGGCGGAAGACGGGCACAAGACTGAAAATAAACCAAAGGGTACAATCCACACTTTGCCTCTCCACAAAAGGGCAGATCCCAGATTCCCTGATGCAGTGGTCCCCAAACTTTTCAGGCCACAGACCGGTTTAATGTTAGACAATATTTTCACAGACCAGCCTATACGAAGCTTTTTTAGCCTCCAGGTTCCCTTAACTTTTGAGAGTAACGTTTATCTTCATCCTCTGTAAAATATCTTGTTGACTTCAGCCTTGTTCAACTTTTAAGGTGCAATGGATAAATAATAAAAATAAGGTGGTGTTTTAAAAATTTAACAACTGTAGCAATAAATCCATATTTAGAGTAAAGACTCTTGATATTTGTAGGTTAAATGCACATTTCTTTTATTGTGAGATCAAAGGTTATTCTTCTGTTTCCTTGTTGGCTCTTCTCTGCAAAACTAAACTTTCCAAATAATTTTGTTTCATGTTTACTTTGTTTGCTTGGTAACTTTTACTTTAGCGGTCGGAGCAGCAGCTTTAAGAAAGTAGCGGATGGATTTTCTACATGTGACCAAACAACTTGATGACATGCGTCAAAAATGAGTCGAATGTGGTGGAGAGAATCCAGTATTTTTCCAAAATAAAAGTCTCTTCGGAATCCGATTATTAAAAAAAAAAATAAGGAAAAACGTAGGTTGTGTTTTTTTCTCTGTGGCCCGGTACCAACTGATACACGTACTGGTCCATGGCCCAGAGGTTGGGGACCACTGTCTGTATAACAATATTTGGAGAGAGAGTGAACTTGTGGGAGAATCAGAACAAAATCAAACCAGTAAATTGAACAGGTCCTTGAGCTGCTCAGAGGTGAGGGGTATCATGAAGACTCCTTCTTAAGAAACAGAATGTTATGAGTAGTCCAAGCGACCCTTCTTAGGCACAGGGACTGTGAATATGTGGCTAAATTGGCCAACATCATCAGGTACAGGACACATGAAGAGGAGTGGCCAGGCAACACCCTATATATATATGAGCTGGCTTGATGTGGCATGATGGGACTTGAACAGGGCTGCAGGAAAACCTTTTTCTGGCATTGTGTATGGCATGGTGTGGACTGCAGTGGCGAGAACTGCCCCTGCAGCAAAGAATCTCCTTCTGGGTTGTGGTTGGTCAGGCCATTCTGCCAGGAACTGGTAGTGAAGGTCCCACAATGCAGGCTTCAGTGGCAGGAACTAAAAGCTTTATAAAGTCAAAGTGTGACAAAAACCATAAATACTTAAATTGAAGTTCATGGTGACCTGACAAGGATGAACTGACAACCAGACACTTAATTACACTGAGGATAATTAACCAAAATGAAGACAGCTGTGAGTGATTATCAACAGGGCGAAGACATAAAACATTACAAAAACCACAAAAACAGGACTTAAAAGACACCAAAGGGTACAATTCTAACAAGAACCTAGATTTTCTGTTTCAAATCAGTAAATCCATATCAAAACACAGAACATATATTGTTATATTGCCAATTCATTGATTCAAGTTGTGTTTTATTACTGACATTTTTAGGTTATATATTGTACAAAAACCTGCAATTTCCAATGACAGTTGGAAGGTCAAAAATAAATCCTATAAACTCATGTATTTTCTATTTGATATAAGTAACTTTTCTTATTATGCTATTTTTGAACACCAGACAAATCACACAGTCTAACCTTTTCAAAGAAAAAGAAGTGTTTGGGTTAGATGGGCTAAAGCCAATGGAGAGGTAGCCCTCACTTTAAAAAGCCCTCAGTCTTTATGACCGTACTGCTCACCTGCAGCCACTGGGGCCAAGAGAGTGGAATCCATCCTGACACATGTTACACTTGGCCCCCGTCACACCAGGACGGCAGACACACCTTCCCTCTGCATTGCACTGCAGACTCACTGAGCCTGAGTGGATATGGATCGTGCATGCACAAAAGAAAAGAATAAAAAAAAAAAAAAACAGGATTACTAATGCAAAGAAGAGCACTTTCAACTGGCCCAAAAAGCAATAGTCTATTGGTGATTACATGTGATGGATCAATAAGTCATTAATAATGTGTTGAAGTGGGAGTAACTGAAAATGGGGGTATTGAAATTCTTTTTGCAAATTACAAAGAAAAGTTTGGAGCAAGACTGCAGCCGATTTCACTGCAGTTATGGAGCACATTTCAATGTACAAAGTGCAACCAAACGGGGCAAAAAACAACATAAAATAGGATAAAATGAAAAATACAATGTACTAAACACAAAATTACAAAATCTCACCAACATCAGACGCATATTTAGCCAAAACTCTGCTGAAATAAAAAGGTCATCAGGTGTTTTTTAAAAGCCTCAGCTCAGTCAGTGGAGCGTTCCCAAGATTGGGAGTCATTACTGTGTAAATTCCAAAGTATGAGATTTGTAGAATCAAAAAAGCTTAGAGATAATGGGGAGTTGGAAACATGTAGAAATCTAAA
Source organism: Oryzias curvinotus (assembly GCA_023969325.1). Classification (NCBI taxonomy): domain Eukaryota; kingdom Metazoa; phylum Chordata; class Actinopteri; order Beloniformes; family Adrianichthyidae; genus Oryzias; species Oryzias curvinotus. Next base: position 24,136,159 of record CM043717.1, read on the forward strand.
GAAAAGTTCAAATTTAACTCTAGTTAAATTTTATAATGAATTCCAAAGTGAATTGGGAGCCTGTGGAGTGCTGCTGAAACTGGAGTGATTTGTGCTTTTTTGCTGGTGTGGATTAACAGATGTGCAGTTCTGAACAGCCTGGGGGTGTTAAAGTGTGGGTGACATGGCCTATTTTAATAAGCCAAAATATAGTAAATAGTCTCTATTTCATGTTGCGATTGTTTTTAATATTTTTCGAAAAAGAATAAATAACGAAAAACGCGATATAAACAACGAGGACGGCCGCCGGCTTCACGCATTCCGCCGAATTCGCGCCGCCCTGTTTGTGACGTAACGAAAGGCAGACAACATGGCTAGCACCGATAGCGAAGCACAGAGTGATGCTACCGTCTTCCAGCCAAGACCACTTAAATTTTTTTTTTTTTATCGTCTTCTCACAACTGAGGTGGTGACCACGCTCAATAATGACGATGCCCGCATTATTGATCACAAACTCTTCAGATTTGTTTGTGAAAGTTTAGCGTGTGTCCGCCAGTTTTGGTCTCTAGGGGATCCGTCACGCTGACCACGTGGTACAGACAGAGCCAATCAGAGCCGTCGACGCATCCGAAAGCGACTAAAACGTCCCATCATTGGTCAATTAGGCCGGGTAGACGAGAGATGGCCACGACCATAGAGGAAGCGATCCGCAGAGAAATATAGAAAATAAAGCTAAAATTCGCCGATTTCAGACAATTTTTTCATCCGGAAAGCGATTTGTCCATAGAGATCAGGTCTTTATTTCCAGGAAAGTACGTTCGGTTTGCTCAAAAACCCGGATTTCCGGGAATTCCCGGAAGACTTTCATCACTGAACGTTAAACTCACTCTCTTTTGTAATAAATACATTATGTAATAAACGTTAAACTCACTCTCTTTTGTGCCAGCTTTTCGGTCACAGATTTTCTCTTTTTGTACTGGCTCCTGCCAGTGCTGGTACTGGGCGTTTCTGTTTTTCGGACGTGCGCTGAACTTGTTTTGTCCATTGTTTCAGCAGCGTTTCTTGTTTTGGGAATTTATACACAGATACACTTTCACTAGAAGTATTGCTACATCCAGCTGCCACACAACGACTTGGCATGTTGATGATTAACAGAGAATTAACGAGAATTAACGATGATTAACGAGAGAAACGAAGACTACCTGCTTTGTTTACCTGCTGTCCGAAGCGGAACTACGGAAGTCAATGCCTTTCGTGACGTCACAGGTCATATCGGGGTCACTTCCAGCCTGCGCTCTTAGCGGCAAATTCAAATCTCTGATTCCTTCGAAAGATGTCTATTATTCATATGCTTCGGATTTTTTTCGACGCGAACTATTGGTATCAATAGAATCAGCGTTTAAAGGGCTTTTTTATTTGACAAAAATGTTCAAAGCATGGCATCCACACTTTAAAGTTTGTTTAAACTTAAACATGTAAAGAGACTATACAGTATAACAGTAATCCAGGTGTGATGAAATAAAGGCGTGAATCTTCATTTCAAGTTCTGCGGTAAATACCAGAGAAATGCTTCTCAGCTGGAAGTTAACATTTTACCATGGTGACTGAGTGACATCACTGAGTCAGATGTGACACAGAACTTTCTACAACTGTTCTCGATGTGATATCTGATCAGAGAGATCACATTTTTAGGAGCATTGATTAATGTGTCTGTCTTATCTGAATTCATAAAATTGGACTTTAACCAGTGATTGTTGCAAGTCAAACATTTAAACAGAACAGTTTGGGTAACTAAGAATAATTAAATGAGCTGTACAGTTGTATGTCATCAGCATAAAAAGAAATGTCAGGGTTTATAAAAATTAAATAAACAAATAAATAAAAACTTGGAATAGGGCTTAGGAAAATCCTGAACAGCCACTGTATAACTCATCAACTGACTGATGAGCAAGTAAAAAGAAATTTCTCTAATTTTCAAAATATTTCAACAAAGACATTTAAAAACGTATTGCAAACTCTTCCGATAAATCGTACAGTATTTGCAGTTTACCGTTGATGTTGCAGTTGCAGGGCAGGCATGGGTCTTCTGGTGCAACCCTGTAGTGGTTTTCTTTGCAGTGCTCACAGTGGGGCCCATCTGTGTTGTCTCTGCAGTCCACACAGCGTCCCCCACTGCCAGTGCTCCTGTATTGCTCCATGTCAAAGACGCACTGGTCTGATCTCCCGTTGCAGTTGCACTCTGAAAAACGTCAGAAACAACCCAGTGAGAAAAGATGCTAAAAAAAAAAAAAAAAAAAAAGACATGAGGTACAAAGAAAATCCACAAAAATAGATGAAGGGAAGAAATGGAAAGATCTAGGCATGAGAGATTATGTGTTCTGGGATTGGATCATAATTTAGAGGCTCGCTGCTAATCTCATTTCACACAGGCCTAATGAGGAGCCAATCGGCTGTCAAGGGGTACTTAGATAACAGTAATTCGTGTTTATACAAGAGCAAATTACTCGGCTGATAAAACACCATCATAGCGTCATACCCTTCTTTCAAATCCCTTCTTGGTTTGTCATTTACCCCGAGGGGGCACTTATTTAGCCAATTTCATTATGATCAGGTTTTCTGTTGTGCTGAAAATAACCAAACGATTGCTCATCCTTTTTAGCCAGCAGTTCCTACCGTAGTTACTTTAAAACCTAACTCGGTAAGAATTAACTAAACTTGATTTAAATGGACACATTTTCATCCAACATGTATTTGGCAATGAATTTTGATATTTTGGGGTTTGACTCAAATGTTGAGCAGTTTTCACAGGAGTTTCACCGCATATCCAAAGAAAAGATCTTCTGCTTATGCTATTGTTTTTTCTCCTTTGTTCCACAGCCACTTATTGAAGATGTTGAGTGAGAACTGCCCAGTTTTTAACTCCTGGAAGACACACATGCCAAATTGCATTATTTCTTAACGCTTTTTTTTTTTTTTTTTTAGCTCGAAGGCATCGCAGTATCATAAAAACTTGGCCCCTAATTCCCATTCTGTCTTAACAAACTGTAACCGTGAAGATGCATCATTCAACTTGACAAGCTCTATCAAAATTCCTATATGGTGATAAATGTGAATGTATATAAAACTTAGTGCAGCTCAAGCTTGTGCTCCACTATTTCAAACTGCAGTCTCCTTTCAGAGTCTAATTTCTGAAAAGCTTTTTCTGCAGTTTTTAAATGATGATAAATCAAAACCAAAATCATAAAAGCAGGCAGTTAACTGAAATGTTCAGTATAACCTTCAGTATAAAAGCAGCCAAACTACATTCTATAGATATCTATTTATCTATATTTCTGTTCGTTTTAGACTGATGGCTTCACTTAAATGCAGCATGAGCTGACTCCATTACGCATTAATTAAAAAATGTAAGCCAAAGATTCCTTTTTTTTTTCAAGCATTAACCAACTGTATGCTAGCCTTAAATTAACCAACCTGAAGACAAATCCAGCTAAGTCTGTTTTATTTAAGACTGTTTTAATTGCATCAAGGGTGATGCTTTTGTGTCACAAGTTCGGGTAACAAGGATTTTTACTCAAGAGCATACATGTATGCAAAAACCTCTTTTGAGCGTCTTTTTGAGCGCAACAGGAACAAACTTTTACTTTTTCAATTACTTGTGTACTAAAAAAAAAAAGATCCAAACCGATACTTTCAGTGTTCCACAAAAGAAAGAAAAAAGACATTCTAACATTAATCATATCACTAAATTCCGGTAATAAACACATTTAGCTCCTATCTTCTTCATTTTTTGATATATAAAACATATAAATCATGTGATATAATTAGTTTGTAATATATCTGTATTATTATTACATTTCAAAAACACTTCTGTGGTTTGTTTGCAATTACCACAGCTGGTTACTTTTATTTAGACCTTTTAAAAAAATGCATAACAGGTACAAGGTACAACAGGTTCAGTCACACATTGTCACACTGTGTTTTCCTGAATAATGACTGCTATGAAATAAAAATGGTTGATATGAATACTCTATCTCATTACTAAAAGACTCATTCACTTTTCCATTTCTGGCTTGTTTACTGTCAGGAACTCACATTAACAAGATGTTTGCGCGATTAGTGTACAAATATCTTTTAGTATTATTAGAAGTTTAGTCTCCTGCAAACGGAAAAGTACTTAGGACAAATCTGCATCAATCTTTTTTTATTTTTTTCGATAGTTTGTGTTTCCAAATTTGAAAATGTTTATAGGAATACATTCGTAATTTAAAACTTTACTGCACTTTACTTTATCCTGGCATCCAGTCAATTTGGGAGGTGTCATGAAAAAAAATGTCCCTTAAAAAATTTTTTGTGTGTGTGTTTGTTATCATAAAGAAAATGGTCATTACAATTACAGAAAAAATAAAGGAGTATAAAGCTTGTTTAAACCTTAAAAAGATTTATATAGCAGATTCTTACAACACATTTTCCCTTTTATAATCTGGACACAAAAGCAAGAAAAAATAATTGAAACGTTTTTTCACATATATTATTATTTTGTACAGAGCCCAGGATCTGACATGGGTAAAATAAACGAATAAAGCATTCCCAGAAAATAATATTCGTTCCCACTAGATAATTAATGCGTGGGAATGGAATAATATTCTTATGATCTTTTCTTATTTTCATTGAGACTATAATAAATAGATAATTGTTGTTTTTATTTTTCCCCTCTTCAACGAATGTGGGTCAGAGACACGGCAGTAGTGGCAGAAAGCAGCTTTTGCGGCAGGACGGAGACCGTACCGGGATGTGAATGTACGCAAACATGGAGACATGATTACCGATGCTTTTGTAGAACTTTTAATGTAAATAAATCTGATCTCTAAACATCCTCAGTATCTTCCGTGCAATGTAATGAGACACACAGACAGAAATGTTAAGGTATCTGCTGTAAAACCAAGTATTGCTAACATCCGTGTTTATGAATGACTAATCACATGAATAATTATATCGTTTGCACGAATTAAATATTTCGGGGAACGTAATATTATTTAGTGGGAACGGAATATTGTTTTGTGGGAACGGAATAATATTTTGTGGGAATGGAATATTATTCTGTGAATGGAATATTTATTATTTTACCTATGTCAGTTCCCGGGCTCAGTAATTTTGAATATAATTACTTGTTCAACAAAACTTTATCTTTTATTAACTGTGGAACTACACAATTGAACATTTGGACAGAAATTTTGTCATGCAGACACAAACCATTTGAAATTGTAATGAAAATAAGGGCATATAAAAAGCAGGGTAAATAGAACTCTCTTTTTTTTTTTTTAAAGGACACTACTAACTATTTATTTAAAGATAATTATAATGAAAGTTAGCTTGTTTTCAATGAATAGAAAACTAAATTTAAATACACAGACTCATGTTACTGGATCTTTCTATAATCTGTCCTGGATAAATGAAAGGCCATACTGATTTATTTGACACAACAATGGTCAGAATTTAACTTCTTTGTTTAAACTGGAGTTAATAGCTTTCTTTTAGCATTTGAAATCCAGTTTAAGCACACGTGTAACTTATAATTTCTGCAAACTAGAGGTGCAAAAAAATAATTGGAAGCACAAAAATCAAGATTACTTGATGAACTCTAACACAATGTTTTTTCTTTAACTAATTAGTGTAGCAAAATATTTGATAATATACACATAACTATTTAGATCTGCCTACTTTGAGAATTTTTTAGAGAGAACCAGAGTCACTAAGGTGAACTTTAGGTTAGAATGGAACAAAAATTTGTTAACGAGGCTGGGACTGTCAGAGTAAAAATATAACTTAACTTGACGAATATTTCCCTGAAGAAGCAGTTATGATAAAAAATAATAAGGGTCAACCCAGACCTTTACACAGCTAAAAGTAGACTCTTAAAAACAATATGCTGCTCCCTTCTGCTCTTACTGGTTATGCTGCTACTGAATCTGACAAATCTGTCCTCCTCCAACACAGAAAGTTGCTGCATGATTTAGTTCTGATTGGCAGTAGTGGGCAGGTAGAGCACAGATTCCACCAGTCAGCTCCTACTTGTCACCTCCCATCCACTCCGTCTTGATAATGCAGGCTAGTGGCGCTGTTGCCAGTGCTGGTCAGACAAGCTGACAGCCAGGCGGCAGCACTGTCAAAAGGAGCTCGAGCCTCTGTCGCTTTTTCGTCATCGCTGCAGCTCTATGTAAACTCCCATGAAATCTGCAGTAATTTAAGATGTCTACTTTTATTCAAGGGAAAACTCATCACAGGCTAAAGCAGTTAATTAAATATGAGTAACCTATGTTATACTTAGTATATCTTATAAGTTCTGTCAAAAGCTATCTCATGTGAAACTAATGTATGGCAGGTCCGCAGGGCAACCCGCTTCCTTCATCTCCAAGGAAGTTTGGTTTAAATACTGTAATCAAAGCAGTTTAATAACAGAAATTAAGGAAAAACCTTGAATAAATTAGTTCAGTTCCCAGATCCCCAATGTATAAAATGGTAAATGGCGTATACTTGTAAAGCGCTATACCACCCAAGGCCCAAAGTGCTTTGCAGTCACAGTCCCATGCATCCATTTACACACACATTCACACATTTGGCGGCTCCACTGCCAGACACTGGCACTGACCTATAACCGTACGGAGCATGGGGTTTAGTGTTTTGCTGAAGGCCACGCAGAGTGGGAACTGAACCTGCAATCTTCCAATCAGAGGTCGACCGCTCTACCTGTGCACCATGGCTGTTCATATTGACCTGTGCTATCAATTTTCCAAACCAACTGAATCCCTTTTGGAGTCATAGGGTTGCTGGGGCCTAACACTATTGTTGGGTAAAGTTGGGGTTGTGAAGTTGAGGTTCACCGTGGGCAGGTCAATATACCTAGGTCAGTACTATCAATCAACCTACAAAACTTGTTTTAGGTATCCGGAGTTCCCAGAGAAAACTCACTTAGGCATGAAGAGAACGTGCAAACTCCGCCCATAAAAAACCCAACCCCCAATGCATAATGCCAAATTTGAATAATGAAATAACACTAAGGGTAACAATTAATCGACTTACAACTAACAGTAAATTAATTTCTATTTCTATGATTCAACCAGATTGATCTGTCTGAAGCAAGTTCTCATTCGAATCATTCAGCAAAACATACTTTTGAAAAAGTAATAGGTGAATAAGAACAGAGCAGAACATCATCAGCGTAAAAAAAAAGAACACCTACAAATTTATCTGAAACAGCAACAAATCACGATAAATCACATCAGCTTCGGTAGAATTAATCCATGTGTAGCTTTTATATTTTGAATATAATTACTCGTTCTACAAAACCTTATCTGTCATAATGAATAATGAATATTAGGTCAGGGCTATGGCTCTCGCTTATCACCCCTGAGAGATACTTTAAAAAAACTCAGGAGTTTTAAGAACACCTAGAAATTTTATGTAGCCAATGTTGGGACCACAAAAAATAAAAGTCAGCTGAAAGAAAAAGTTTAACTTCCTCAAAAATTGCAGTGCTTTTAGATTAGTCCAATTTCTTCTAATGAAAACAGACCGGCATGAAACAGAAGGAGCGGCATGCCGCTTGCATAAACCCCTCTTTAAAAAGACAAATGCAGAGCTAAGTGGCGTGAAAACAATGTGCAATGGTCACCACACAAGTGGAGAGAATGTGATATGGTCAGATGAGTCATTCTTCACCATTATCCTCAACAAGTGGGCGAGTGAGTGCCTTTGTGGACTGTGCAGGCCTAACTGCCCTGCCCCCACAGTGATGGAGTCTTGCAGCTCATTTTTTTTTGCTGCAGGGAACATTTCTACCAACATTATTTAAGTTCACCTGTTTCTTTTGAGAAAAGGGTCTTGGTAAACTCACACAAAATTGGTCTGAGTGATTATCTTTAGAATCTGATCAAACATTTCCAGCCTTGAGGGAGAGGTGATTCTAAGGGTGGAAAAGCTGAACTGTAGTGATGACTTGCAAAAGTTAATGAGAGATTTGGTGCATCTTCATTTCCTGGATAAATGTAAGACTTTTTATGTCATTTCTGTATTGTCTGTTTCATTATTACATTAAAAAAGGGATTTGTTACATGAAATAGTATTACTTCCAATAGCAAACCTGAGATCAGAACAAATCAGTGATGCTTCAGTGCTTTAAGAGCTGAAAGCTACAATGAATGAAGTTGAAAAAGTGTAAAGAAGAAATTTGAAACAATAAATTAATCTATAAAAGCAAATTACTTTAGGTCTGTAAAGTGAAAATAGCAATGTGAATACATCTATTTGGGAAGAAAAAAGATGGGGAGTCATAAATTGTAATCAGATGTATTAAAAAAACATGTAAGCACAAAAAACATGACTGATTAATATTTGCATAAAAAGTTGGATTTAATAAGATATCCCACAAAAACATGTTTAAGACTCAAAAAAAAAAAAAATAGGATTTTCATCAAATCTTTGAAAAACTTGACAATGCACAGTGGCTCGCACTCTGATTATTTATGGTTGCTGTGGAAGGTTATTCTTTTTTTTTTCTTTTTAAATATTTAAATTTTTCAGGGATTTAAATTTAATGGATATGTAATGATTTAAAACTAAAAATCCTAATTATCGCAGTTCATTCATTTGTGCTTATAAAATCTATGGAGGGAAGGCTATTTTTAAAGTTAAAAAACAAAAAAATCCACAGACGTGTGGGGTCCAATGCATCTGCTCACCTTTAGCTCTCGAGCTGCTACATGCTCCACTGATCACAAATGTTGGAGAAGCATCAGGCTAACTTGAAGAGGTAGATTTATACTCTACAATGTTGGGGGGGAAACGCCACACTGCATGTGTGCTCTTGCACACCTACACATTATCCAAAAGTGAACCAATGCTTTTTGGATTCTAGATTCTGAATCATGATGATTACTACAATTCCTTTTTTTATTTATCTTTTAATCTACTAATTTGGAAAACCTTTACTGGAGACAACTGTGATTAACAAAAGTACTGCTGCCACAGTTGATCATTGCTGGATTGACTCTCTCTTCCTTTTGCTGACATGCTATATTGAGCTAGACCACAGCCAATAAGATCTGTCAATCTGCTCCCTCAGCAGGCACTTGTAGCTCCTTAGAAGACAAAGCACATTTTTTGTGATTCCAGATCCTATTGTATCTATCTGTGATTGTTTTAATCAGTCAGGTTTAGTTGAGTGGTAAATAGCACATTATCCCTGGGAGTGAATGTTAATTTCTGCTTTTCTCTGTTTTTAGAGGCTGCTATGGCCCTTTTAATGAATTCAAATACATTTAAACATGAAAAATATCAAAATCATTCTGTAAAATCCTCTTTTTGATGTTAAAAATCAATGCTACTTATAACTTTAGGAACAATGCAACAATTGTTAAATACTACATTTTATTCAGGATTATTAAAATTTCATCTATTTTATTCAAAATTAAAGAGTCACATGTCCTCAAAGAGTGGCATATATATATATATATATATATATATATATATATATATATATATATATATTTATATATATATATATATATATGATCTTAGTTGTAGTACAGTTACTTAATGAAGCATAAATCTCATCATTTAGAATAGGCAACAGAGGGGACAGCTGCTTTATATCTTTCTTTTGCAGTACACCAAAATGTGGGCATGCACTGTATAGAATGCACAAGCGAAGACCACATTTAGGATATCTAACCATTGTTCCGGTCGAAAATCACATCTCGACACAATGGGTTCCCCTCATTTGCTGTCTTGGATGTTTGTCAGTGTGCAGCTGTGGTCGTGTCATTTCCAGTGCAGCAGGAAGGTACTAGAAAAGGTAGGCTATGATGCTCCTTTGCAAAATATTTTAGTTTTAAAGACAAAAGTTCAAAGAGAAAAGTTCAACTTAAAGAGAAAAGAAGGCAAAAATCTGCTACTAATAAAGTTGTAATTTACTTTAGCATACTAATGCATACACACTGAATGCCAATTTGGAAATGTTCTCCAATTAATAACAATTTAGTTCGTGAAACTCAATACAATTTAACACAGGTGTGTTATTAAAAGTCTGACAGGGCAGCCATCTTCACAAATGGCATATGGCTTTTCACGTAGCTAACATGCTTTTCTGAAAGAGGGGATACTAAGGTGCATCCATGCCAAATATGGGGCTTGTACCACAAAATGCACAATTCGTCTGAAATATCAACCTATTACCAACCTGCATACATGGGAACTTTTGGCCTTAAATAGCAGGAATCAAGGATGCCTCTGGTCAGAGGCCACTGGCATCCATGCACAAATAGCAACTGAACGGCTCCATGAGTACAATTACGATAAATGACGGCAGTCTCTAACTAATTTTCACAGTCTAAAGGAAATAATGACAAATCCTTCAGAAAACACTTTAGAGTGTGTTGCCTCTACCACTAATTTGTCTCGATATGTGGGATGAGGATTGCTCTAGGCACCAAAGCGAGACCAATCGGTTACATTCTCTTTTTCCCCACATCTTGGTAAGACAAAGACCCCACATTCTCTTCAGGCTACGATTGACCATCTGGATGACATTTGCAGGCCTGTCCACCCACAGCCACCTCTTCAACACGGTTGTTGTTTTTCCCCCCAGTCCTTTTCTAGGGAAGCCACAGCCTCAGGATCACTCACAATGTGTAGGCTTCATGCACTGAAGGGACACCAGGCATAAATTCAACCCTTCTGCTAAAGCCAGCTCAGCAAACAGTAGATCGTCTGCATTGCTGCGGGTGAGCCACACTGTAGATATTCAAATGAAGAATGGTCTGATATTATTTTAAAGTTATTTGTAAGTCATATTTAATCAATGCAATCTACACTAACAGTGAGAGAAAACATTTTTTGACATACAAAATATATCTATTTTTTAAAAATCCATGAGTAATTAACAGCTACATAATTTGATCAGTCTTAAAACCAGTTTATGATAGAATGGTAATGAAGGTGGAAAAATATATTTTCTTGTTATCTCATAAAATGATTGATATCATTTTAATCAGTAATCTATCAGTTAACGTTTGTCTTAAAACAACTTTAATAAGTTTACTTTTCTCTATCCCACAAAGAAATACTTTTTCTTCGCTGTTCTTTTCCTTTAATAGTACCTTTTTCCTGACTTTATTCATGCAGAAAAAAAAAAAAAAAACATGATTCATCCTGAAGGCACAGTAATCTGATTATATGCTGCAGTCTGATGGTTTTATTTTTAAAATGGTGTTTAGAGTCCGGATGGAATTGAATGTTAGATTTAAAGAAAATACAAAGTTCTGATATAATATTAACCCTAAGAAAAAACTTAAACACTAACTACTGATGCACATAAAGACCTATTTCCATACCACTTTAAAAATTATAGAGCTGTACAGAATAATCCAAGATACTTCCTCCTTTTTTCTTTGTCAAAACTACAAGTTCATAATGAAGCACATTTACAGTTTATGCAGTATATTTTCTATAAAGAAGATTCATTATTGGTGAGTTTTAGCTGATTTGTGTCTAAATTGTACATATAATCTCTGATATCATCATTATTAATTTTTAATTTTTACTGTCCAGTCACTGAGAAACCAATTGTACTGTTTAGACACAGAAGCTTTACATTTGCATAAACCCCTATAATTTTTGGAATAGTTTGATACAATCACACCAGCCGCAGCAACTCACATTTAAGCAGCAACGTTTGGCTCATGGATCCGCATTTAAGATTTCCAAATTCTAAACCCTCATATTCACGTGTTGCTACACAGGTTTTTTAGTTCGTTTTTTTCGGGATTTTCGTACAAACAGGGGGTTCACTGAACACACGCTGCAAGGTCAACTTGCTGAACTTTCGACTGCTTGAACGTCAAACAGTTGAACTTCGACCAATCGGGGACTCTGACTTGCTAATGACAGATGGGTAGCGTCCTTTTCAAAACATGGAAGTGCCAACCCTTAGAAAAGTGAGCATGAAGAAGAAATTAATGGTTGGGGTTTGAGCCCGATGGGAATTCTCTGACACCAAGTCTTTCATACATCAGACTAGAGCTGTGAAAGAAAAATCCTGGAGAAAGACAATTTTTCACCGCTTCAACATTTCGCACCAAGCCTCTTCCAACTGTAGGTGGCGGACAAGCACTAGCAAACAGCATACGTAGAAATAAACAGTAGAAAAACAAAAGAAGAAGAATCTCCTCCCGGCTGCTCCCTGCGTGTCCAGTGCTGGTCTGGTATGAACACCACGGGCATTCTTGAATGCCCCAACACATGCCCGGTGTAAATGGTGCATTTGGGTTGTTGTGCCTTAGGTATATATTTACCATAGTAAAGGAAAAAAAAAACATTTGTCTTTCTTTAAAAAACACAACAAAAAAGGGGGTTTGAAATAAATTGGAAAACAAGACAGAAGGAATGGTAGCAGCTAATGCAGGTCAGTAATTTGGCAAATCAAAGGCCCAGGTTCTGCCCACACAGCACTTGGATCACCCTTCTGTGTGCCTTTGTTCACTAATTGGAAACCTTCACTACAATAAACCCCGTTTTGAGCCTATGAGACAAATGAATGGTCTAATGCCTTTGCTGAAAATGTGACAATAACTTCCCCTTGAGAGACAAGTCCTGCAGCACTTTAGGGCTCCTGCTGAGCATTTCCAACCCCTCTTTAATTTGCATAGCATGCCTACACCGACATAAACAGTGATCTCACATTTCTCTTTTGGGGTTTAGTCTCAGTGAAATTAGCACGGACATGCAGTAAGAGTTATTCTCCTCCTCATCTCCTGTGGTTTCTTCAGTCAACATCTCCTGAAGAAAGCTTTAAACTGGTTCATGGCATAGCAAGCAAACCATGCAAAATGACTGGGAATCAAAGCTAAATAAAGAGATATGAAAGGTAGGTTTCAGATTCATTAATGCTACTGTATTTTTTTTTCTAAATCTAAATTACTTTTAACAGCGGTGTGGGTGGCAGGAAATAGGCTTTTTAATACAAAAGTGACTGTGATGTGACTATTTCCGAAACCAAATGAGACAATGCATGAAAAGAGCATAATGAGTTTCTGAAAAGGATGAGGCAAAATACAAAATTTGCTAATGTGAAGCATAATAATGAATAGGGAAATGGCTAAAAGTTTAAAAGCAGCACCAACATTTCAGACCTGATAATTATAGGTTATTAGCACTGATTCTGTAATGGGAATGCGATCTGTAGAATTTGCAATCACATTTACATAACATTTCTGGTTCTAATTTATGCATTTTCATGACTTTTTCAGCAAGTTTATAGATTAGTGCCAACATTAATCAAGACGTGCTGTGTTTTTTTTTTTTTTTTACGAGAATGGCTGCTACTGAGGTGTAAATGTAGGAGGATTTCAAATGGTGAAGAATTCAAAAAAAGAAAAATAAACAAACATTTGTGCTCATTTCTTTTACAATTTAACCAGTTTGCTTTCATATTGTTGGGGCTGAATTTGTGCCATAATAATCACTGTGGTGCCTTGGAGCCCTCTTTCAGCAACGGGAAATGGGTTTGGGAGAGCGGTGCCACTTTGTTGCGCGTCTGTGACAGGAAATGCAAACCTCTTTCCAGTCATCTTCACTTTATGTGAATTATTTCTTTATACTGTTGCAAAATAATTTGCAGAGAGGGACCACAATCCCTGCAGGCATAGTAATTTCTCATTTTTACATTACATTTTCTCGATGAATGCAATGTCTGACCAACCACCAAACCCACAGAGATGAAGTAACCCTCCAACAACACATGCTCTTTTTGTCTTTTACACACACAGATACACACTTGTTTTTGAACTTTTTTTTGTTTTGTTTTACTTGTCCTGTCCAACAGCTGAGCAAGCGCATCAGAGCTGAAGGCCTCTTGTGTTGGACAGATTTTGCTGTTACAATAGTGGTTCATGGATTTTCATACAAACTGTGTATATTTGTATAAACCCCTTTTGTATTTGAGGCTAAGCTTAATTTATAATTATATTTATATGCATTCCTTGTTGTAACGGACGGAAAAGGAAAAAAGAGGGAGAGAGTAGGATGTTAGAGAGTATAGGGGGTTAAGATAGCGGAGATGGGGGCGGGGCATTCGTTAATACGGAGTCGTAACATTCAGAAGTAAATTGCATGACTTGGTTCTGACATACACACCTCATTTATACATTAATGATGGAAGATTTATCTCACAAGACTTATTCACACTGACAAGTACACACACAATTTGCATAACCAATATTCTTTGAGAGGGGTGTAAAAACAGTAACCTTGTCCGTATTTGTGAAAAGCTAAATAAGCAGGTGGTCAAATGTACACGTTGTGTGTCAGAAGAATTATAACCCCATGTTGTAACAGCAAAATCTGCTTTAGCTTTCACCTGTTTGCTCAGCTGTTGGACAGGACAAGTAAAAAGAAAAAAGAAAATCTATTTAAAATAAGGCATTTGTGTTTTAAAAAACAAAATTAGATGCGAGATTGAAAAAAGATAGAAGACAGTCTAACAAAAAACCTGATCAAACAGCAACAGCTTATATTGTTGCCTTTATTATAGCTTAGTAATAAATATTGACAAGTAATATGCAGCATAGCTATTAATTTATTTTGTGGTGCAGGTTTTGCCCTCAAATGTCTAATTTCAAAGGGGAAAAAGTCATTTCCTTTTACTATTACGTAGAGTGATTAATTAAAAGAACTTGTTTATTTCCCCGCTATAGAGTAAAAGGCTCCTTTGTTCTACGTAAGAATTGTTTTTGAACATCAAATAGAAAGGGAGGGGTTTGGAATTTAGTATAAATAGGATTACCACCTTAGTCATAAAGACTTGGAACCTATATTAGTAGATTACAGTAAACCATTGTACATTTTTATAAGAAGATTAAAGGTCCCAGCTACACTGAAGAGCGTTATTTGAAAAATCCAGACGTACACAGTCAATTGTGAGGAACACAGAGCAAACTTTGTACATTTCTGTTCTATGCTATTTCTATTACATGGGCACTTGTGAACAAAGTGTGAGTGAAGTCTCAAATTTTAAGCAAATGAAAGAAAATTAAAAATAAAAATTAATATTTTAATTGTTATTCCACCTTGGTTTATTTTTGTAGCCCCAGACAGCCAGTGGAAATGAGATTTTGATTAATCTGCAGCTTTGGGTTCCACATGGTGTCTTTAAGGAGTGTAGGATGTCTGAGTGCTCACTACTCAACAAGGCAAGTTAGATAACAAGACATTTTGCTTTGAAAAACAAATGGACTCCCTCTTAAAATCCTTCCTCTTAACCCCATCATTTCTGATCACTTTCTGATTACCTTCCAGCTTACTTTAGAACTTGCTACTGCCCCAGTGAATAAGAAACATCTTAGAAGAACCTTAACTGACCGTTCTGTGTCTGAGTTTAAACTCACAGTTCAGCCAGTACTTAGTGACATTCTGAGCAAATACTCTGAGACCAGCTCCCATTACATCAGTCCTAGTATAAATGACCACTTTGTTAATGATGCCTTACAAGCCCTCAGGAGTACACTCGATGTTGTTGCCCCCCT
The DNA here is from genome assembly GCA_023969325.1 of Oryzias curvinotus. Lineage (NCBI taxonomy): Eukaryota > Metazoa > Chordata > Actinopteri > Beloniformes > Adrianichthyidae > Oryzias > Oryzias curvinotus. The sequence goes on from CM043717.1 coordinate 24,151,713, forward strand.
GAAACCTAAGTTCGTTAGACAAAACCGAGTAGCACCGTGGTTTAACGCTGAAACACGTTCTCTTAAACAAGAAACCCGTAAGTTGGAAAGAGAATGGCGCCGCTCCGGTTCAGAGCAGTCTCGGAATATCTGGAAACATAGCCTATTAAATTATAAAAAAGCCCTGCGTAGAGCTAGAAGCCAGTACTATTCAACCTTAATATCAGAGAACGGAAACAATCCCAGATTTCTTTTTAGCACTATTGCTAAATTAACTCACAGTCGAACCACATGTTCCTGTTTCTCTCAGCTCTGATGATTTTCTTACATTTTTTGATAGTAAAATCTCAAATATTAGACATAAGTTAAATCAAGTTATTCCTACTATCAGCCCAGAGCAGGCTGAAGCGGTAGAAGTGGAGGCATCCTTAGAAACCTCTGTAACATTAGACTGCTTCACTACTGTGGATCAAGTAGAAATAACATCAATTATTACGTCCTCCAAATCCTCAACTTGTCTGTTAGACCCAATTCTCACTAGACTTTTTAAAGAAACTTTTCCCCTAATTAATGACTCCATATTAACGATGATAAATACCTCTCTAGAAACGGGTTACGTGCCACAGTCTTTTAAATATGCAGTTGTTAAACCTCTTCTGAAAAAGCCCAGTTTGGATCCTAACATCTTGGCCAACTATAGACCGATATCAAACCTGCCCTTTATTTCTAAAATCCTAGAAAGAGTTGTAGTTAAGCAGCTTTACCGCCACCTACAGGACAAAAGCCACTTTGAAGATTTTCAGTCAGGGTTTAGACCCCACCATAGTACGGAAACTGCACTAGTTAGAGTCTCTAATGACTTGTTATTGGCTTCAGAAAAGGGACTACTTTCTATTCTTGTCCTGTTAGACCTCAGTGCAGCTTTTGACACTATCGACCACAGTATTTTACTCCATAGATTAGAGCATGACATAGGGATCAGAGGATCTGCTCTCCAGTGGTTTAAATCCTATCTGTCAGATAGATATCAGTTTGTTAATGTAAATGGACAATCCTCTCAGTGCACTCGAGTTAACTATGGAGTCCCACAGGGCTCAGTCTTAGGACCCATCCTGTTTACGCTTTATATGCTACCCCTAGGGAACATAATCAGGAAACACAGCATTAATTTTCATTGTTATGCCGATGATACTCAGTTGTATTTATCCATGAAACCTGACCAGAATGACCAGATAGAGAAACTGAACGCCTGCATCAGAGACATCAAGACCTGGATGACAATTAATTACCTCCTCTTGAACCCAGAAAAAACTGAGGTTATTATACTAGGTCCTAAAACCCTGAGATATGCTCTGTCTGCTCAGATAGTCTCCCTGGATGGTGTAAGTGTAGCCCCTAATTCCACAGTTAGAAACCTTGGGGTTTTATTTGACCAGGATTTATCATTTAAGGCTCACATATCTCAGGCGTGTAGAACTGCATTTTTTCACCTGCGGAACATTGCTAAGATCAGAAATATACTTTCTAAGAGTGATGCTGAAAAACTCATCCACGCATTTGTTACGTCGAGGCTGGATTACTGTAACTCCTTGTTAGCAGCGTGTCCTAAGAGATCCTTAAGAAGTCTCCAGCTTGTTCAGAATGCAGCAGCTAGATTGTTAGCAGGAACTAGCAGAAGAGATCACATCACTCCTGTGTTAGTTTCCCTCCATTGGCTCCCAGTTGATTCTAGAATTAAGTTCAAGATCCTCCTGTTAACCTATAAGGCCTTACATGGAATGGCCCCGTCCTACATTAATGACCTCATAGTCCCTTACCATCCAATCAGAACACTTCGCTCGCAAAATGCAGGACTGCTTGTGATTCCTAAAATTAGTAAAAGTACAGTTGGAGGTAGAGCGTTTAGCCACCAAGCCCCTGTCTTATGGAATAAACTCCCAGCTCATGTAAGAGAGGCAGATTCGGTTTCTACATTCAAAGTTAGACTGAAAACATTCCTCTTTGGACAGGCTTATTGTCAGACTAGTTAGGATTCAGAGATTATTTAACTTAATGTTAATTGTTTAAATTAAACTAAATAACAATAACTATTTGTTTTAAAAGGCTGCTAGAAGTTGAAGCTGGGGTAACTATGGTGCTCTGGGGTTCTGTCCTCTTTTCTGTCCTCTTTTCTTATCTACCTCTACACTTCCTCTCTTCTCTACTTTTGATCATCATTTATCATTTAGTTCTCCATGCCTCTGTTTGGTGCAGTACGATTCATGTATTGTCCCCTTTTCCCCCTCCCCTCCTGGGGAGTGGGAGTGCTTCCAGACTCCAGTTGGCCCATCCGTGCTCCTGTTCCCGACTGTGTACCTCGTCTCTGCTCCTGCTCCTACACCTGGCTGTGGTTCCTGTCTCCGGCTCGACTCACGCCCCTGACTGTCCCCAACCCCGGCTGGATGAAGCTCGTCTGCTGGACTTTAAATATATAGATGTAGAGTTAGATAAGTTAATTCTTCTCTAAGAGTTCTGGTAAATCGCCTGTCCGTCCTGGGGGAGGATCCCTCCTTCATGTGGGCACCCCTGAGGTTTCTTCATTTTTTTCCGGAATCCGGTTTTTTAGGAGTTTTTCCTTACCGCGAAGGGGGGTCTAAGGGCAGGGATGCCAGTATAGCTTAGTCAGTTTGTTAGTTTATTTTAGTAGTTTCCTATTGACTCTTTGTATTCGTGATCCTTTTGAGTTCATGTTTTACTTCAAAGCCCATCGAGACGACTGTTGTTGTGATTTTGGGCTATACAAATAAAATCGAATTGAATTGAATTGAATTAAAATACTTCCTTTTGATAAAATCAACAAGTATAGGCTCCAAAATATGCAGGTGACACATGGCCGGTAAATGAGGTGGGCAGGAAGGGAAATATGGAAGAATAGGTTATACAGTTTCAATTAGGAGCAATCTATGTTTTTTTTATTTTTATTTACAAATCCAAAAACATAACTGATTGAAAAATATATGACTGTTATAAATGCAATTCCTTTTACAAAAACAAGCAAACATTTAAACTGACGTCAAAAGATACAAGTTTTTTAGTTTATATTATCTGGAGCATATAACATCTGGAGAGTGCTGAAGGCAACTTTAATAAGAGAAAGATTTGTGGTGAGAATTAAAAAAAAAAAAAAACCTGAACTTGATGGAAACAAACTAACAAAAGCATATCAATACTAAACTGTTTGGGGAGGAATATACTTCAAACACAGCAAACCGTACAGGTGACAAACATAAAAGTTGATACTGATTAACTGAAACCACGAACTTAAATACAGTGAGATAATAAACTGAATAAAAACAACTGTGACTAATTAAAGACTGAAAACTGCTGCGACCATGCCTCAGGAAGAAATTAAACCAAAAAAATGTTATACTGAAAAGAAAGAAACTTGATTTTAACTAAATTAAAAAATGCACTAGCCTATTAATAAATCTAATTCTTACAATCCTAAATATATTGTGGATGTCTGTATGTTTTAAATATAATCAAATTGACACCTGTTTTAATCAGAGTATACACTACAAAGAAATTCAAGATTGAAGTTATTTTGGGTTGGTAACATCTTTCTGCTTGACAGGAACTTTATGTAATTATATTAAACATTTTCCTTTTATCAGAAGATCGTGCAAAGTAAACAAAATCACAGACAGCAGTGACTGTAAATATCCATCTGACTCTTGCATTTTTAACATTATAAGGTTTAAAAACAGGATAGAAGAAGAAAATCTCAATTTGTGCTCAAGGAGCATTTGTTTTTTTTGTTTTTTTTTTGTTTTTTTGCTTTTTGTTTTTTGCTATAGCTAACGTCACAGCAGCGAGGAAAAAGAAAAGGATTTTAAAGTGCAGGACATCTGAAACAGATGAACCTGTTACATTGAACATGCAATGAAAACAATTAATACATACTTTATTCTATATGTCCCTTTTTTAAGTTTTCTTCACTAATACCAGGATACTTAAAATTGGGACATATGCTAAACTTACCCACGATGTCCCCCCAAAAATGAGCTTTTAAAAATAGCAGAAATATACTTAACTTTTTTCTCTCTAAAGTTATTTGAACTATAAATGCATGTTGTTCTTGCAAGCAAGAATTGACATTTGACCATCTAAAAAGACTAAATGAAAACTAAATCAACCATAAAATGCTAAAAAACAGTTCATCCATAGTATTTCATTGAGCTTATTTTCTTAATCTCTGGATATGTCTTCGTTATTAGACTTTATTGAGAACCTTAACAGTTTTTGAGTCTCAAAAGGTCACACATTTGTTCCCATTTGATCTAACTACTACGTAGTTCATTTTAAATTGGTACAAATTGGAAAACACAAGCGTTTAAATGTTATGTTTGCCCATTAACTTCAACATAAAGACATTTTAAAAGGATAGAAGCAGAGTATATTTTGTTGTTGGATTTCTTCAAGACTGCATCTAAAGTTTGCAAACTAATTACTCCTTTTGCTAACCTCTGACTTAAGTTCTACTAAGAGATTTGACAGAAAGACACACAAAAAAATGTCTGTCAGAAAAAAAAACATATTCGACATATTTCTAAGGAAAGTTCATTTTTTGAATGAGCAGCAGAACTAAATGTGTTTGTTACGGCACTGGACAACTTCCTAAACTGTTTTTGTCAATGCCACAATGCTTATTCTTCCATTCCAAAGTGTGGTGTTGTTTTTCTCCACACTAGGACCCTACAGCCCAGCAGGATGTGGACCCTTTGGGTCCCTGTCTAAACAAGAGTGAAACACTTTCAGTTGGCAGAGAACTTTTTGGCAAATTCCAAACACAAATCTTCCTTACAAAAGTGTCACTCCAGTGTAGAGTGGCATCAAACAAATACATAAATACACATTTTCCAGCATTGTAGCTGAGTCTTAATTAATTTATTTTTATTTTTATTTCAGTGGCTTAATTTTCTCGTTTTCTGCCAATATGTTTGCACCTCAGTAAAGCACTTTATTGCCAGACAAATAAAGCTGTCTTGCCTAAATCATTTAACTGCATCAGCTCTGTAAGGAAGTCCAGTTCTCTCCTATCTGCTGCTCTTTTTTTTCTTTAACACATTCTGTCCAGTCTATCATTAAGGTGATTCAGCCTGCCCATTTTATGCTCTCCATAAAAACCTCTGCAGGCTGGGCTTCAACACATTATCTCAATTTTCAACTAAACTCCGACTAAAGTTGTGTTTTTTGTATTTTTAACATGTTCTTCAGCATTTTTCTGATGATGGAGGACTTATATAAAGAAAATTAGGCTCAACATTGCATTTCAGAGTATTTCTTTATTCAAATCGTTGTGGATCAGAAGCAGAACAAAAAAAATGCTCTTTCAAAAAGATAGTTTTTGTTATATAGAAAATATGCTGTAAGCATCATTCTGATGCATCGACTTGCAGACGACTAGATCCATTTGTGTTGCTACTTTCCTCACTCGAGCTGGCTCAAAACTGTACGGCTGGATAGAGCAGCATTTAACAGATGGATGATGGGAAATGAGAGCAGGCTTACTTACTTACTTCGCACCAACAGTCCTCCCCCAACTCAGAGGTCTAGAATTTCCGCCTGTGGAATTTTTTCTCCAAAGAAAAAGTTGCCTCTCCCTTTTGCCTTTTTGCTGCAGTAAGATTACTTTTCTTAAAATATCGTGTTCTATTTAAAAAAAAACAAAAAAAAAACAAAAAAAAAACATGTTTATTTTAAAATAGAACATGGCACATATTTAGCACAGCTGGCTGTGTGTCATACTGGGGAGCAGAAAACCTTAGGCATGTCCCTTCACACTACCGCCTAACTATGTCGCCGCAGGGGGCCCCCCGAAGTCTGGGTCTTCCTGTATCGGTCCCCAGTCTGGATAAAATACAGGGTTGTGTCAGGAAGGGCATCTGGCGTAAAAATCTTTGCCAAACCACCTGTTAGAATCAGTAAAAGCTGGTTCACTGTGGCGACCCCTGAATGCCAAAAGATGAACAACATTTTCAAAATCCATAGTAACCTTAGGTTTTCTAAAGTCCTAAAAAAAAAACGTTATTATTTTCATAGTTAAAATGTTGCTTCTATGTTGTACATAATGAGTTTCTTATCATGTTTTTTTCAAAACGTATTGACTTGTGAATACAACTTTACACAAATTAAGTCTTTGCTCATAATATTCAACTAATTTAATTTACACATATTTCTTGGATTGTTTTTTAAAGTTTTTATTAATAATGAATTACTTATAATAATTACATTCAACTTCCTTAATTACCAGGATAAGAAAAAAAACAAACCCTTCTAAAACTTTTTTCACCCAAGCCCAATATTGCATTAATAGTTTGTGTTTGTAATTCATATAAAAGGTCAGCAGAGCAAACTCTGTCAGAGTAATTTTTATGGCACACAGAACAGTGCAATTACACTGAGGGGTTCAGCTTTTACACTTTTACAGTCTGAGCTGCTTTTGTGAGCCACGCTTATAATATAGAGCCTTGATTAAATTGGGTGCAGTAGGCTATTTGAGACGCCATCTGCTTGGAACTAAGAGTGAGAGTAATTAAAACAAACTTGCTGCTTAATAGAATTAAGCAAAACACAAAAAGAAAAACATAAGAAAATAAAATTGGGAGCTACTGTCCTTTCAAGGTTTTTATCCCTGAGCCAATTACATTTCATCCTTGGCGACATGCAGTAAAAGAACATGGAGGGGTGAGCCAAGTTAATTCGTCTATAACAGACACAGATGGGAGCAGGCTTGCAAACATAAATGCATAGGGTCCAATTTGAACACAAAGGAACCTGTTAACATCTGTACATTTCAAAATTAAAGCCACGAGTGGCTTATTATGGCCCGAAGGTGCCACCCTCACTGCCCTCATTGGCTGAGCGGCTGCTACACGCCCCTCATTTAACCCCTCCTGCCCCTGTCACCCTGGCCAGAGACATGTAAAATGGCTAATGGCGTATACTTATGTAGCGCTTTTCTACCTTCCTCGAAGGCCCAAAGCACTTTACAGTCACAGACCTTCCCACATGCTGGCGGCGGCTCCGCTGTCAAACACTGGCGCCAACCTTCCACCAGAGGCAAGGGGTTCAGTGTCTTGCCCGAGGACACTTCGTCAAATGGACGGGCAAGGCGGGAATCAAACTTGTAATATTCCGATCAGGGGTCGACTGCCCTACCGCTGCTCCACAGCTGCAATCATGTGTCAAATTCAAAAACTTGTATTTTTTTATTTCATTTTTTTTTTAAATGGCAGCTTTTCTTGTTTTTTTTTTGTTTTGTTTTTTTTATCTCCATAGCAAACATTTTATTTTTGGGTCACCTGGGGGTGACTACCAGGTAACTTTCAGAGGAATTGGAGAATTGGAAAAAGTACACTTTTGGATTTCCTTGGAAACAAAGGTTTTTTGCTTTGCACGTCCACATTCCTGATATCATCACTTCCTGTCTCACATTGTTTTGTTCAGCTTGAGCCAAGAATTCAATGTTTACAGTATTCCAATAACAAATGTGTAAGCAACAGGGGAATGCAACTTTTGGAAGCCCGCCACGCCATTTCAAATTAAGACATATATATATATATATATATATATATATATATATATATATATATATATATATATATATATATATATATATATATATATATATATATGTATATATAAAATGTATATATACATATATATAAATACATTTTTTTCCCCAAGTAGTTTTCTAATGATGCTCGAGGAGTTAGTAGGCGACAAAATTTGAGTTGTGGTTGTAGACGTAACCTTTGACCTGTTAAATTTTGTGAAGATAACTTTCCATTTTGTGGGAAAAAATGTGACCATCGCCACATTTAACACAGTGCCTTGAAATGGCCACTAGATCATCATTCCTGTGGCCATCCCATGAACTTTTTAAACTTCCTTTGGATATTCCTGATTTGTCTTTTGTTAGTGAATTTTGATTTTGTTTTTTTGACGGTTTTGCTGCTGTGATGTCATTATATTATTTGGAGGGGAAGTCATTCAACATGTTAAAAATAAATTTTCACCGGTTACTAGGTGAGTGCAAATTCTGTTTTTCAGTATGTGGTGGGGGTGAAATTAATTAAAACTCAAAGGAAGAAGAATTGTAAAAACAATATGTCTTGATCATGGCAATTCTAACACTCTGTTTCTCTGTTTTTCCCCCTCAAAAAAGAGAATTCAGCGTTTGTGGCAGGTATGTTTATTCACCTATCTTTAAGGGGGATTTTGGTTTATTTGCAAATAAATTAATAAAACTCTCTGACATTTATTTTGAATGGGGACGTGATAGTGCCAGTCAACCGCTTCTTAAATATTTTTTCCCCATAGTGATGAAGGGCAGACTCTCATATGGATTTTACACAACCCCTGACAGTGTGAGCTTGTCACTTGAATTTAACACTGCCCTGTGGATTTTCCAGATGGCTGCACTGAGCGGGTTCATGACAGCACCCCGAAATCATGCTACTCACTCAAACACTCGTTGGCGGAGTCTCCGGTGGCCCTGGCCCAGGGTCTGTCCTGGTAAAAGGGGTGACATTTCTGGCAGTCAGCTCCCACGGTGTGATGCTGGCAGGCACAAACCAAGTCACCACGTTCCCCCTCAACGCACTCGCTGGCATGACCGTTACACTTGCACCTAAGTGGAAAAAGGGTATAATGTTGGGTAAAAAAATGGCAAGACAGACTTTTTCTCTGTTTCTTCTGTATGACACCAAAGGAGCCACAATCATGCACAGGTGGGTGGATATTTACATCTCAATGAGGCGTTGTATGATATAATCTCCCCAAAATGATCCTAGATAAAGTTCTTATTACGTTTGATGAATTCTTTTTGGCTGTGACCCCTAACAATGGCAAAAATACTGCTAAAGAAAAAGAAGGAATAAGCCAAATAACTACTGAGGAATAATCTACAGTATTTCCATTTAATGAAATCATGAACTTTTTTATTCTCATTGGTCAATGGAAGCATCTCCATGAATTTGTCGGCACATATTTTTGAAGTGAATTCAATCTTAGATAAACAAAGAAAGGAAAAAAAAGTCAATATATTAACAAGCATCACATTATATGACTGTTGTGTAAATGCAAAAGCACTGCACACACTGGTGACATTTTTCAAACATTCCCTCTCATCACTTCTTAAGGATCATACACGAGCTGCAAACTGATGTGTCAGATCATGAACTGCTTTCTGTCAGTTTCTAAATTAAACCCATTTCTTTTTTTTCCTCTTGTGAAAGGCATCTAGCATGAACTTGCTTTTTTGTATCTCTTATGTCACAGTGTCATCTTCAGTTGCCTGCAGTGTTGTCGTAACTTTGTCTCTAGATGTAATGAGCTTTCACCTACCTCTTGTGACTTTGTCAAAACACAAAAAAACTGTAAAACATGAATTTATACTGTGTATGAAGAAGGCTTTGTACTCCTCTTGTCTATTTAGAATTGGAGCCTGTGCTGTGACTCAGCCCCACCCACAAACCAAAGCACTTGAAGCACACACAGCTAAATGAAGCAAATGTTTTACAGTTATGTTTCCAGCTGTAGCAGGTAAAAGCAAACGTATATTTGTCCTTAATGCTGTAACTTTTTGCACGTTACCTCAGTTCAGATTCAAACTATGCCATATTTTTCAGAGTATAAGTCGCAGGAGCCAAAAAATGCATAAAAGAAAAAAAAAAAAAAAAAACATATAAATATGTTGCTCCAGAGTATAAGTTGCACCCCTGGCTAAACTATGTAAAATAAATGTGAATTATACTCCGGAAAATTCGATACTTTAACTTTCCATTTAAAACTCTCAAACAAGCGCACCTGTTTAAGTCAATGCTGTTTTCTATAGAGGTCTTAAGAGTCAAGGGTCAAATAACAAATGTAACACATTAGGTGTGAGCGTGCCTCAGGTTGCGGTGGATCTGCTGTGGTCATTCTGGTCAGTCATAATGGAGCCACCTAGAAGGTCATGACACATGTCAGGAGGGGATGTGCTCTGCTGCACCAACATTAAAAAACTGTTTTACCACAAATGGCTTTTCAGTCATTTGATTTTTATCTTTCTTCAATTTTGACCTGAAGTCATGTGAAAATTGAATAACTTTTGCCTGTACAGCCATGATCTCTACCGTAATTTCATGAATCGGCATTGGTTGGAATCAAACCAGGGTTTTTCAATAGTGCTGACCATATAATAAATGTGCAAAAGCACATATTCATTTATATTTATTTAGTTTGAACATTTGGAGTATGCTTAACTGCTTTGCCATGTCACAATCACGCCTGGTGTCAGTAACAATCAACTCAGTTGCTTCTCATTGCTGTGATTACTTCAAACTTGTAAAAACCCTGCATTGTCAGTTTCTTGTGTTAAACTCTTGGCCTGTTATTATTTATTCATGGATGTTACCTTATCAATAAAATGTTCTGGTTTGTATAATTTCAAGTTTAAACCTTTTAAAGGGCATTCTTCTTAAATTAACCAAATACAATTTATTTCACCTACTTCAGTTCCTGCGCAAAGTTTCTCAAATAAATCCAAACATATATAAGCTAGACTTCTTTTTAAAGAAAATATTTCTTTTACATTTGGTGTCATGGACAGTCTTAACATATAGCTTTATTGTGATGACCAAGGTTTTTTATAGAATACAATTCATGTCTTCTTTCAGAAATTCAACTTGAATAAAAAAAAAAAAACAAACTGTAAAAATATTTTTACATCACTGTAGGACCAACTAAAAAAGATATGTTTAAAAAATGTGTTTAAAAATCCTCAAGAGTAAAGATTAGCAAGAATGGACAAAGGAGTTTTATTGAAAATGTTGCATGATCTAATTTGAAAAAATAAAAACTCACTATTTACAATACTTTGTTGCAATTAAAAGCACATATTAAAAAAAAAAAAAGTCAAACTGACAAAAATGTCTTGGATCACCATGGCTAAAAACATTCCAAATCGTTTTCCATATATTTCAGACAATTTGCTAAAATTATTTCAGTAAAATGGTAAATGACGTAGCCTTGTTTCGTGTTTTTCTACCTTCCTCGAAGGCACAAGGGGCTTTACAGTCACAATCACATTGCCTCTTTTACGCACTAATGGCTATTCACACACTGGCACCAACCTTCCACAAGGGGGAATTGAACCTGCTGTCTTCTTATCAATGGTCGAGCCCCCTTCCATTGCACCAATTTGCACAATTCTTTCAGGATTTTGACACATTTAGAATTTCTGACTTGTTGAAATAATTTCATCTGGAGTGCAGCTGCAGCTGCCTTTGCAGTGTGTGGTACATCTGGCAGTCTGCCTGCTTTTTGCAAGGAGATGTGATCAGAGACTTGTGAATGAATGACAACTTATGTCAAAAATTAGTCAGCTGCTGTAGAGACACATGGTTTTGCCAGCCTGAGGCTTGGTCTAAGTAATTTCTTTTGTCACTTGCCCTGCCAACAAACACGTAACACTAATGTGGCTCCAGTCAAAATGTTAGACCTTTGTGAAAATTGTTGTGTGATGAATTTAATTGGACGTATTTAGGGGAACTGAGGGCACAAACAACATATGGCCACCTGCCAAAACAATATAGAATTAATGTTGGGATTCCAAACATTTTCTTTAAACTTTTCTTACAGACTCTGTTATAGAAAGACTTTAAATTCAACCACTGATTTTTCTTTCTGGATCTAGACATCAACTGTTTTTTTTTCTACTTCATTGAGCAATAAAGTTGCAGTATGACCTTTTTTTTGAGAATCTATTGCAAATAAACAATATTTTTGTTTAAACAAGTCTTTAATGCACGGATCAGTTTTTACACTGAAAAACATTACAACTCAAAGGAAGATCTATAGATCAGAAGGCAAAGACAACATATTAATCTATAACTAAAATTCAATCACATATGAGAATTTTCTTTTTAAATTTGAAAATGGAAAAGGACAACAACAGGCTAAAATGGTAAGATATTACAGAGAATACAGAAAAATCCTTTTGTATAAGAAACAAGAAACAATGTAAGTCCCTTACACAATACTGCATTACTCAGTGGTTAAGCTATTGTCAGGAGCGGCCGCATCTTAAAGAGAGTGCGGTGTGTCTTGCAATTCCCCTGAGCCTCATTAAAAATGAAACTTGTGATTGTTGTGGTAAGTGCAATGGAAGCTAATGGAAGCTGGTCAAACCTCTGATGTATGACGTGATGTGATGTTGTCATACGGTGCCCTTACACCATACTCTAGTCCAGGGGTGTCAAACTCATTTTCACCGAGGGCCACACCAGCATAGTGGCTGTCCTCAAAGGGCCAGATATAACTTATACATGTAACTAAATGTAATGAAAAATAAATGTACCTTCTCCTTAATGTTAAATGTATCATTATTTATTTATTATAACTGTTTAAAAGTTATAAATATAAAAGTTTAAAGTGCGGGCATTTCGTTGCCTTGTACTTACATGTGCAGTGACAATAAAGTTGAATCTAATCTAATCTAATCTAATCTAATCAATGACAGTTGCATAGAAAACTTATGTTTGCTTGTTACTCTAGCATAAATCCTTTTAAATTTGATTCTGTCAGGTTAGGTTATATGTTTAAGTCCTAAGGTTTAGTTGCCCAATGCGATAATTCAAGTCCAATTCCCCCTAGATGTGAATAAATACACACCAATTTATATATTTTAAGAAATTAAAAACTGTTATGCTCTTGCGGGACACATAAAAGGACATGGTGGGCCACATTTGGCCCGCGGGCCTTGAGTTTGACACATGTGCTCTAGTCAGTAGTAAAGCTTTAGTCACAACTACCATTAAGACTACTGCAGGGATAGGTTGTATGGGCAAACCTGTATGGGGCACACAAGGAGCGCACACTTATCGCATGAGCAGCACTTATGAGCAATTGAGTGGTCTGCAGGATTTGTTTTTGGGGGGGGTAAAAAAAAAGTCCGTATGATACGCCTGAGTCTCACGTACTTCACCCTTACATTATCCTGGGACGTTGTATGAGTGTGCGCTACAACTTGGTGCTCACAGCATGCCCATAGGAAAAATGTGCATGAACAATTTTGCTCAATGACCTCACTGAACAGTCTACTACTACTACTACTACTTTACTATTTCATGCAGGCAACTTGCGTGCCTCGTGCATGTTTGTCCATATTTACCACAGACAGCCTGCATTTAGCCATAAGGGCAGTATAAAATAAAACAAAATAAAGTATATTCTTTTTAGCAGGCCCAAAATGACTAAGCCATTAGTTGAGTCAGTTAAATTGTTTAATGCACCCAGGAATGCAGAACTCTATCTTGAAAATCGTAATATTTCTTTTGTCGTTATAAAATTGACTTTCTTATTGCATTCTGATGCTGCTCTGTTTAACACAAACCCTTAGAAGTTACACCCCCCTTCTTGCATATGGCCAGTACGCTAATCTGAAAAGCAGCAGGGCGTTGTCCTAAAATAATGTGATGATAATGAGAAACAACAGGTGCAATTTGACTTTTAGATGAATCGATTTTACAATGAATAAAAAAGGGGGAACACTGAATATTATCACAAAAACATGTGTGAATGAGTTCAAAGACCATCTTGTTATTTTGGGATGTACTGTCCTGGACGGACTCCTGCAAGTTTTAGGTGCTTAAAGACCTCAATACCTAATGAAGGCATAAAGGTCAAGCATCTACATAATTTAAAAGAAGAAGAGTTATGTTTCCCTCTTCCAAAACTTTTTTTCAACTTTATTTACTTTTATTTATCTGCTTCATTCTCACAAAACACAGATTCAACTGTTAGTCAATAAGCAGCTTTCCCCAAATAATTGAGATTAAGGGTCAACTTTTGGGTCATGGCTCTGCAAAAGTAGATTTCAATTTCTTGATGCAGATTGAACCAATGACCTTCTACGTAAAAACACGTTTCTCTAACCTTTGAGTTCACTGCAGGTGTTTTCAAATCTCCCTTGAGTTTGGGTCCTATCGATATTCTGTGGAAAATCACAACAAATCTTGCAGCATGCGACTTGCAGATGTGACGTGAAGCAGTGTGGTGTGAAAGCATGTGTACTTGATCAGAAAGCCTAGATTTAAGGGTACCATGGTGCTGTGTGGTTCTGTCCCTCAGGTGTTGTGGACATTGATGGGTAATTTGTCATGCCGCTGTGCTGATCCTAAGTGTTTATGACAGGTGTCAGATCAAGTTTATACTCTCTTTGAAGGCTTCATCTCAACGACTTAATCGTCCACTCCTGTCTGCAGCAGAAAATGTGCAGCATGGTCCGCAGTGCCGTGTTCTTTCTCATTACGGGGAGTAACAAACCAAGAGAGGTGGAGGGGGAACGGGGAATATTCTTGGTTTGCTTTCATCAGATGGGTAACTTGACAGATAGCAAAAAGTAGAGGATGAAGAGCTAGCCACTTATCTTGCTTTTGCACACAGACACTATCCCAATTTTATGCAACCCCATGCTCTGGGAAGTATACACACATAAAGAATATCCACATTATAGATCACTAACAATGACACTGCTCTCCTGATGTTTCCTATAGACTGCATACTAATGCTATATGTCATTTTTGTTTTCAGCTGTTGTTGCAAATACTGTTTATATAAAGCTGTCTGGCTGTGAACAGACGTGTCATGTTCCTTTTTCTGTCATAAACATTGACATTATTATTTAACTTTATTTTATTCTTTTCATATTTAAATAAAAAAACTGATGCCTTTAATGGTGAAGTCAAGCTAAGCTTTAAAAGTAGTCCTATATAAGTGCATTAAAAAACAAACAGGATCAGTTAAATGTGATTATTCGTGACACGTGATCAAACGTTTGCTGTCATTTGGTTGTGACCCATCAAGCGGTAACTGCAGCAAAAACATTTCCCCAGATTTCAGTGGACTTTTTTTTCCTGATCAGAACTGGAAATCCCTGCCAAAATTCACGATTTGATTCCCAATTTAACAGGATTTGATCACAAATTCGTCAACTTTTGATCCAAAAAAGAATTTTTTTTTTGTTAAATGAGAACTGATGTCACATAACTAGATATAAACTAAACAAATATGGAATTTCGATTATTAAATGATTCTTTGACTTAAAAACTAACAGAAAGTGTATCTATTTGCTACATTATTTGCTATAGAAAAAATGTTGATATTATTATAAAACGATTGATCAATATTGCATGTCCCCCATAAACAATCATTCGGAATTATTCTACATCTAATATTTTATTTCATTTTATGTCTTTTTTTCTTTTTTTTCTATTCATCTAAAAATAGAATTGATTATAACTATATCATCTTCATGGGCTTTTCAAAAGCTTAAGTTCAGACTGATGGCATGTAAGAATAAAAATGTGGCCTATGGCGTGCAAAAACACGCTAAACGGGCATTCTTGAACCCGCTTTACTGTGTTCACACTGGACTGTTGCTGCCTAATACCAGCGCGGGTACTCACGGTTGGAAGAACCTTGGTGCAAAATGAAGTGGTGCAAATATCACTGATCTTGCTCCAGGGTTTTTGTTTCACAGCTTTATTCTGACATTCGAAAGACTTGGTGTCATATAATTTTGACTGGACACAAACCACAATGGCTGCACAGTGGCACAGTGGTTAGCGCTCTTGCCTCACAGCAAGAAGGCCCCCGTTTCAATCACTGGGGGACCTTTCTGTGTGGAGTTTGCATGTTCTCCCCGTGTATGCGTGGGTTCTCTCCGGGGACTCCGGCTTCCTCCTACCGTCCAAAAACATGCTTCATAGGTTAATTGGTCACTCTAAATTGTCCATGGATGTGAGTGTGAGAATGAATGGATGTGTGACTGTGGACATTCTGTCCTGCGACAGACTGGCGACCGAAAGGGACAACACGAAAGACGATGATAGAATGAACAAACCACAATTATTAATTTCTAAGTCATGGTCACTTTTAAAACAGTTGTTCTAAAAAGGACGCTACAAATTTGACACCACTAAATCCGATTGGTCAACGTTCAACTGGGTTAACAACGTGTTTCGTAAGTAGAGCCCAAAAACTGACATATACACACATTTACTTAAACTTCTCATTGGAAGTGGTCACTTGAATGCACATTTGTGAGCAGGGTGTGAATGTAGCATTAGAGCTGCACTTGGACTGACACATTTACTGTGTAAATCTAAAGTTATTGTCATTGAGTGCCATTTTTTTCTCCACCTTGTCTTTATAAACTGGGTGTTGCGTTGTACAGTAGATTCAGCTTCTCTACCTCAACAATTAACTTCCTGTTGCCCTTAGTGCAACATTCAGAGTAGTTGTAGATGTGCGATGCGTCATGTTTTCCTCACTGTGATATTTATGGGAAAGTTTTATTTTGAAAGTAAACTAAAAGTTCATTTTAAGACTTGCACCTTGTTTTCTTTGTTTCGTTGGCTGTAGCTCTGCAGTTTGACATGGAGATGTTGGGGGAAAAAAAAAACCTCATCTAAATTTCAACTAAATTTTAGCGTTGCATTGCTGTCAATAGTAAGAAAAGTTTATGATGTCTCAGATGTGAATCTTCAGAAGCAGATTACTCGCATCTGACATGACACGTATGCACTGCTGCTGCTTTGGTGTGAATTTGGTGTAATTCTATAAGCACAAAAATGCTGTTTGACAGCCTTCATGAGCATTCCAAGCTTTTCGATTTTCTAAATTGCTCTTATGGATATGACAGAAAGAGCTGCATGCGCAGGTGGTCGGTTCAAAGGCGGCTTAAAATCCCATGTTTATTTACCTGCACGGTGGAAATTAAAGCACTTTAAAGAAAGCCTTCTGGGAATTTCGGAAAGGTGCAGTTTCTAGTTTCATTACCTGCCTCCCACAGAGAAATCCGAGATGGCGTAGAAGTACGAGCGCAAAACTTTGGCATCTTTGAAAAACTCGTCTCCAAAAGTGTTCAGGCGGTCCAGAGAAATGAGCAGGTCAGTGGCTGTCACCCATTCCTGAAAAGAAAAGAAAAGACAGATGAAAAAAAAGGTGCGAAAGAAAAGACTGGGACCAAACATAATTAAAAACTAACAAGCTGATGTTGCCAAATAAAGAGAAATGGAGTGGAACCATAGGGACTGTGTGTTGGCAGCTGTAGTTGCTAAGGCACAAGGAGGAGGTAAGTAGGGCAAAACACCACTAAACAGACTAGAGACAAAAAGTCTTTGTAAAGTTATGAGTTCAAATTAGTGGCGTCTTAATGGGTCAACAGACTAGATTGAACATTTATCGGCAGAATAAAACTGTGGAAGGGGAAATACGGATAATATAGCAAGAAGGCTATAAGCATTTAATGAGAGCAAAACATTCACAAAACATATAAGAAAGTAAATGGAAAATGCAACACCTCAGTTGTACTTCAGTATATCAAACTGTCCTTGGCAAAGCTCCCAAACCTGATATGATTTAAGCTCCTTTCTTTGAACCCGCAGCAAAGATAAAGGTGGGATGAAGCATCAGTGGGAGTAGAGGGACAGCAAAACGCACAGAGAAAGCCAAAACAGGAAGTACAATAGTAGAGTAGGAGATAAAAGTTAAGAGAAAACAAATGACACAGAAAAAAATAATGCTGCAGAGCAACTTTTTGCTTCTTGACTGGTTTGGGACTCCAGAAAAAGGCTAAAAAAGCTGTGTGTTTTGAAGACCTCCCTAGAGATGTCTTTGAAGTGTGTCAGGAGGAAGACTAGAGCGGATGGGCTTCAGACTAAAAAAATACTTTGAGTTCATTCATTGACCCTTTTCTCAGAAATTACGCAGCATCTTTGTTTCTAAATCTCATCAAATGACCTAAAACACCCAAGGATTTGCCTAAGAAAACAGTCAGGTGATTTCAAAGAAAAAGTTGACAAAAATATTTACTTTAAAAAATATGTAACTCGAAAATTAGTCGAATCGCATTTTTTTTAAGTTCAGTTCTCCTGGTTTTCTTCTCTTAAGTAAAGCAAGCTAAGACTGTTTTGAGTTGTATTGTGTCTGCCGAGTTTGATCCTTCCTCTCAGTCATCATATCAGCTGAATAAATGAGTTCTCGGGATTTTCAGGACCATGCTTTTCAGTTTTCCACTCTGTCTTCTTTTCACCTTTCTTTCATAAAAAAGAAAAGGTTTTTCCACAAGCCACATGAACGATCAGGACCTTCACCTTTCACCAGCGGATGTGTAGAAGCTGCACATGTTACTTTTATCTCCCTATCTTAGGGAGATAAAAGTAAAAAATAAAAAAAACAATTGGTACTAGTTTTCCTGGTACGCACTTGGAACTAACAAGAAGCCACAACTAAATACATAGTTTTCAGTTAGATGTAACTTCAGGGACTTTGCACTGTCATATTCGGTTTTGATTGTTTTTTTTGTTTTGTTTTTTCGTTCAGACACTTATAATTCATTTTTTTAACATGTTTAAGTTTGGCAAGTTTTATTTCTGTAGGCTAGAAGTCTCCTGAGTTGGGCTCTTCAAACACACCGATTTATTTTCATTTGTGCGTTTTCGGATGCTACCGGTTCAAATTAAAGAAGTACAATTTATCTTTTTTATTGTAAGTTATTAAGTTAGTAGCTTGATGTCCACTGCACATGCCACAGATTAAATCAAAAGTGCTTTACAGTAAAAAACAAATAAGTTATTATGAATATTTAACAATAGGCCTCCTACTCAACTAAAAGCATTTCTAAAAAAAAATACACATTACCTTTTTTTAAAGACTCAACATGATCTAACTAAGCCGTTTATTTTTTATAGTTTGAAAGCTTTTATCTGTTTTTGTTCTAATTAGGTTTTTGAAAAGGTGCTTTAAAATAAAAATAAAAGTCTTATTAATAAATGTTCAAACAAACCTGAGTTGCACAGTTTGTAAGCTAAATGTTATAGTTTGATCAGTGCAGGACCCCCCCCCCCCCCCCCCCCTTAAGTCTGTCCTTGAAACACCCAGGCTTTTCTGAAAAACTCCATCCTTTCCACAAGCCACATGAACGATCAGGACCTTCACCTTTCACTGGCGGATGTGTAGAAGCTGCACATGAGTGGGCTCACACCAGCTCTTTGTTCTACCAGAGATGCTACTCAGAAGTGTTTACACACATTTTCCTTTTTTATTTGAAGCATCTGAAAACCTTACCCCAAATAATTGGTGAAACAGATGCTTGTGGCTTTCATGGATCATGTAACCTCCTAGCTCTTTTTTTTTTCACTATCACTGTTTCCTAGCAACCTGTCGTAATTATCATTTGGTGTCTTGTTTTTTAGCCCGTTTTGAAAAGATTTATAATTTGGCTTTCTATTAACTTTCTTGTTTGCCTTCTATTTTGTGTTTGATGTTGGATAATTAGGACCACTTCACTGGTCAATTATGAAAATTAGGCTGTTTATATAATAGGGCACTATTAAAGCATTAGATTGAAGGTAACTGGCGCTCTGAAAAGAGGCTTCTTCATTTAGGTAATGACTGTCAAATGATGTTGGAAGAGGATGGAAGGGGACTAATTGTTAATCTAAAAGTGAGCAGGAATGGGTCAAATAAAGAGGTTTCAAATGTAATCGTACAGCTGATTAGAGCTTCAATCATGTAAATTACATACTTTCACTCTTTTGTCTCTTTTATTTCCTTCCTTAAGCAACACATTTAATTTAATTAATAGTCTTGGCAGAATAAGAGAAGGAAATAGTTAAAGTGGTAGACTATCTTTACAGGTACACACTCCAGAAATTAAGAATGAAGAAAATGCAAACAAATAGTTGTATTTGATAATAGTTGTTTTTAAGAGTTAGACCACATGTGTCAAACTCAAGGCCCGGGGGCCAAATGTGGCCCTCCATGTCATTTCATGTGGCCCGCGAGAGCATACAAGTTTTTGATTTCTTAGAATAAGGAATAAAATTGGTGTGTATTTATTCATATCTTGGGGGAATCAGACTTGAAATATCGGATTGGGCAACTATACATTAGGACTTAAACACTGTCCATATAACCTAACCTGATAGAATCACATTTAAAAGGATTTATGTTGGAGTAACAAGTGAACATATGTTTTCTATGCAACTGTAATTGTCACTTTAAGAAGTTATAGTAAATAAATAATGGGTTATTTGACATTAAGGAGTAGTTACATTTATTGTTCATTACATTTAGTTACATGTATTAGTTATATCTGGCCCTTCGAGGACAACCGCTATGCTGATGTGGCCCTCGGTAAAAATGAGTTTGACACCCCTGAGTTAGACAAATGCACTCAAGTTTTCCCATTTTAAATGTTGTTTATCCCTAGCCTGCTAGGCAACAATGTCATTTTGGTAATTTTAGAAAACAAAACACTTACACAAGGGGAAAGATGGAAATTAAATGCAAAAGCTTCAGATTTTTTGGTAGATGACATTCATTCTGATATTCAGACAATTTGGGTTATTTTGCATAAGTTACAAGGGCCAGAAGTAGTTATTAATTTGATCAATATTAAATTAGTCCCACGTTTTAACATTTTTATTATATTCGTTGTTACTTCAGTGTCTATTTCAGCTTCTGTTTCCAGGGGGGCTGAGCAAACACAAGATGATTCTGCTGATTTAAGTCCTGGACGCAGCACAACAGGTTTCTTGCATGGCCTTTTAGCCTAGTTTTAAAGTGAACCTTTTTAATCAAGCTTTACCCTAAATTCGAATGTTAAATTTATTCTTTAATTTTGATGATTTTTATTTAATTTTTTGCATGTTGGAGATTTCTTTTTTCTGTTTTTTTACCCCTGTAACCCTGGACTTTTGTTAAAATGGTCGAAGAGCTACGGGTGTTATTTAGGCTTAATTTGGCCCCATCTAAGCATTAATAATTTTATGTTTTGTACATTTTTTTAATTTTTGAAAAACACTGCAAAAGTTTTCACTTTCCTTCTTTCAAGATTTACAATTATCTTATACATTTCATATTTTATTCAGGCTTTGCCAATTTTTTTTTATATCAGTTCATCAGCAACAACAAGCAACTTGTTTTTACCTTAATGCTGAATCATTCTGTGAAAAATACTTTCAACCATTTTGCCACAAACTGCTCTGTTCACACCTTCTTTTTTAAAATTTGCATAAAACAGATTATTTTAGCTGCACTGGTGATGGTAAAATGCATGAGATTCATGCTCTAACTAATGAGAGGCCATTACTGCTTTTAATTCAGACCCCCGGCTCAGCAAAGACAATTAAAGCTGCCAATATATTCCTAATTCTCCCACACAATAAAAACAAGTAGTGTTTGATTTCAAGCTGAGTTTGGTATCATATAATTATTAATGCTTGAAATAACACTGCCATTCAATGTAATAATTCCAAATATCACAAAACGCCTTAAAATATCACTTTAGGGTTAATCAGTAGTCTTCTTATTACTTATTTCTTGTGCAAACTACAGCAAAAGCTTAATTAGCTTTGATTTTTGCACTTTTGCATTTTGGCACATGGTTCTGCAGCGATGCTGAGTTAGGAATGAGAGTGGCAGCAAGCCCATCCTATGCTGCAGGCGGGGTCGACTGTCCAACGTGAGCAGGTTCACAGGAAACTGCTTCAAGCCTCACATCACAATACTTTTTTTTTTTTTTTTTTCTACCCACAAACAGCTGCAGAGGACATCTCTGAGCTTCTAACCTTCACCATCACCTAGAAAATCTTTCCCCCCGCCCCTTTATGTTCCACTGTTCCCTTCAACTCTGAGCGCTGCGAGCAGTGGCAGAAAGAGAGCAGTGGCGCCCGTTCTAAAGTTAATAACTTTTTAATTTAATTGCTTAACTTCACTGTGCCCTTAATATGTACACCCCCCCTCCCCCTCCACCCGGCCCACCCCTCTTCCGCTCATTGTCATTCAATGTTTGAGCTCCAATTTGCCACACGGCTTTCTGGAGCCAAAAGGAGGGTGCGAGTGACGGGACGGACTGGTGGCAGCAGCAACAGACAAACCGTTTTAACGGATGACTGAACAAATTAAATTTAAATTCAGACAGCAGCTTTAATCTTTTACAAACTTGACAATGGCGCTAGCTTTGAAGTTAGCTGGACTTTTAAGAAAACATCTAAATCGCATAATAATTGGTGAACTTTTTTCTAAATAAAGTTGTATTGAAAGTTTGTTTTAAGACAAACAAGAACAGTCGCGATCAGTTGCTTTTTTTTTTTTTTTTACTTTGACTTGAGGAATTTATTTTAAAATCAACAAACTTATTATGTGGAGTCTCTGAATCAGGCCAATGCGCGAGCACCAAGCACGCGATGGAATTAAAATGCTAATAAAACAGCCAAGACGCAATTCCTGTATTAAGCTTAATAAAATATGCATAGCTCCTTCTGAGCCATATGCAGAGAAAATGGCAGCCTGATATGGGACAGAGAGAACTGGGAATGAGTCACGGGCTGTTGATGATCTCAAAGAGTGTAGTTTTGGTCACCGTTAATAACAGTGCAAAACACAATCTGTCAAAGCAGCTTTGGCTTCAGTGACACAGTTTTGCCACAAGTATTCGCTCACACATCTAAATAATTGAATCCAGGTCTTCCAATCTCCTGCATGGCCACAGATGTGTAAAATAATGTACCTATAGCATAAAAATTGCCTTTACAAACATGTTTAAGAGAAAAAAACAAAAAATTCTTAGGAGCTCCGTGAAGTCTATCGTCGTCCTAAGATGGGGAGTCTCCTGTGCAACAACTTCATTTGGAAAAAAGGAAACCATAGATTGTGGTTATCAGATGCTGGTACATAATTCACAAATCCTCAACTTTTTGCAACCATTACCCCAAACTTCAAATGGCCTTCAGATTAGCTCAAGAACAGTTTGTAGTAAGACTCATGGAATGGATTTCCATGGCCAAGCTACTGCGTCCAAACCATACATCTAGAACAGGGGTCGGCAATCTGGAGCACGCCTGCCACTGACGTGCCACAGTTGACATATTAATAAAAAAAGCATTTAATTTTACGTGCAATAAAGGCACCTTGACAGAATTAACTTACATTACGTTACTCAGGCCCTCTCTCATAATGAAACAAAAGATGAATAAGATAAAAGCATACGCTTAGTTTTTTCATCTTAATGGTTGCAAAGTTCTTAGAAATATTATGCTATTTTGTTCTGACATATCTTATCATTTTGCTGTATAGGTATGACCAGTGTTGAGGGTAATATATTGTCATTTAATTACTTTTGTCAGTAACGCAGTATGTAACAAATTACAGTTCAAATGTCAGTAATTGAATTAAAATGACTAGACTACTGAAACCCTCATTACTTCATTACTCACATTTTGGTGCAGTGAAACCATAAGTTACTAATAAAACAAAATAAATCACGTAAACAGTTGACTTTGACACTGTCTCTTGGTTAAATGGAACAAAACAAAACGGTTACTGGCATATGCGTCCGCGCATGTGCACTAATGAAAGGATGAAAGATTAAAAATGGATTTGGACGAATTCTTAGGGGCATTTGGCAATTGGAGAGATTGCAATACTATTTCAACTTCAGCCTTTTTTCCTTGTGAAATATTGTTATGGAGGCTCTTTTTGGAGTGAATGTCAAAATATGTTTAAAAAAAGCTTTTGAGCTGCTTTTTTGTTAAATGACATTTCAGATATTTTGGAAATGCATTTGTGTTTCTTTGTATAGGATTTTGCATTATAGTTGGTGATGGCACATTTGTTGCAGAGAAAATTTCGAGTTGGCACTTCATGTCACAAATGCTGCTTCCCCCTCATCTAGAACAATTTTGAAATTTCAGAAGTAATGGTGTAAAACAGGTCACCACAGAACAATTTGAAGCAGCTGAGGAGTGTTTTCTAAAGTTTAAAGATCTAGCGGATATTGTTTTTCTTTCACAGCTTTATTCCGATTTAAGAAAAAGTGGGTGTCATATAATTCCGGCCAGGTACAAACGGGTATTATTATTATCTCCAAAAATTGCAAAAGCAATATTTTAAAATAAAATAAAGAAATAAAATGGTTAGAAATACATATTTTTAACCCTTTCATTTGCAAAAGCCTTCACTCTGGTGTTTTGCCACCCTTTCACAGTTTCCTGCTCCCCCTATATAAAATGTTCTCTGCCCCTGTACCTTAAATCTATTTGACAATTTCAGTGAATGTAAGTTGAAAGAATACATTTTAATTATGTTTGTGTTGTATATTAATACTCTGTATGTTAATTAGGTTGAAATAGACAAAACTGGATTTATTTAAGAACATTTGCTGCCACAATGTTGTAGTTTTGATTTGAAAAATAATCAGTATTAAAAAGGGTCCAAATAAAACCAATTTTTAAAGCAAACATTTGGAAAAAAATGTTTTTAAAAAGACAACTTGAAGGGAATATTAAAATTTTCATCCATAACGTGCTTAACATTCAGAGTAAATCGCAAAGTGCTCTACATTATCTCTCAGTCTGAGTAGCAGTTTATATAGATTTAAAAAAACAGATGCTTTGTTTCGTTTAACATATTTTTGGAAATCTTAACAATTAAAAAGCTCTGTATTGAAACGTCACCTGGAACAAAACACTGATGACATTTTTTATTGGGACATAGGTTGAATTGAAGTTGCCTAAAATTCAATTTTTTAAATAGAAAAGTGAAATTATCCCATGGAGTACTTGACTAAACAGGTGTTAATATGAAAGCATTATATTCTTTGCATGAGTGGGTGGCAATCAATAAAACCTTCCGGACTCTTATAGTATCCACCATTACCCTTTCCACTTCATCACCCAGAGACTTTGGATAATTTAAGACAAATTGTCCTAAGGTCTTGAGGGAGTTTACTGCTAATTAACTAGTCAAGTTTCTTCATATATGTTCCTTTTAATGCAAAACAAAGACGCAGACTGCTGTCACAGCCAATGTGATGTGTTTTTGTTCACACTTGGCTAATAATTGCATCCATGAGGGAATGAAGTCAAAAGGTTTGGTGATTCTTATGTTTCTCCTATTTTGAAAGAAGCAAACAGAATGAGATACAATTTTCCAAATAATATCATTTTTTAGGCCTTTATCAGGATGTGAGATGTAACTCTGGAGACTGATTAATCAAAGATTACTCACTTTTCAACAAAACTTGATGTAATTTGAAAAGAGACTTTAAAATCTAAGCTTCAGATACAGATTTGGATGATTGTGCAACATTACAAACTATTTGATCCTTGGAGAAAGGTAAAACCTTGTTTTTAAATATTCAAGTTATTTTTGGCTAGGTATTAAGTTGTTCTAACTTCATTTTTACACCTTTCT
Source organism: Oryzias curvinotus (assembly GCA_023969325.1). Taxonomy (NCBI): domain Eukaryota; kingdom Metazoa; phylum Chordata; class Actinopteri; order Beloniformes; family Adrianichthyidae; genus Oryzias; species Oryzias curvinotus. The sequence continues at coordinate 24,176,982 of CM043717.1, forward strand.
GAGCTTTTCTCAAGATCAGCACAGTAGAGAATTTGTTTTCTCATTAAGAGCTAGGATCTAGAATAAGGAATTTATTCTTGAGAAAAAAAAAAGACTTAAAAAAAACCTGCTAATCACAAAACGCCTCTGAAAAAAACAACACTTTGTACATTTGGATCTCTCTTTCACATCTGGATCTAAACAAACACCATTGTCGGTTTATTCCACTCTACCTATATAAGTGAGGGATTATGTGATTCACTGTATACAATGTCCAACATTCTACGGCTTGAAAAACTGATAATATGATGCCAAAAACAAACAAACAAACATTAAATACCAGCAAGTAGAAGGAAAACCTGCTTTACTAGTAATATTTCCTGACAGTTGGGTAATGCAACTTCAATAACTCTTGTTCTGAAATTCAAATGAAAACATAAGATCGTATACACTGAAAAAAAAAAGAAATTCATAGAGTATGCTTTAATTCTATCAGGTTTTCTCCTCATTATTAAGATCATATTGGGAGGGAGAGATAATGAGCAGCACTGTCCACATACTTTTAAGATTTGCGTTTGCCCAGACACTTCCCGTATGAAACTAAACAGTCTGCTGGAAGTGATAACGAGCCACACAGGAGACGCAGGACTCTGCAGTGGAGGAGAGGCTGTTTGCTGGCAGGAGTAGGCGTTGCCTTCAAATGCAGAGGATCACTGATCAAAACAACCAAGTTTTACTCTGCAAATAATCAGTAAAAGGGATGAAACGTAATATTTGCATTCAAATGTCAATACCTGCTCAGTCTGGAGATCAACATCTCCAACATGAAGATCAACAGGTTTACTTTTCCAATTACCGTCATGTTGTTCTGCAGGTTAGTCTTGGTACCAGGAACAAGATCAAGGTGTTTTCAGAAAATATGCTCCTGTCGCTGCTAAATCGGAGGGGGGCGTCCATCCAGTTACTGATGTGTTGTTTGAATGGAGGGACGTCTCCTTTTCCTGGGCTCATTACCTGCAGGCAGCTGCTTGGTAATTGTTGACTCTCTGTGTTAGGTCAGTGTAGTTGGTTTGGGGTCCGGCTATGTGCTCTTAAAAAATCGGTTTATTACTATGGGAGAAAAATTGTTAGTTTTTGTGTGTGGCTGTTTTAAGGTCTTATAATCCTCAATCTCTGATCATTTAATCAAAAGAGTATAGCAGAGTATAGCTAAGATGTAAACAAAACCAAGTCCATGTCCTCTCCTTTTACTTTTTATACATTCTTAAAATTAGAATATCAAAAGTTCAACCATTAGAGTGTTTTTTAAGTTGAACACACTGTATGGTGACAGAAAAAGGAAGCCATTTCTGCAGTGTGCAAATTCTTCAGGAAAAGTGATTCCAAACCAAACAAATAAAGAAAGTGGAAAAGAACAAAAACCACCTCCAGCTAAAAAAGACAAAAAAAAAAAAAAGAAACACACATTTCAAAAAAATTGACAAGATATAAAAGAAAAAAAGAAAACTAAAGATGATGAGGAGAGGTAATCAGAAATGAAAAATTGTTGAAGATAAAACAGAGACCTCTGCATCGTCCGTTAATTTCTGATAATTCTGATTTCTCTTTTAAAACTTTTAAAACTTTTGAGTAAGTTTCTCAGAACCGAAAATTCTCTATTAAAAAAAAGGGAGAGAAAACAATGCATCTGGTCCTGGTTTCAATTAAGATAAACGTTTTCGCTGAATTTCAAGTATGCAGACTTCCAGAGAAAGTCAGATGTGACTCATTAAACACACAAGGTGGATGAACTGATGTCCTTGATGCACTCTGAGTTGAAACAAAGTTGAAAGTAAACCAAATGCCTGCCGGCACAAACAGACCACATTACCAAATAATGATATTAGCAACATTTATATAGTTACATTTCAATTGCAGGAATTCTGTTCCAAGAAAATGCTTTAGTTTGCACAGAACCATGAAAGAAAACTGAATTTAATTAAAAAAAAAATTAGTCTGTAATCTTCATTCTCATTTTTACATGTATAAGGGGAAAAAAAAAAGAAAAAAAAACGGTACTATTCACTCTCACTTTTTTCAGTCATACGAAAACTCTTGCAGTAGAATACATTTATTTTCACATACTTAATTTACATCTTAGTTGGCATTCACAAACTTTGATTGGCATAAGGCTCCGTACAATTCCATGAGATAACTTCCATAAACTTTAGGGTAAAAACCCCCGAACGGAGCCCACAGGTGGAAGCCGGGGAGGAGGGTGGGGCGACGAAAGCGGCGCTGTGGTAAGAAAGAGAATGAACGCTGCACACCTGGACTTAAATAGGAAGCTGAACAGGTGAGTTAATTAACTACCGCCCTAGGGGGGAAAGAGACTGCCCGAGTTTCCGGTGCCTGAAATGCGAATACATTCGCTATTTTCAGTCATACGAAAACTCTTGCAGTAGAATACATTTATTTTCACATACTTAATTTACATCTTAGTTGGCATTCACAAACTTTGATTGGCATAAGGCTCCGTACAATTCCATGAGATAACTTCCATAAACTTTAGGGTAAAAACCCCCAAAACCAAAGATCATCAAGAAGAGAGAAGAAGAAAGAATGTAAATGTATAATCAGTGTGTCATAAGATGAGGTGTGTTTTGGCGGCATTCCATTTTCATTTCATTTCATTTCCAAGTAAGACTGCTATGTGTGACCCGGCACCTTTGACCGTTGGGCCGCCCCCTTCTTTCCATTTCTTTTATCCGAGTTCAGCGCCACAAAGGGGACATACTATCTAATGGATCTGCTATGTGTGACCCGGCACCTTTGACCGTTGGGCCGCCCCCATTCGAGTACAGCGCCTCGAAGGGGACACACTATCTAATGGATCTGCTATGTGTGACCCGGCACCTTTGACCGTTGGGCCGCCCCCATTCGAGTACAGCGCCTCGAAGGGGACACACTATCTAGTGGAACTGCTATGTGTGACCCGGCACCTTTGACCGTTGGGCCGCCCCCGTTCGAGTACAGCGCCTCGAAGGGGACACACTATCTAGTGGAACTGCTATGTGTGACCCGGCACCTTTGACCGTTGGGCCGCTCCCGTTCGTGCCCACTAGGGGAACATACTATCTGCAAAGAGAGAGAGAGAGAGAGAGAGAGCCCAACAAAGAAAACGAAACAAAACAGGGAGCCAACATAAGAATCACTCATACCCAATTTTTTTAAGAACCTACATCCCCATCCGCAAAACGTTGTAAGGAACTATAATTTGAACCGCTAAGTACAACCCGTATGAAGACACTACCTACATCCATCCAAAGCTCCCAAAGCATGCTGACATGCTTAAGTACCATCCATTATTCGTAGCTTCCATCAAATACTAAGAACGAGCTTAGCGTTATTTCATTTGGTATGCTATTAAAGGCGCTTAAATAACATCCATTAATTCAAGCTTCCAACGACAGGACTACGAACGAGCTTAACTGCCATAATGTTTCCCCATTTGTCATACCATAATACGAGCTCAGAACATCCATTTATTCGAAGATTTCCATCTAAGTATCAAGAAAATCCTCACTGCCATTTGTCTGAAGCTTAATTGGCGTAATTGAGTTTAGAAACCAAATTTTGAGCTCCATCGCATACTAATAATACACTTTAGAACATCCTAAATTTTGAGGCTTCCACCTGGCAATATAATCCAAGAATTTACATTCATTCTACTGCCGACATGATGATTGATTTAAGTCAGAAGTGTCATGGGAACGTAGGGGAGGTCCACCGCCCCATCACTTTCAGTTCAGCAATAGGTACGTTGAGCAGTCATCGTGGCAACACCAGATCAAGGAATGCAGGGGTGTCATCATTCGCCAGAAATGGGGAAGCAGGCCAGAGAGCAGGGACTCGCAGGCTCAGGATGCGATGCATAGATAAAATACAAAACCAGTATTAGTCTCAGCAAAGAACATCTATATAAAACCTAGAAACTGATTAGTTTATACACTGATTAAGATGGATGGAATAACAACAAGGTTAAATTTATTAGAAAGTTATGGAAAGTCCCATTGTGGCTTCATCGCACCATAGAAACCACCCGTATCACAAATTCCAGCAGTGAATTGATAGTGAAATACAGAACCTGCACAATATCTTAACACCAATTTTATATACACCAATTGTAAAGAAGCAACCTTTGACAGTTCCAGAGGGACGCACCTTCAGAAGGTCATCGAGAATTAGGCGATGGGATGGGTAACCAAGGGCCAAGGAGATTGTAGATGAGGAAGGTCCATGTCCCACATAGCAATGGATTGCAGCTCGGCTGAAATTTGATTCTCATATTTGATATTAGTGGTTCTCAAATAGGTGGACAAACAAAACACAGACTGCCGAAATTTTAGCCAAGGGCGTCTGGAGATCCATAAGGGATCGTAGGTTTTGATAGACTGAACCTTAGATTTTTAGAGGCGGAGCATAACAAGCCTCTACATGTAGATGCATCTAGTCAAGTGTCATCTGCTTAAGCAGGGCAGATAGAAGACTGGCTTGCGGACACAAGAATTAACTCTTGAACTAAGCTTTAGAGCGTAAAAGATGGAGTTTCTACGGTCAGGGTTAATTTGCTTATGGTGTTATTTAAATACTACCCAAGACAACCGATGACACACAAGACTATTATCTCACTCTTTAATTAAAGAGCCTTAATATAAACTCCATGGCTAAATTCTCATAACCACACGATCTTTAAAACCATTAGAGCCGTGGATTCTGGCGGCCGGACGTACACAAACCGCTCTTATAAATCTTTCCCCCCAAAAACTAGAGGGCCCAGCCACAGAAGAACAAGCGGAGGGAGACTGAAGACACGACAGGCATCATCATAACAAGACCTCTAAGCATGAGAAGGACAGGCTACAAAACGGAAGACGTGAATATCCAGAACAGGAACATGGGGCCCAGGATCAAACAACCCGGAACAAGAGCACAAGATGAATGGATGACCTTTGGTCCAAAGCCAGAGCAGAATCAGGTGGGCCGATCATTGAACAAACGCCCACAAACAAAGAATGAAACAAAGTACACGCTGCACAAAAGCGAGAGATGGCATAAAGGGAGAGGCATGCACCAATGAACCATCCAGATCCAGAAGAAGAAAACAAATCCGGACGGGCAGAGGACCATACGGCGCAGACAACGCGGTAACCCAGATCAGAAAATGAATTCAAGCCACAGAGATGCAAAAGACCAGGCATACAGAGGAACATTGTCCACAGAGAAAACATCAAAACGCGCAAAACGAAGGGGAGCCCATAGCCTACCCAAGTCCAGTACAGGGCTTGTGATAATACAGTCGATAGCATGAGGACCGCCATGACAGCAGAAAGGTCAACCGATAAACAAATCGAGCGCCGACTGGATGCCGAGAGACTCTTCCGGGAGGCAAAGAGGCAGGACACTGAGAACACCAGGGATAACAGCCATCCCCAGCCACAAATCGCGTCCGGAGTAAAACGTGGAGAAGGCATGGGCAGCCGAAGTAAAAAACAAACCAATCCGTAAGGCGCACGAGGAATCAGGCCACTGACGCCAAAAATAACGACGACAGGCACCAACAGGACCGAAACAAGTTCCAACCATGAACACATCCAAGGCCACCCACAGTGGCGGCCTATACTGTGAGCAGGCGGAGGCGACGAACGAAGAACGCCGAATGAATCAAAACAAGCCACAGACGTTGCATAAAAGAGACAAATCAAAAGTAAAATTCCACAGAGGAGAGAGGGGTCCAACAAGAACAAACCAAACGCTGAGTAAACCACCAAATGCACAGCAGCCACGACAGAAACACAAAACAAAGAGCCACCAAAATAATAAAGCCAGCGTTGATTAAAGACAGGCAAAATTCACATTCGGCTCTTATCTAGGAGCCGTAGGAGCCGAGTCTTAGCCGGACGGCTAAGACAGAGAGACTCAGGAGGAGTTTCTACCCCCATGCCATCAGGCTCTTAAACGTTAACTCTACGCGTGTACCTTAATTATTCAAGTCTTCAGTCCACATTCATGCACATTATTTTGCATTCCATATTTAATTCTACAATACACATACTGTACGTATTTCATCGGTACACAGTTTTACTTAATTATTAATATAATAATATAATAATAGTTTTCCCTAATTATTGCGCTGTCCACAGAGCGGACCTGGGTTACATTTCACTACTGGTTGGATTTGCTAAATACAACTTCGTATGCAACAAAAGAAAATCCTGAAATCTTGAAATCTTAAATAACATACAGCAACAAATAAAACGCTGAAAGCCACAACTAATTCAGCCAGCATGAGAAACCTGTCCAGACGAGGACCACCAGCCCTGAACCACAGGAAAGACCCCACAACCCCTGAAACAATAACAGGATGCAGAGCCACAAAACATGAAAACGAGTCAGGTAGACCACAAAGACAAAGAACATAAACTACAATACCCAGAGTCCTTAGGGGCGTGACGTCACATACAACCGGAACATAATAAGGAAACAGAAACGCAGTAGAAAACACAACAGAAAAACACGGGAAAAGACCGCCTGGCCGCTCACCGCAATGATACAAACGGCCACAGCAGAGGAGAAGCCTGAACGGCCCCCGATCTAACGCCGCTGCCAACCGAAACACAGCGAAACGCTCACCCGCCGCAGCGACGCGAACACGCCGGCGCCGCCACCCGGCCGATGAAACGCCGCGGAAGGAGAAACAAACGCGGCGAAATGAAAACCCCCCACATCAGAAAAAGTGGGAGCACCGTCCAAAGAAGGGGGGAACACACCAAGATGCCAAAAAAGAAGGAGAGCCGCGGGCATGGAGCACCGGCGACGAAAGCGGCGCTGTGGTAAGAAAGAGAATGAACGCTGCACACCTGGACTTAAATAGGAAGCTGAACAGGTGAGTTAATTAACTACCGCCCTAGGGGGGAAAGAGACTGCCCGAGTTTCCGGTGCCTGAAATGCGAATACATTCGCTATTTTCTGTTATCTGTTTTACAAAAGCAAAGAAGCACAAGCAGGCTGGGCACTAACTTAATCTGCTAATGAAAACTATAAGATGACCTGCTATTAAAAGCTGAAAAGCCACAATTTGTCAGACACGTCCTTTTTATTTTTATTTTATGTTCTTGTCATTATATCTCTAGTCTAATTTGTTCTTCCTATTTACCTTATCCACAAAAATTACAGAGCAAAGCACTGGGGAAGTATTAAATATTGACCAGTATGAACTGTTCATTTTTCTTTGTGGTGATGCAGAAGACGAGTTACAGTCAATTTTTCGATAAAACAGGATCCACTTCTTCTGTGCTTTGAGGTTTTTTCTTTTAAGCTGCAGAGGCAGCCAGGGACCGTCAATAAAGTACACGAAAACACACCAGACTAACAATAGCCATTTCTCAGTAACTCACCAACCATAAAACTCAAAACCATCACAATTGCTCATTGTTGTTCAAATAAACTTCACAGAAATTCCTGATATCATTACCCTTTTTTTCTTAGCGTAAATCAGCGTCTTAGAGTAGTAGAAGTTGTAGATGCGTCCTTAGGCCCTCGCTTTAGAACTACAACTGTTGTAGTCCTAAAAAGAATTAGAGCCAAAAACGAAAACAAATTATATCGAAAAACGGAAAAAAATATGAAAAAAAAACAAAAAAGAAATTATATCATAAAACAAAAAAAACAAAAAAATACAGCGAAAAATAAAGAACATTTTATATAAAGTAACAGAGATAATAAAAAATCATGACTAATATATTTCGAAAAACACTGCCCACAATGTAAGTGTCCTGGTCAGCCATGGAACTTCGCTGCTGTGTGCCCAACATTATCCTTGGGATTGATTCACAAACAAACAAAAACAAACGGTTCCTACAATATAAGAACAAAGCAGCACATAATTAAAATGGATCCAGATCGTGTCTGTGACTCTGACACATCGTCAATATTCCACTGTTAATTTGAAGTCATCTTATAGTTTCCATGAGGTCAGTGTCCATTCTGTTTGTAGTTCTTTGTTCAATTAGAACGAAAAACATGGAAAAATGTGAAAAATGGATGGAATGGAAAAAACGAGAAAAAAAAACCTGCTTTTTTTTTAAACACACAAACAAATTAGAAAGACGATCCCCTATAATTGTTTTTTTTATTGAATGCAATACGGTTCTATATGAACATATAGCAGAAAGTATTAAAAGGATTGAACAGAACTTAATAAGAAAATGTTTCACTTTGATTTCTGCTGCTGCTGTTGTCACTTCATGGTACTTTAAAGAAAAAATAGAAGTGTAATAAAAAGATTCACTTTTTCTGGTGAATCTTTAAAAAGTGTACAGGAAGAAAAAAAAACATTTCAAATTGTTGAAAAGTTGATAATTTGGTTGTAATTTGCTTCAACAAAGCAAAGCTTGATGAAACAGGCAGCTTTTTTCTGCTGTTCAAAGGGAGAGCTTGTGGTTTCTGCACCTGGGTGATTGACAGCAAACAGGAGAGCCATGAGTTCAGACAGTTGAAGGCATACGGAAGCACTTTCAAGGAGGTAATTCAACACAGAACGTGGGAGTAGTGTGACGGGCTTCAGAATTGATTTGACTGGGTTTTTAAATCTTCTTATCATTACCTTTTGTTTGAAAAACTTTAAATTAGAAAATCACCACCAAAGCATTCAAATGTTTTACATGATTTGCCTTTTCAATCAGATTATTTTTATTTGTTTCTACATAATTTCTTGATTTTACATCTAAAATACATAATGAGTATTTTTCAGAATTTAGTTTTTAATTAAAAAAAAATTAATCTTGAACATCACCAGGCAATATTTACTCATATTTTCATTTTTTATAAAACTACTTTGATTTATTTTAAATGTGTGTTATAAATTATGTTTAAAAATATTATAGGTGTTTTTTTCTTTTCTTTTCTTTTTTTCTAAAGAGGGGGTAAATACATTAGGTGTTTTTGTAAAAGAAAAGGCCATTTAGAGTAAGTGGGTCAGCCCACTGTTGGTTTTACACATAAAATTAACCAAAGAGAACATTATTAGAACATTATAGTCACACATCTATGAAAAATTCTATGAAGATTTTCCACACATTGTTTATGTTTTTGTCTTTTTTTTCCCCACGCATTGGACTGTAAAGATGGATTGATCATATTTGCTACCATCACATGTGATGGTAGTTTTTTTTTTTTTTTTTACATTATAGTAAAATAAATCCATCATGCGTCAATCTAAATGGTATTTTTCAAGATCAATATAATCAATGTATTTCATTTTGAAACTATTTTTAAATTGTTATAGGTCACCACTTGGCTGAGAAAAATTAATTAATGGATTGAATAGATTAATCGTTACGCCCTTATACATGAAATAGGCATAAAAGTATTCATATTATCCAAAATAAGAATTAGTGAAAGTAGTTGAAGAAAAAGAAAAAAAAATATATATATATATATATATATATATATATCTGATAACTGGCAGTGCATAGCTGTTTATTAAGATGGCCAAAGGAAGAGATACAGACCATGGATGTTAAAACACGGAAGCTCCTCACCATGCATGGAGGGTTCCATCCCAAATCCAGCACCCTGAGACTGTATGCTAGCCGCAAGGAAGGAGGCCGAGGACTAGTGAGCGTAGAAGCCACTATCCAGGATGAAACATCCAAGATGCATGAATACATCAAGCTCAAGGCCCCAACTGACAGTGTGCTCAGTGAATGTCTCAGGCAATGGAGAGCAGAGGATACAGTGCTGGAGGACAGATCCTCATGGGAGGACAAACCCCTGCATGGGATGTACCACCGGACTATAACTGAAGTGGCCGATATCAAGAAGTCCTATCAATGGCTAGAAAGGGCTGGCCTACAAGACAGCACTGAAGCGCTCATCCTGGCAGCTCAGGAACAAGCCCTAAGCACCAGAGCGATAGAGGCTCAGATCTACCACACCAGACAAGACCCAAGGTGTAGGCTGTGCAAAGAGGCGCCTGAAACAATCCAGCACATAACTGCAGGATGTAAGATGCTGGCAGGTAAAGCATACATGGAGCGCCACAATCAAGTGGCTGGAATAATATACAGGAACATGTGTGCAGAATATGGACTGGAAACCCCAAGGTCAAAATGGGAAACACCTCCGAAGGTGATAGAGAATGAGAGGGCAAAGATCCTGTGGGACTTCCAGATCCAGACTGATAGGATGGTAATGGCGAACCAACCAGACATCGTAGTGGTGGACAAAGAACAGAGGAAAGCCGTTGTGGTGGATGTGGCAGTGCCAAGCGATGGGAACATCAGGAAGAAGGAACATGAGAAACTGGAGAAATACCAGGGACTCAGAGAAGAACTGGAGAAAGCCTGGAAAGTGAAGGTGACGGTGGTGCCTGTGGTAATTGGAGCACTCGGGGCAGTAACCCCCAAGCTTGAGGAGTGGCTACAACAGATACCTGGAAAGACCTCAGACCTCTCAGTCCAGAAAAGCGCAGTGCTAGGAACAGCTAAGATACTGCGCAGGACCCTCAAGCTCCCAGGCCTCTGGTAGAGGACCCGAGCTTGGAGGAGAAACCACCCGCGGAGGGTGAGAGGGGCGTTTTTTTTTTTTTATATATATATATATTCTTTTTTATCAATTTTTAAATGGTAATTTTTGATGGAAAGAAGCAATTTTATAAAACAACACAAAAAATTTGATGCATTGTTTTAGTAAAATGATTATTTTCAAAATAAAGTTTACTTCTGTAATCTCTTTAGAAAAAAAAACAAAAAAAAAAACGATGGGCAAATATCCTCTATTTTTCATTTCTTTTCATGTTCTGCCTTGGCTGTGCTACCTGCCGGTATTAGCCGCTCATAAGGGAACCACTATGTCAACCATTAAGGGACACTAAGCCGCTGCATCTTATCACTAAGCATCTCCATCTGCATTTTAGAGATTCACTGAGAGAAAGAGAGAGAGAGAGAGAGATCTCCTTTGCATTCCACCAGCTCAGACTTTGCATCAAAGACGGTGGCTGATTTGATTTTGTCTCCGCTCACAACACCCATCTGTGCCATCACCCGTAAAATAGAGGAGGAATGAGAGATGTAATGAAAGAAATGGTGCAATTGATCCACCTTATATTTTAATGGAAGAAGAGATCAGTCTATTACAGCTGCTTTCATCTTGTTGTTTAAACGTAAAGCAGAGTGGGAGCGAGGTGGATAGAAGAATGGAGAGAGGGTGTTTGCCTGCTCTGTTGGGAGATTTGCCACCTGATCCATGTATTCTTAGCTTATATTGATCCCTCACAGCTTCATAATTAAACAGTGGATCTTGTCAAAAGTATATTGAAGTACAGCAGACAGCATTTGTTGTCCGGTCTCAGGGTGATTAACACTTCCATGCTGCCTAGAGGTCCATTGTCTGTGCAGGAACTTACTCTGCTTAATTATACATTAGTAACCAAAAAAATCTAATTAATTAATATAATTGTAGAGTTTGTATGTGATTTTAATTTTGATTTCTGCATTCATTTTGTTAAAGCCTTAGTCTCAACTGTCATTATTGGTAGACACAGGCTATCTGCAGGTAAAATAAATGGGCAAACCTGTACTGGGGCACGCAGGTGGCCTGTTCATAAAATCGAGGTTATCAGGGCGACTTGTCATAGCAAACACTTATATAGCATGTAAGGTGAGACGCAGGCATGTCGTATGGATTTTTCATCTTTTGTAACGCTCCCAAATCCTATGGGCTGCGCAAGGAGCCTGTTGGTGGAATTCAAGTGATCAGTGCTCACTCCTTGGGTGCTTCTTACATGCAGCCTCACTGTTGGAAAGAAGCAAATTAGACATTCAGATCGTAATTTTTGTGGGCATATTACAAGCGTCCTGTGGACACTTACCCATCACATGCGTGCAGCATTTATGCATGGTCAGTAAGGAGCCAGTACTCACACCTTACCAATGACTAAAGGGTGCTGAAAGGACACCATATGACAGGATCAGCCGTACGTTGGGATTATATAAGTTTGTTTTCTCCCACTCCCTTTCTGGCAAGCTTTTCAAGTCCTCTTGACAATCTAAACATTCATTAGTTTCATTATGTCATTTGGTATATGCTAAAAAGCTAACATTTTATTTATGATTAAGAGTATTAATTGAATTATTCACAAGTTTATGTGAACGTATCCATAGTTTTCTAATCAATTTTATCATTATCCTATGTTTGAAATATTTTTGTATAGCTATAAATTTCCACTGTTAGTTCTGTTTTTAGACTATTTTTGCTTTGATTGATTGAAAATAAACCATTTCCAAAACCAAACTAGTCATGATAAATTTACAACACACAAAAGTTAAAGTCCCATTATCTGTCTCACCTAGGTGTATTTGACCCATCCCCATGGGGGAGCGGTGAGCTGCAGACACAGCCGAGCTTGGGAATGGAAATTTGGTGGTTTAACCCCCCCAATACCCCAATCCAATCCAACCTCTTAATGCTCAGTGTCAAGTAGGGAGGCATTGGGTCCCATTTTTAGGAGTCTTTGGTATAACTCAGTCTGGATTTGAACTCACGATTTTCCAGTCACAGGGCAGACACTCTCCCACAAGGCCACTGAGCTGAAAATGGCTTTACCTATATTCAGAATCTCTAGTCCTATTGAGCCTGTTTTTTATTTCTTTTTGTCAATTGTTCCCTGCTATTAGTCAGTCTGCCGTTGGTGGTTGTTTGCATGCACTTTCCTGCTTTCTCTTAGGTTTTTTTTTCCTTTTACTTTTGTTGTCATTGTATTTGTAACTTATCTGCCCTTATGGAATTCCCTTTTGAGCTCCATACTCTGTTTTTTTAAATCAAGGTCTACGTTAGCTCTTAGCCGTGACTACTGAGCCAGAGCAACCAAAAAATGCAGATCCAGCATCCTACAGAAGAGCAACACATCTCTTAAGACATGACTCAGGGAAAAAATAAATTACTTATGATTCCAGGAACAGTGCTGGAGATGAGTAAATGTAGTACAGCTTTAAATTTTCTTTAAAGAGAACAGGGTGCACGTATTTCTGGAAATGTCCATGAACATCTTAGATAAAGGCTTTTTGTCGTAAACTGTCAGCACACTTGTTCCGTCTGAATGACCTGATCAAGTTTTCTTCCTCAATTACTTCTTGCAGCCCTTTGCATGCAATTATTGTCACCCATATTGGGTTTTCCAGATAAATTCGATTAAACCCCACTTGATTAAAAATTAACACCTCTTAATATCCATGACATCTAGCAATTAGAAAAATTACAAACACTCTGATCCCATCTTTTCCTTCTAGGACTTAAATGTTGACTTTTTAACTACATATTTTCCTATTCCTCTTATGTACCTTGAGTTTTAATCAACTGATCTTCTAGAGGAGAGACACAATTTTTTTTGAGTTCATGCAGCGAACGGAGACTCAGTCCTCTGTCCAACACGCTTCCACTATAGTTTGCTGTGTTCCCAAATTTCCAGAGTCCAGACTTGCATATATAAAAACACAAAAAATAGAACAGTTCAAGATTGCCAGTGTTAGGGGGGATTAATCAAAAAAAGACAGTTTATTAATCTCAGCATTAAAACCAGGCTGCAGCTCGGTGTCTGTGTAAAACTTTACTTCTTTCAAGTAAAAGTGTGCACCAGGCTAGGAGCTAAAGCAAGTAATACACACTCGGGCAGCAGAGAAAACAAGATGAGGCTGGATATAATGGGTTAGGGAGATGATTCTTGTGCTGAAATCCAAGGAGGTCTTTTAAAACTGAGGGTTAAGAAGCTCGTGCTAAGCCACATACTATTTTTTTTTCATTCACTTTCCTTTCATTGTTGCCCCAGCGGAGCAAAAGAAGAAGAATCTCACAAGCCAAATCCAGTTCCTCCTCTTTCGTGAGGGTGTTTGTCGTCTTACTGACAGTAGCCTGCCACACAATGTGCCAAAGCCATAACAGCACTAAAGTTAATCCAATAGTACATTTAATTCCTATTTTCAGTCGGAAACCTCACACGGCGGAGATGAGCAGAAAATGTCCTTGCTAATCCTGCTGCTCTGTGCAGTTTAGCATTCGCTTGAGAGCTGATGGCGCTTCACCCCTGCTGTCTACCCTTCATCTTTTCCAAGTTTAAATTGGATTCACTTGCAAGAAAAGCTGATTCTTTTGACTCTGCAGGGGACCGCAGAAGCGTCGCCCATCCAGAGAGCCGTGGTTTGAGAAAAGGGAGCATTTTTATCAGGAAGCGGCATCTGGCATAAGAAAAAATGTGTGCTGAGGTGGAACAGAGGGTGGAGTACCTGTCTGAGCTCCATCCCTCTTTTTTTTGCAATTTCTTAAAACATAGTCGTTTAGGTAGGCTGTGTAACAGACATCATCTTTCTTGGTGCCGGGTAGCATGTGTGTCTTCATGCATTGATAGTGCTTGAGGACACATTTAAAAGACTGGCTAAAACTTTCAATGTTTAAATGGTTTTGTTTCACATTACAGTTTTGACTGTGGACCAAGCTGCTTGGACAACACTACACATTCAGCTTGCTGTTTGGGACAGTTTTTCCCAAAATGAGGTCTGATCAAAAAGATTTTGGGAAACCTGGTGCGTAGAAACATTTCAAAAGGAAGGCCATATGGATTTTTTTTTTCTTAAGTAAGTCTTGATTAAATTGATTTTAGAAAAGGGCAGGTCTAAATTCTCAGTTGGGCTTGTGGACTCTTTTTACCTTTATTTTTTAATTGAATTTGCATTTGTTTTAATTAATGACTTTTGTTGGACACGGCACATTGGAAGTAAAGTAGTGTGCAGTTTTCTGCACCTCTTTGTCCATCCGAATTTGTTTGCAAGGCATTTTTTTTTTCAATTTTCTTTATTCATACTGTACTATTTTAGATGTTTAAGGATTTTTCTAATGCATGGAGCTTGTTTTACTTCCTATCTTTGGTCTTTTGGTTATATGTCTTCATTCCCACTTTAGCGCAAGGTTCCCACATCACATCAAAACCCACATTTTTACATTACCTAGAAACTTCAAAACATGCAAAAACAAAGCAGACTGCCCAGAGTAACAACTTGTGGCCTGGACTATGGACTATATGAATGCACCTTAAATATTTTTAATTTTGCAGGTGACTCAAACTATCAGAACTGTAAAAATTAGATGTCGATAAAAGGAAATATACAAAGCCTCTGTCTGTGTCTAGAAGCTTCCTTCACTAAGGTTTAGATAGATCATGGTCATGCTAGGTTACACCTCATGCAATTCAAAATTCCCAAGTTTCCCGTCTTATTTAATGATGTGGAGGAGGACAGGTTTTGCCGCAGAGATGCCAGTCGAGTTTTGGTTGATATATTTTTAATCCAACCTTTGGTAAATTGGTCAATCAGCAAAACTATTATAGCTCATGCTTTGATAAGGGATTAAATGTCATCAGCGTGACCTAATTCTCCTTCTGAAGTTCCTCCATGGCAAGATTTTATTGCTGATATTATTGTGGAGATGAAGAACAAAAATAGCAGCATGCAGTAAGGAACATTGGAAAGAAACAAAATTGCCCATGGGAGGTTGATATGTTGTCCACATTCCTCCTGAATTGGATTTTGACAGAGGTAAGGTTTCTAAAAAAGGTTTTCTTATCATATCACTCATGCTAGGGTCATTTATTGTTGTCGCTTCTTCTCTCTGCCAGCAGCTCTATTGTGTTACTGATTCTAGCTCAGGTCATCTTGGGAAAAGTGTCCCTTTTCCTTGTTAAGACAGAACAATGAGAAGAATCATTCAAATCTGATAAATTATACAAAACCATCTGGGTTATTCGCAGCTGTGAGCTTTCAAGAAAACGGAAACTTGTTAAATCACAAAAATTTGTAAATTTAAAAAATCTATCTTTATTTCTTTCAATAAAAGTAGATAGTATATAAATTATGAGGACCTTTTACAAATATTATATGTAAGAGATAATGGCTGACAAGGTGTCCATTATCAGAAATTAGAGGATGATGCAGAAACCTTTCGCAAAGTCCGTTAATTTATGATAACGGACACCTCAAAAACCATTATCCTGCTTACACTATGACATTATGGTCATTAAAAAAAAGTATATATATTTATATATAGATCCTGTGGGACTTCCAGATCCAGACTGATAGGATGGTAATGGTGAACCAACCAGACATCGTAGTGGTGGACAAAGAACAGAGGAAAGCCGTTGGTGGATGGTGACAGTGCCAAGCGATGGGAACATCAGGAAGAAGGAACATGAGAAACTGGAGAAATACCAGGGACTCAGAGAAGAACTGGAGAAAGCCTGGAAAGTGAAGGTGATAGTGGTGCCTGTGGTAATTGGAGCACTCGGGGCAGTAACCCCCAAGCTGGAGGAGTGGCTACAACAGATACCTGGAAAGACCTCTCAGTCCAGAAAAGCGCAGTGCTAGGAACAGCTAAGATACTGCGCAGAACCCTCAAGCTCCCAGGCCTCTGGTAGAGGACCCGAGCTTGGAGGAGAAACCACCCGTGGAAGGGCGAGAGGGGCTTTTTAAAAAAAAATATATTCAATCAATTTTTTGTACTTTATTCTTCTAATTTTTTTGGTTTAAATTGACAAAAAGCGGAATATTTGACTATTTGCGTTGTCATGTTAATGGCTGAGCCAGCACCAACCTCAACTGCAGCTGCAAAAGGAAGGGATACATATGCTGATCATCCCAATAGGTTAAATAAAGCATCAGCTCAGAGAGAAATTTCACTTCTTACTGCATGTTTTGTCCAGACAACAAAGCAAAAGGTTGTTTCAAAGAAGCCAATGCAGTGGTAGAGAACATTTAGGCTATGTACATTCTCAGTGTCCACTATCACTTTCTAATCCACACTCAGCAGCCAATCAGAATTGTGTATTTACCTGGATCACGGAGTAATAAAACATTTAAAAAAATAAATAAATAAAAATAAAATAAAAATGGCAAATTACCAACAAGAACTTACCACAATTTTTATGATATTCCACAAATCCTTCCCAAAAATAATTTTTAGTCTGGTCCTATCTTTGATCAGAAAACATCCTATCATTATTATACAATGGTGAGTCGTAATAGAATCCTTGTCTCTCATTTGCTCCCTATATCTATAGTTCCTGAATTTAGATGTTATTTGCTCAATCCACTTACTGTATTTCTTGTTCCCAGATTTCTCTTAGTTCTCCTTATCCATTCTTTTTAGCTTGTTTAACAAATTACCTTTAACTTCCACCTGCCTTACCTATACTCAAAGTTGCTAACTCTGATACGGCTATTAGTTGTAACAACTAAAAAAATGTTTCAGTATTCTTTATAGACGTTGTTTGAGGGAAAACATGGTAACTACTGAAGTACATTTCTAATATCTTCCTAGCAGCAGAACAATTATTCTATGTGTTTTCGTTTCATTAGTTTTTAAATTATATTAAAATGTGTGCACCGTAAAAGTCCTGTAGGTTCAATTTTTGTGTGTTTTCCAAGTAATTGCAAGAAAGACAGGGACGTGCTAATACTGCTGTGCACAGTAATTTACCCGAACAGTAAAAAAAACTACTGATAAACATCAAAGATCCTCAGCAATTAATCATGGAAGTCTGGAAAAGTTTTTCAATTTAAGTAGAAGCACACTTAACATGCATGGATTGATGCATGTGTGCATCGTTTCTAGCTCTGTCAAATGAAAAGGAGTGGCTGCATTAAGTGCTTTATTTAGTCACTTTACGCATGCTTTACTGGGCCCTCCCCTCTCCTGACTGGCCCTCGAGAGACTGCCATTAATTCAGCACAGTCCTCTCAAGGCTTCATCAAAGTTAATCAGAGCTAAACTTAACACAAGACTTTTTTTCCCCTGCTTTGAAAAGGCTTTTAGAAATGCATATCCATGAACTGCTACAGGATATTTGTTTGTCTAAAAGTCTGTGAAGTTAAGGGTTTTATGTCTTGGAGCATCACAGGCAGTTATAAACTTTACAGCAGGTTATATGGCTCTGTTAACAGGCTTTCCCTCTCTGAGCATGCCTTCTGTTTGTGGGATGTAATAGTGGCTTTGAGGATATAACAAAGCATGCTCCAATGCAGGAATACAGCTCAGAAATTTATTTATTTTAAAACTTGAAAGTTTCTGTTTTTTGTGCTGCCATGAATGAATTTGATTTGCTTTAGTTTTCAGTTTTGTATAATTGTCTTCTCTGATTGTTTCTCAGTTTGCGTTTTATGCCTTTTTTTAAATATAGAATTCAATTCAGTTTATTTTTAGTCCTTGTATTGAGTAAGTAACGGCGAAAAGAAGTACTAATGAAGTACAAATGCACAGCAATTTTTTGGTTGGTCGTTTTCAATTTTTAGCAACACCCCTTTGTGGGTTTATTTGTTTTTCTTCCTCAGGCATGAACTTTCAATCCTCAAAGGACCATATCTAGTGTCTTTTCCTTTTTAAAGTCCCACTCCGATCATCTTTTGATCTATTGTAAGTGTTTCCCGTGGTCTCTTAAACCATTTTTGGGGAAGAAAAATAAAACTGTATTTGGACATAGTTTCTGCAGAGCAGCAGTAGTTTATTAGAAATTCACCTCTGAGTTGTGGGGACTGTTGGCGTGTGAAGTAAGCCTGCCCTATTTCCCATTATTCCTTTGTTTACACTTTCTCCCACTAGCTTATGGCTCCTAACACCCCCAACCTGAAATTTCCTGTGTAACAAAAACAGCATGCTATATTGGAGCAATCCAGCTGTCCAGTTTTGAGCCAGATACCAGCTCAGAAAAACATAGGAATACTTGGATCCCCAGTCTATGATGCAACAGATAAATCCTCAGAAATTGAATTTTAGACCTAATATTCTTTATGTATGTTCTCGATCATCAGAAAAATGCTACAAGATCATGTTATAAACACCAAAAACATTATTTTTCTCAGTGTGGGTCTTTAAAGGTTAAAATAATCCTTGTAAATCATCATAAAAAAGTCAGATTTCTTTTCAAGAATAAAAACTGGTTTAAGGCCATGGCCATGTGTTGTGGAATAAAATAAAATGTGTGGTATTAATTATAATTGTTAATTAGATGATAAACTGTAATTATGACTATGAAAGAAAAATTGTGTACACAAAAATGCTCTCATGGAGCTCAAACATTAATCGTCATATAAATAAACATGTATGCTTCTCAAAAGGGAATTATATCAGTCTTAGTTAGACGTTGCCAGAAATGTAGACACCATCTCAAACTTTCTTTAGGGCTGGTTTGCTCTAGGATGGTATCTCAAAATCTAACCAAAATGTTTAAAAAAAAAAAAGTAAAAATCATCTCCAGCATTATTGGGGCCAGGGACCCTTGAAACAAACACCGATCAAAAAAGGAAAACAAAGACATGAAAAAGAGAATCTGCTGGTCCTGCTGAACATCAATTCCAAAAATGTTTTTTTTTTTTTTTTGCAACAGCAGTAGTCAATATGTCAAAACCAGAAAAAAAAATCCAAAAACACCAACTGCACTAATTGTATAGCTGCCTTTAACTACATATCAGATGTTGCAAAAAAAAAAAAAAAAGTGTAGCTGTTACCCATGAGATTTTAAAATGCTTTTTTTTAATAATGTATTGCTTCTTCAAAGAAAGCCAGACATCATCCTTGCTCTGATAAATCTACTAAGTTTTGAAATAAAATTCATTAAAAACTATTGCTTGCAATTTTTATGTTTAGTTTACAGGAAATGTTCAATCTCTTTTGGGAAAAGGATTATTTAAAAAATGTATATATATATTTTTTCCTTTTATTCTTAGAATTAAACTTGCTCTCAACAAAGAGAAGGCTTTTCAGAGTCAAACACATTAGTAAATAAATGCTCACCTGCAAAAACAGGCTTTGGTCAAAGTTGTAAGCGCTGGGTCGACCTTCCAAGGTGGAGAAAGCCACGTTTCCTCCAGTCAGGGGAGAGATATCGCTGAACTCGTCAGTACACAAAGCGGTCTTTTCCTCCTCTCCTGGGCGAATAAAACCTTTGGCATCCTTCCCATAAGTCTTCTTACAAGATGCGCTGTAATATTGGTAAGGTAACCAAGGTCCATCCTCCTCTGTGCGTTTGTAAATGGCGAAGCTCTCGGGTCGACTGGTGTAGAACTTCAGGCGTATGTAGGTTATCTCAAAAGCTTTCCCTGGAGAAATAACAAATTATTTAGCAGGGTTTTTCATCCAAAGTAAATTGCAAATTCATTTTCTGACTATCTGCACCCATGTGGGAGTAGAAATCTTGTCCTAAAGCACAACAAACCCCGATCCACAAATTGACAGACAGGGTCCTTAACTCAGTGAGATAAATTCACAACCTAAAATATTCATTAAAATAATGATTAATTTATAGATGTATGTTGGTTATATTGAGGGCAGCTGGATGGCTCAGTTGGTTGTGTCTGACTGGCGCATGGGAATCTGGGATTTTGTTTGTGGGCGCGGTGAGTTTCATCCAGTGTGGCTCCTTTGGCAAGACCTTTTGCTCTACACATACATATATATATATATATATATGTGCACACTAAAAACTGCTACAGCTAGTCTCTGCCTGATCTGAGTTTTGGTAGTGGAATGAGTTTAGCATTATGCTGACATACTTGTTTCCCTTGGCTAGAGCGCCTTTAGTGTTTCTTCATGGGACATTAAGTGGAAAGCTTACACTGAGCTATACTGAGTCAATACTTTTGAAAAATGTGGTCCCTCCCTTGTTAAGAGCTCCTCTCCTTTTTATCAATCCCCTACATTTGATTCTACCAAATACTCAATCTTGGCCCTTTTAAAAATTTTAAATGATCTCAGACATAATTATGACTCGCAGAAACTTTCTGTTCTGGTGCTGCTAGATCTTAGTGCCGCCTTTGATACAGTGGATCACCAGATTTTAATTGACAGACTTAGGAGTCGGGTCGGCCTCTCAGGAACTGCTCTTAACTGGTTTCACTCCTATCTTCACTCCTATAGACATTTTTTTGTAAGTATGGATACTCGTTCCTCAGGAGTCCATGAAATAGGTTGTGGGGTTCCCCAGGGTTCAATCTTGGGTCCAATACTTTTTAACTTGTATATGTTGCCTCTTGGGGATGTCATCAGGAGACATGGCGTTGACTTTCACAGCTATGCTGATGATACACAGCTTTACATCGCCGTGTCTCCTGATGACCTTGAACCTGTCAACACTCTTTTAAACTGCATTTTAGATATAAAGCTGTGGATGGCAGAAAACTTCTTGCAGCTCAACCAGGACAAAACTGAAGTTTTAATCATTGGTCCTGAAGACAAGAGAGAGATGATTTTACCCAAACTTAGGAATTTTAAATCTTCTCAGTGTGTGAGAAATCTGGGCGTTCTTTTTGACTCTGAGCTGAATTTTATTCCTCACATCAGAAACGTTGTGAAAACAGGATTTTATCATCTTAAAAACATTGCCAGAGTCCGCCCGTTCCTCTCTCTTGCCAGCACAGAGGTGCTAATGCATGCTTTTATTTTTAGTCGTTTAGATTATTGTAATGCCCTGCTCTCTGGTTTACCCAAAAAGTCGATCTCAAATCTACAACTTCTACAGAACTCAGCGGCACGAGTTCTGACGAGGACCAGAGGGCGGGAACACATTACACCGGTTTTAAAATCGCTGCATTGGCTACCTGTGCGTTTCAGGATTGATTTTAAAGTTCTCTTAATGGTTTACAAATGTTTTTATGGTCTTGGGCCCTCTTATTTAAATGATATTATTTTAAAATACGAACCCTCGCGGACCCTGAGGTCCTCTGGCACTGGCCTCTTAGTTGTCCCTAAGGTGAGGACCAAGACACACGGTGAGGCTTCGTTCCACCATTATGGTCCTCGCCTGTGGAACAGCCTGCCGGAGAACCTCAGGGCTGCAGAGACTGTAGAGGTTTTTAAGAAGAGGCTCAAGACCCACCTTTTTAGTCTGGCTTTTAAATGATTTTGATCGTTCCTTATGTCTTTTATTATTCATCTATTTATTAATTGAGGTATTTATTTACATGTTTATTTATTTATCTATTTTCTTGTAAGGACTATTATTATCTCTGTTTCTAATATGCAATTCTTTTTATTGTTATTTTACAAATGATACTTAGGTTATGTTTTAATCACTGACGTATTTTATTTTTTAATTACTAAGATACTTATATCTTATTTTATTTTTTATCTTTTCCTATTTTTATTGTTGTTATTTTATGATCATTTTTATTCTGATGTTTTTTACTCCAGTGTTTCCTCTTGGGGATCCATCGTTCTTGGGCACCACCAGCCTGACCTGTAGGGGGTGCCGTTGCTGTGGTGCCCGTTCTCATTGGGCGGGCTGGGGTCCCGCTCTGTGGTCTAATAGCCATGGAGTGGGCCCTGGGCTGCCCTGTGTTGGGCGGGCGCTGCGGTAATGGCCCCTGTGGTCGGGCTGGGCCTTGGAATGAATGGATCCCCATGATATCGTTTCCTCACAGCAGTACCAAGCCAGACCTTCTTCAACTGCAGTTCTTTGTTTCTGTTCACGGTTCTACTGGGGTAACTGGGTGGGTGGGGGTGGGTGGTGGTGAGGGAGGGGTACCTTCTTTGTGTGATTGTCCTTTGTTTTCTGTTTTTAACAACTTTCATTTTTTTATGACTGTTTTATCTGTTTTTATGTTAAGCGCTTTGTGTTTTTAACCAAAATGAAAGGCGCTATATAAATAAATAAAGTTTGAGTTTGAGTTTGAGTTTGTAATAGATTGATGCTTTCTATAAAATGTACATATGCTACATACACATGCAATATCAGATCATGTGACACTGAGGCAGTGGACAAGGGGACCTTAAATAATTTCACTACTTCTTAAGGTGACTTTTAAGGTGCAAACATGCTCTTTATTTGGTATTATTTTCTTGGTTTATTGTTTGTATAAAATATACTACAACAGTTCAATTTCAGGCTTTTAATAAAACAATGAAAACAATTTACAAGGTCTGTATATATATATTTTTCAAATATTGTTAAACCGTTTATGTAAGGATTTAAGTAATGTTATGATTTGGTTGATTACCTTTCTTTGGTTCTAACATGTGCCTTTCCTTGGGTTTCTGGGCAGACTGGGTGTGACTCCGCCCATTCACCTGTGGATCCTGTGGAGCAGTCACAGCTGCCTGCACTTTTCCAATTAGCCGCACAGTATTTAAGAAACTCTCCAAAAAAAAAAAAACCCTGAGTCATCAGTGTTGAATCATCCTGTTTCCTAGTGCACTGTTGCTATGCACAATTAGTTATGTGTTTTGGTAATACATTTTTTTGACTTTGTTGTGTTTTTTGTTTTTCCTGCATCTGAGTTCTCACCTGCCTGCCTGCCTGCTTGATTGTGACAAGTAATGATGATGAGAAGCCTAAGAGTAGTGATGGAGAAACCAAAGCTTTCTGAGCCAAACTGAATGAAATTGCAATGAAAGTGGCTCATTTGACACTCTGAAACTAGTGACTTCTGTTGACTGGACTACAAAATGGCGTCAGAATAGCAAAAAAAAAAAAAAGAAAAAAAGGATGTCGTGTCATAATGTTTGTTTTTAGAAAAAAATGTGCACAATTTCAGAAAATGGTGCTCACTTTTGAGGTAATGTTAAAGAATGCATAAATCAAGTATTGCTGTAATTGTTAAATAGGCACAAAGCAGTTCTTTTCAAATTACAACATTAGCTGTGGAATTAATCTATCTGGTGCAGCTTAATTAGGCAAAAAAAAGGGTAGGGACATGTACACTTATGCTCATGTGTTGACTGCATTTTGCACCTTGACTAGGCTTTAATTAATTAGTTAATTGTCTTTATAATGCTTTCTACGTGAACAATTCCAAAAAGTAGGGTAGCAGATGGATGGCAAAGCTGTTGGTTTTGTGAGATAGCTGACATTTTCATCCCTAATCTTAACGCAAACTTAGTTTCCAGATCTTTTTGATTAAGTGCTGCCATGTTTGCTCTCTGTAGATGGTTCCATCAGCGGTCTTGGAGTCATATCAGGGGAACTCGCAGAGTAATGCCTCCTCAGCGTGAGAGCATGAACAAAAATCTGCTAAATATTGTTCGACTTGAAAGGGGATTAAGCGCGCAGACACAGCTGAAGTCATTTTGAGACCAGGATGCAAGAGCTCTATTAACAGGCATCTTCACTGCACTCCTGGGTGTTTTCATCTGCATCATTAGATACTGAGCATCCACCGCTCGGCACATTCAGAGAGTGTAGCCACATGCTCAGACAGCCATAATGGCATCTGTTGCTTCCCTTTGCCAAGTCAGAACCAGGCATCTTTGTCTCTCCATAAAAGCCTAATGCCATCTTCTGTCTAGGAGTCCTACCATCATTTAGCTTTCATTTATGCCCCGCATGAGGTGAGCTCAGGCCTGCTGAGGCAAAAAACATAAAAGATGCAGAAGGTGGAGGATGCGCTTGATATCCCATGTGATGAAATGCAGACTAATTGCAAAAGATATTTGTGGACTTCTCTGGTTAAAGTTTAATGATTCATGAATCATCTTTGTGATCCACAATCTTTATTCATTAGCTAATATGGGAATAACAGTGTAAGTTCAAATGGTTATGAGGGCACAGCAGAGGCAGTTTGATTTTTGGCAAGTTGTGTCAAAACAAAGCAAGAATTCCAGAAAATGTGCTGTAGTGTGTTGTAGTGCTCCATATACAAGAACAGTTTTTATTAAAAGTTTGTTTTCAAACCTGTTCATTTGAAGCCGTTTGTATTACGCACATTTGACTCCAGTTTTTCTTCTCCCTTTTATCACAACTTTTAATGTAAAAAAAAGTATCAACATTTCCAAAAATGGGCAGTAAGGTGGGCGGAACAAGTCAGAGAGTTTTGGAAACGCACTTGGTGTGGGTATTAACAAACACCTGTCAATTAGAAGGAAATATCCTTGTTCAGTAACAGTTTCAAAGATAAAGCAAGATAAGAGTTGTTATTGATATTATGGTGTGGTTTGGTGCATACATTTTGTATATTAAAAAAAAAGTTTGTTTTGACCCTTTAAGACCAGAGTTTTTTCTAGTGACAGAAAATGAGATGAGCTCCTATATAACTCCTTAACTGTTCACACAGTTAACATAATTCCAATGGGTTTTGAAGTCAACTGAAAAGAGCAACACTTAGAACCATAAAAAGTTGCATACCAGTGCAAACGGCTTTTCTCAGCTTCAAAATCCATTGGAATTACTTTAATTATGTGAACTGTTGAATGGTTACAGTTATACAAAGAACATCAACACTGGTGCTGGAGTTTCATTGTTCAAGGGTTAAGCCAATAGGGACCTTTGACTGTATATATACATGATATATGAGAACTTGACCAAGTGTGACATCATCCATTAAAAATGGCTTACTTCTGGCTTCGGCAAAATTAAGTAAATTCAATCGGCATTTTTTGTTGGAGCCGGACATCGTCAGTAAGCAGTGATTGGTCTGAGTTTCAGTCACCATTTCTATGGCAACCCTCTCGCCAATCAGGAGTGATTTCTTTTTTTTTTTTTAAAGCAGGCTAAGGAGAGTCTGTCAATCAAATGTTTTGAACATTAGACGTGACACCACCTGATCTGATTGGCCAGTTTATAACTTGAGTAACTTGCACTAAATAAAAAATATATAGTAAAATAATAAAATAAAATTACCATAAACATGTTAAAAATGGATGGCAGAGCAAGCATGGTTATTCTGACAATAATGACTGAGTATTAGCTGTTTATTTCTCTATAGGAGTCTATGGGATTTTGATTTTTTGCAGCCAGTGGGTACTTCCTGTTTGGAATGAAAGGGGGGAGGGGTCGCTCAGTCTAGTTCTCATTTATACGGTCAATAATGAGGAGCGACGGTAGTAAAACAAGCTCTTAGTCCTTGTGGTTACTTGGCAAACTGGCCTGATTCCAGTTATTTGTGTTTTTAAGACAATTTTAATAAGAAATCGGCTTTATGTTGCACATTGATGGACAAACGGTTTTATCTGTTTACTCATCATCATTGTTTTAAAGTCTTACTTCCTCCTTTTG
Organism: Oryzias curvinotus; assembly: GCA_023969325.1. NCBI lineage: Eukaryota > Metazoa > Chordata > Actinopteri > Beloniformes > Adrianichthyidae > Oryzias > Oryzias curvinotus. Next base: position 24,203,023 of record CM043717.1, read on the forward strand.
TCCTAAAACAGATGCACTGTATCTGTGTATCTATGTTTCTGTGTCTGCATCCTCCTCTCAATGCTGTAGTTACAAATCTACATGTTTTTCTTACTACAGATGTTCCTGCATATTTGCTTGTGTCTGTCTTTCTTTTTCTCTCAAACCTTCCTCATCTCGGCAGATGGTAACCCCCTGGTTGTGCTGGAGGTTTCTTTCTAAATCTTTTATTAAGAGGGATTTTTTTTCTCCCCATTTTGGCTTGTACTTCTTCAGTACAGGGAAAAGCTATTGGTCACTTTTATAGGCCATTTGCATACAATTAAAATATTCAGGCTCTACTGGAATCAGCTGGACTCAATTGTATTATAAGTTATTTAGCTCTGTCTGATGATTTTTTTTATTTTATTTTTGTACATGTCTCCTGACACATCCCCTACAGTTTTTCATTTTAATAAATTGAATAAATAGAGCTTTTACACCAGGAACCATTCTCATGAACAGCTCTTTGGATCTAGTTTGAAACCAAGGGAAAATGAAAAACGACGTTAAAAATAAAAGTACATAGATTTCTCAAATCTATTTAAGAAATTCATTTCAATTCAATAAAACAGACAATAAAAGAAAATCATGCTATCTACCTGACATAATTGTTCTTAATCATAATCTGACTTGTACACTTTTGCTGAATATGTAGTGTATTCCATTGTAAGGTTTGCACAAGTATAAAAACTCTATTATATTATAAACATTATGAAGCAATTAGGTTATGAAATGCATTTGTAAGCCCAAGTCTGAGTCACCATGTCAAACTAACACAGCTGCTCAGACAGAGACTAAACGTCCCTCAAATAGTGTATACTACTCTGAATCTGTTTACTTTGTAGGCTTGGAGTTTAGTGATTCCTCCTAATAAACACACAAGTCGGTTTATTGTATGCGGATGCACGTTTTCAAAATCTAGAAATGTATTTATTATTGGGGGATTAGGTTGTAGTTGTGATCCAGTAACCTGGCTTCAAAGGAACCACACCAACTGTGGCAGAGTTATCATTATTTAACATCTGAGGCAGGATGTTGGTTTTCCTTGACGCCGCTCAATGAGAACCAGCTGTAGACGCCAGTGGATCCAGATTGAGTGTGTGTGTGCATGTGTGTGACACAGCAACTCTGTGTGGGAAAATCCTGACCTCACTTCTTAACTGGCAAAAGCTATGTTTCTTTCCAAAATCTATTTACTTCTGCGTCTTTCCTGCCCCTTTTCCTTGCTATGTTTTGTTTACTCCCCTTGAAGGAGCTTAACCCCCCCACTACTTTTTTTGTCCCTCCTGCACTGCAGACCCATGCTGACCAAGCTGCAGTTTGTGTCCCTGCATCCTGCCGCTGTGTTTATCATCCCAGCATTTGCCTGTATTCCCTTCACAGCGATCTTGTTTTGTTTGGACAGGCGAAAGAAAGCAGTCGCATAGACGGCACCCCCCCATGAGCAGCCCAGATGGACCGCAGCGCTTTCACATGCACTCAAAGCATGCCACACATGCATAATTTAGGGATATCCAATGACATGACATTTTGTCTGATAAAAACTTAATCATCACTCATTTAGAAAGACAGAAAGCTCCAGAGGCACTGAGTGTAGAAGAACACATGTTTGGAAGGAGCAAGGGTCACTTTAGTCTTGGGGAGACAAGACATGCAAGTGTGTCAAGAACCAAACAAAGCCTCCAGACTTTGTTTGAAAGGATGGTTTTAGAGGAGCAGTAACGGCAAATCTCTCCAGGAAAAGAAGCAGCTGGAGATTATGAACAGCAAAAGCACACTCAGACATCTGCTTGCTATTGGAAATCAATACTCTCCATCTCATGGGGGTTCTTCCTGTTTTCGGACATCTGCGATCCAACCGCTCATTAATGGTCAGAGCTGTGACATTTTCTATCTATTTTTATCTTTAAGCGTCTCTTCCCCTGCATCGTAAGCAGTTATTCTAGTTTAAGAGTATTTTAGGTTGGAGTCAAAGCAATTTTTGCCTGAACACACACATTATATCCAGAGGATTTGGGTGTGGAAACAAGAATCTGGTTCAAAGTGAGTTCAATTTTAAGGTTTCTTCCTTTTTTTTTCCACTACGAAATTTAGAATTTTTTTTAAACAATTTTGATATTATGTCACCTATGACTGTATAACTATGTAACAGATTTTAAAACATTGGTGGATGTAGCATTATTTTTTAACAAGTCTGTAATTTAAAGGAACTTTTTTTTGAGTTTTTTTTTTTTTTTTGAGTTTTCAATTTCAAATAAAATTCCAACCATTTTTATATTTTATGGTAAATTCAGAACTATCTTTATAAATGTTTTAACTTAAAGACAATTTGGGAGAATAAATATGAGGAATATACAGCATGAAGTTTTTTTTTTTCCTTTTCTTTTTGGTCTTTTTTTACCACGCGGAAGAAATATTTATTTAAGGGCATTTCCATAAAAAAAGTATGAAAAATAAATATTGGCAGTTGCCTGGCAGCCATATTCTTTATTGGTTTGATCGACTCCATTGTGTGTCTTCTTGAGAGACTTAAGTTAAAAACGCAAACACAGTTGTGCATATTAATAATGGCTTTTGCCTCAGTATTATTTATATTACCTTTTAAAATATTTACCACATTCAGTTTGAACTGTTCATTTTGACAGTTTAGCTATCTCACACTTCTATTAAGACATTTAAGAACAATTGCAGGGAAGTAAAATTTTTTATGTAAGCATACTTTCTTTGACAACTGACACAAAGATCCATTTCACTTTTGGAACTGAAGGTTTTTCTTACTGACTTCTAAAGCATTTTCCCAAATAGATATCTTGAATTGATACAATTTTAAAAAACAAATTGTAAAATCTAAATACATTTACTTCCTCAGTTTTTCTAGCACACACATTTTTTATTGCATCCATCCTCATATAGCCTAACGTTTAAACTCTGCTGGGAATGCATTTCAAACATTTCCATAAAAGTTCTGTGAAAACTTTCCAAAAGTGACAAGAAAATGAAGTTAATTTTACATGAAAGTGGATGTGCTCGCCAAGTCTGTGGCTGCAGGATTATTACCCTCGCTGGAGGGGGTTGATGACATTTACCTCTCAGAAAAAGTGTAACTTCTTGAATTTCAAAGGTATTTTATGGAAATGCCTGGCTAAGTTCAGGTCCTCTCATCATAACAGATACTCCCATCAAGCACACAGGCTTTCTGCAGGACTTAGGGAAATTGCTAAATTGAATCTAAGGATTCATGTTGGTTTTAAAATAGCAAATGCCTGACAAGCAAAATGATTATACAACCAAATCATTTCATTTTGGTACTGAGAAAGGCTTGTTGATGTGCCATTTCTGTCTGAAACGTTCAATATTGAGCTCTGTATTTCTTTAGATTTGGGAAATAGAAAGAATAAAGGAGGCCAGCCCCACACAGTCTGTCTGCCTGTTTCTCATTAGATACGTCATCCACAGTTGAATGCCCTCCTTCAATGAAAGTCCCACAAAATTCCCATGAATGCCTTGGTGTGAAGAGATACCGTGTCTGGACTGAAGGGCTGTTTCGCAAAGATGAGTCTAGACTGAAGGATGTTAACTGTGTGGTTTTGAGAACATCTGTTTTGAGTTAACAGATCCCCTCCCCCCATGGAGTTTCAAGATGAGACATGAAGATGCTCATTGAAAAGAAGAAAAAAATGCTAATGTCCCAAAGATTAGCGTGTGTTATACACTTTCTTTCCACTGAAAAGCTGTTATTGCACACAATGCTTTTATACAGATCGTTCAAGAAAACAGGATAACAGAGCGAAAGCTGCTGGTCTTACCAAGGTGAAGGGTGAGATTGACGGATTGGGGGTACTGGATGCCATAGAACATGGACTGACTCTGCCACCACGTGGGCTCCTCATTCCTGTGAAAGTCAGTCAGGAGGCTGGCGTTGTGACTCAGCTCTGGATCTGATGCGTCACAGTAGTGACACGAGCGCGTCGAGCCGGTCTGCATGCAGTAGTCCTCAGGTGTAGAACCGCAGACGTTGGACGCCTCAACCGTGCGGTTAAAGGCGATGTTCTCAAACTTGGGCATGCAGTGACTGGGAATGCCTCCTTCGTCATAGCAGGAGTCCATCGCGGCCCCAACCAAAAGGTAAAAGTGCAAATGAAGTGAGAGCACCAGGGTCAGGAGTGAAGGGTTCACCACACATAACGCATCCATGCCTATAATCCCAATCATCTATTTTGACTTCAAAATGCAAACAAATAAGCTAGAAAGGAAAAACAAAAATCCAGCAGCAGAAAATAACCCTCCACAAGCTTCTTTGTCTGCTGCCTGCCCCTGCCTGGTCCTCAACATATGTTGCCCCTCTGTGGACTGGAATGAAGTTTGTGAAAGAACCCCTCACTTCAGAAACAGCAAGAAACAGAGGAGGGACAGGGGAGGGGGCTAAAAGATCAAAAGGCCCTTCGGACTTCTCCACCTGCTGGCAGACAGATCTTCTACATCAACTGTAAAACTATGTGGGGGGGGGAAAAAAAAAAAAAACATCCTCCATTTAACATCTTTTAAATATTGCAAAAGTGAGGTCATCACATTTTTAGGCTGGGAGGAGAATAACAACAATGTGTTTGCATTTGACTCACACGGCAGCACAAAATCTCATCGATACGAGCAAAAAATGCACTTGGCGGTCGGCCACACAGCAGGACACACTGGTAAATGCTGACTATAATGACTCGCAGTGGAAGACTAGAGGTGCTAAAAGTGTCTGAAATATTTCATCAGGCATGGATCATCTCCATAAAGAAATGTCACTCCGGGGAGTTCTGTGACCTAAAGGCGCAATTTATTTCGGAAAATGGAGTTATGAAAGCGCTACACTGCTTTTCAGCAATGTCTACTCCAGACACAGCTAATATGAAATTCAGCAAGTTGTTTTCGTATCCCTGTGATTCATAAAGACAGCTTGGGGTCATTTGTTACTTCTGCGGTAATGTGCTTGATATCTTTTTGTAATAAATTTAAAGCAGGGAAGCTATAATAAAAATCATATAAACACAATTTCTGGATCAAGACTATGAATAATGGCGTTTTTAAACTCCAAATGAAAGTGAATCATTGCAATATTAAGTTAATAAAGTGCTGGAAATTTTGAAATGTTTTAAAAGTAGTGAGAAACTATAATGTGTTCATAAGGGGTAACTGTCTTGAGCAATATTAGTGTTCGTACCTAAGCGTTAAATATGGAGTCCTAAACTGCTCATAATTAAATATATAAATGACCTCATGCAAATACACAATCAACCCATAAATCTCTCATAAGTATATAAAAAGATCATGAAATTGTGCAAAACCTACACACAGATTTTAAAGTAGCCATTATATTATTAAATATATTTCATTTTGCTTTAAAAACCTGTTCATTATTTTAAAACACCATTTTAAAACATTAATTTTAATGTTATTATTAGAATTCTATGGATTTTTTCAGAACCTTGGATTTCAAAATCAATGTTTTCCAAATAGCTTTGTTTTTTTATTTCATGTTGCTGTTTTTCAGAAGGACTTATTTATTTCATGAAGAGCTTTTTCAGCAGACTGAGTCTGTCTGTCAATCAAATCAGACAAGGCGGAGACAGTTTTGTGATTGGCTCTTCCTTTACTTAGACATGAGCAGCAGCACCCTGACTACATCGATCGAAGTTGCTTCAGTAAATGTGATGGCGCAATGCCCACTCCTCAACACTAGGGGGAGCATCTCAACACATCCACAGTGTTACCATATCTGGCGGTTTTGGTTCTAAATTCACGGATAAAAATTGGCTTTGGGCATTTTTAGGGTCGGTTCTGCGTTTATTTTTTTTTTCTCATGAAAATATAGTAGTCGTCTTAGTCACGGTGGCCGTTGGAATACCTCTAATCTTCTATGTACTGGAGCTCCGTGAACGCACCAGGCCGTGTGTGGGAGGAGCTACCAGCTAATGTTTTTAGTCTGGTGGCTACATGGAGCGGTGTCTGTGTTTATCTAATTTACAATGTATGGAATAATGCGGGAGCAGGTTTAGCTCGCCTTCTGTCTGTAAAACCAGGGTTCAAATCCGGGCTGCTCCCTGTTCCCTTCTCTACTTCTGTGTGCCGATTCCAAGCCCGGATTGTTTGAGAGGGTTGCGTCGGGAAGGGCATCCAGCATAAAAAAAAACATTGCCAAATTAACCATGCGATTCCTCCTCGGAACTGAGGATGATCCGCTGTGGCGACCCCAGATGGGAATAAACCGAAAGAGAAAGACAATGTATGGATTAATGCACGGAGAATGTTCAGAGATCAGGTTTTCATTTTGAAGAGTTCTACATGCTAATCCTGTTTCCATGTTTGAGTTCATGACATAATCACAGCTTCAGCCCCTTTGATGACGGCCGCTTCAGCAGTGTTTCCATCTCTCTGACCGAGTTTGAAAGCTTCCTGTGCCGTGTTAACCCGAGAGGGAAAAATAAAACCAGAGAAACTGATTGATAAATATCGTCTTGATGAAAATAAAGAAATATCATAAGGTTCAGGAGTCTCGAGCAGGCTGGCGCTGCTTTGGGGTCTCTTTCTGATTCAGTTGTTTAGCAATGAGCAGAATGGATATGGCAGGTAAACAAGCTAAAGAATAGAGGTTCATTAAATTGTCCTGTTATTGATGTTGTGTCTATATGGATCACACGCTATGTCACAGTAATGATTTCCACCCTAAAGTGGCATGTACATGGGCAGTATCAAAACTGTTGTTTCTTGTGAAATCGCATACTGACTTTTAGATTTTTAAATAGGATTTTTTTAATCAAATATAAAAGCAATCCCTGATTTGTATGGGTAACATTTGCAGAGAATTTCCATCTGTTTCCATTTTTGTCAGTTCAAGTTTTTTAGTGAGCGCTGTGGCTTTTTTTTTTCCAGGTGAGGAGCAGCCATTAACACTTTCTAATGAGTTTCTAATGTGATAAATGAAATCACATTTCTGATGTTTCTACAACCTTGAAGTTCTTTTTTTCCATTGATTAGGAGCCACTCCATAACAAAAAGAGTTGGACCATTGGTGCGATCATGTGACCACACTGGAACAACTCTGCAAGCACAGGGGTCCTTTACTATCGCGGTTCACCTTTCATGGATTTTTTTTAATTTTTTTGCACAATCCTGCATCGTTCTTTTTTTTTAACAGTGCACTGTGTTCTGTGCCCTGATTGGCTGTTGAAATTGTCAATCAAACACTTCTCTGCCGTTTCTCCTGTACAATAATATTCTTTTTGGGACAATAACAGAAAACTTCCATTGCAAGCATATCTTTGTTTCTATTCTATAATATACATATACGTATACGTAATATACGTATTTTTCTATGAAGATTTGAACAAGAGGGAAAATGTTGTCTAAATTTGTCTGACATTGTTTTACTTTTCATGATCTTGTTAAAATCCCAATCCAACTATATACATTTTTTTGTGTGTAAAATGTATTGTAAAACCATTCCCAGTTGTCTTTTAATTATGATCTAATGCAGCAATTCAAGACAATTTTGAAACTGTTTCACCAATGTGGACACTGTAAATTGTACTAAATAACGATAAATACCTTGTGAAATAATTAAAACAATCCCCCACAAATGAATATTGGTGACTTCTGGCAAAAACTGTTTAGCCTGGAGGATTGATACTTTTTTTTTTAATATCCACATTGAATATTTTCCTTTGTTGTGCTGTGTTGTCAGTCTGACAACTGTAGTCACAGCAGTTTTTCTTCCGTCTACAGCCCTTCTTTTTCAATGTCTACATATTATTTACCATAGAGGCTGAGAAAATATCCTTGATGAACACTTGTTTGTTTTTTTTGAGCAAATTTCATTCCCATTCTCCAATAACATGTCACTTTTAAGGCCAGTGGAAAGTAAAATGGTTTATTTTTAATAACTCTGTAATACTGAAACCTAGTTTCATGTTATAACAAGTTTTTGCAAGACAGTCCTCTGTTTGCACGCACTTACCGTGTATTTGTCACCAAACCAATTGGGATGTTTCTGTGCTTTCTTTTTTATTTATTTTTTTATTTTTTTAGTGGCAGCGTAAGAGGTACCACAGCTTGCAGACGGTGATAAAGTTGGTGAGCACAGATGCATTTAGATGCTGTACATGTCTGATCCCAGCAGAATTTGCAGAAAAGTCCCTTCTCATGCCTGTGATTGGTTTGATTTATTGGGGCTCTTTCAGTGCTCAGCCAGGGACATTGGAGAAGGGACCACATCAATTTGCAGTGAAATCGTCTTCTTGATTTGGACGACGGCGCGATGTCTTCAGTTTCATTCCACTGGAAGTGGGTCATGATAAAACATGCAGTGTTTACGCACACACTGTCATTCATGAACCATTCTATCTGTGTTTGATATTCAGCGTGTACATACACAATCTTTGAAAGAAATGTTCCCGTATGATGCAAACGGGGAATCGTTTTTCACCACATACAGTGAAATATATGGGAATCTACAGGAAAAACTGAGAATGTATAATCTTTTCTTTCTTGAATACAGATGTGAGTCTTAATTTTTGAGTCAGAATGACACTTCCAGTGTATCGGCAGAAACTGGGGTTTTGGACTTTTACTTGACACGTCTGCTTGGTTGAGAAATCAAAGTCATAAAAAATAAATAAAAAGAGAATCCTGTCAACTGAGGAAGTCTTTTTTTTTTCTTCTCTCCCCTTACTTCCGAACTGTGCAGTATTTTCTGCTGGCTGAATAAACTCAGCATGTGGCCTGATGGAACTTCAGTAGGGGATATCGTGGGGGGGGGGGCGGACGTCTGCGAAAAACTTAGGAGTGTACAATTGCAGCAACCGCACGCTGCTTTTGTAAGCATTCAGAAAAGCCGCTCATCTGATGCGAGGAGCGATGATTGACCACACACTTAGAGCGAGAGGCTTAGATTGTCAAAAATCCCTCTGCTGATTTTCATTTAAGCTGGTTCCATTTTGGAACCAGAGCGTTTAGTCTTCTGTAGGAAAAACGGCGTGCTGATAAACACGTAACCGTCATTATGTTTGATTCCCTACTTTAGGGTTCTCAGTGTTTCACAGCCACATGGCTACTTTTGGAGGACATCTGACTCTGCTTTATCAAAGCACCTTTGTCTGATCACCAGTTTAGGCAGGTTTCAAAGTGTCACAGTGTTTTTGGTTCTCAAAATTACTATTGTAGAGGGTAGATTGATCATTTCAAATGGAGTCTGTCTCATGTGTGATTGCCAGAGAGATTTTTCTCATCTATTTTCCTCTGTTCCACGCTACATTTCAAACTCCCCTTTTCTCTCCCCTCCCTATCTTCCGTGCATCTTCCCTCTAATACTCCTCGCTCCCACAGATCCCATGCCCCCCGCCCTCTACCTGCCATTTTCGTCTTTCATGCTGCAGATTGGTGCAACTGGCTGTCATGATGTGAGGCTTGTTGCAAAGACACCAGCAGATAGGGCCGTCTTTTTATGATGACACAGTGTCGTATAGGTGAGCACCGCTTTCATATAGCGATTTGATGTCGCAGCTGTCAGCCCTTCACTTAACTATGCAGGTGCGAGCTGCCGTATCCCTGCAGGGGAATGCAGAGTCTGACAAGCTAATGAGCCCTGCACATCCACCACGTACAGCACATTCAGACGCTACACACCTTCAGGAAAGTTCCCTCCAGCCTGACAAAGCTGTTTTGCATGGAGATGCAACAAGTCTGCTCGGAACACGTTTTCGTCTCTAGATTATGGTTTAACAGAGGTATGATCAAATGATTCAAAACTACAGGAGCGCCAAAACCTTCAGCTAAAAACAGTTGGAAGGTTTTCCTGTTAATATTTTTCCATAGTAGTCTGGAAGTTTTAAACCTTTTTGTGTCAGCTTTTTTAGTTTGTTTTAGGTTGGATGTTAAGATAAGAGTTTTATTCCGTTTTTTATTCCCATAAAGTTTATATTTCAAATTAAAGTCAAGTTATTTTTCTAAGTGAACGCACAGGACTTCAAAAACTGTTTTCTTTTGTGGGGTATTTGTTTGCCTTATTTGGTATGAAATGTATAGTAAAAAAAAATTAAAAATGCAACAGTACAAAAAAATAAATAAATACGGCAGTGACACCTGAATGAACAAAAAAAAAAAAACAAAGAAAAAACACAATCATCACACTGCCTTATGACATTTCTACAGTGGTAGTGTAAATTATCAATTTCCACTAAACGTCACGCTGCTCTCAATAAAACTAACTGGCTTGTACATATTACATAGTAAAGGGTGCAAACTACTAAGTTAAACTTTAACATAGAAATTAAACAGTTTCCTATAAACTCCAGCACTCATGAATGTCATAACTATTACACGCACCTCCACGGTCCTAGTACAACACCGAATATAGCCAACATTTATCAACTTGGACAACATTTACAATCCAGGGCATCATCTATGTACTGCACACCATAAAATGCTAAGGATTGTTAACTTTTTTCCTCACCGCTAATCTCAGCAGCCATCTATGTCTACACCCGACTTCTTCTACCCTTGCGGCCTCAACTCAGCCAATTACAACTACTCAGACTGCATTGTGCCCTCTACTGTTTTATCACGGTATTGAACACTGCACTTGTGAAACTTAGAAAATAATATAAAATATGGATTTCTTCCTCAAACAAATATTTTATACCACCTGGTCACATAAGTATTATTTTTTTCCTGACTGGATTTTTTTTCTTTTAACGTAGCTTCTTATTATGAAAAGACAATAATGTTTAATCAAGCATTTTTAAAATGATTTTTTAACCCTGGTGCTGTTGCCGGCGACACCTAAATAAAACACAATTTTTGACATAATAAAACTTTTCGACCGTTCACAGGATCAGTAAAGATCAGCTGATTCTGATGTAAAGAAAAACAGATTTTTAATTCCAGATTTGCACAGATAGGCAACAAATTACTAACATTATTTGTTGCATTAAGGCTCATTATGGTCATTTGAAACCAGTTTCTTTATGAACGAATTTTGAATTTTCAATTTTATTTGAATAGTTAAAAATTGTCGATCCCTTTTTGCAAATTTTGGAAACCTCTTTACATTTGAGACCGAGTACATTTATGGGCACCGTACATCATCACCTGTGTGCTGCTGCACCCGCCAGGTTCTCTGTGCAGAAAGCCACAATCCCATTTCAACACGTGTCTGCAGGGCTGCTGCTTTCCCTCTGACACAGACTGCAGTCGCTTCTGCAGCTCTCTGAACGCTTAGAAACAGTATGATGTTGAATTTCTGGATGGAATTTCAACTGATGATTAAATGACACAATTTTGCAATCACATTTTCTAATTAGCTGTGATTAATAACACAAAGCCCCCGATGACTAAAGGTCTTAATTGCTCAGTAGGCCTAATTTCATCACATTTAAAGTGTCTTCATCAGCACTAGAGTACTTTTGGTGAAAGGTGATAAGTAACCAGGTGCTATGTGAACAAACAGCACAAACACATGTGATCTTGAAAAACGTATTAAAGTAAAACACAGGAGTTTTGTATTAAAAAAAAACACATTTTCCTCAGGTAAGAAACATATTTTAACATTTTTTTTTCAAACATGTTATAGTGCTCATATAAAATAGAACTTTTGTCTACTGTACAAATGCATCTATCTGCATGGGTAAAAGGGAATTAAAGAAAAAAAAGTTCTCTTTGGTCAGTGCGACATTCATATATAAATAAAATATATAAAATACCGTGATAAAATGTATGACTAAATGAATCATACATAAAAGTGTATAATTTTGTGAATTTGGAGAATTACAATTATTTAAATTAATTTGTTACTAGATAACAAGTGATTAAAAAAAGGTACTCAACTAATAAGTATTAAAATTCTTTAATCAGAAAAAAATAAACAAAGACAAGAAAACACCTCAAAACCACAGTAAAGGGAATTTTAAAAACATCCACCATTGTCACACACCACCACCGTTCAAGCAGGTCCAGGTCTAATTATTTTTAGCCTTTTTACAAATATTTATTGCAGTGGGGTAAAAGCTGGAGTCTTTTTGTACTTGCTTCGCTTGACCTGTAGCATCAATTTACTGGTATATTGCAAATAATCTACAGTAGGGTTTCATGATCCACTGAGAAAAAAACAGTTGTCATTATTTCGGATCTGCATGTTGACACATTTTCGTATGCGACTGAACTGCCACCGATGTGTTGTGTGGTCATTTTATGTGTGCAAGATTTTTATGCACAGAATAAAAGGCCATCATGTGCATGGCTTGTAACATAATGTGCTGTTAATGGTCAGAAATCTGAAACCGTTCCGGAGTTCTTAATAAACTCAATGACTGGCAGTAACAACATTTTGCTACAGAGTCTTAAGGGCTGTTGCACCTTTTTTGTTCTATCTTTACAAACAGCAGCCATTCTGCTTCTGTTCCAGCTCTCTGAATACCTCTGGTGATGCAGCAGAGATGGAACAAAGAAAAAACCGCTACAAAAATCAGGAGATTTCATAATGAAGCTCAATACCAAAGGCTAAACCAACTGGCTGCTTGAAAAACACAACAGATGTTTGGTCTCAAGGTCTGTGGCTTTCAAAACTGTTTCTAAAACTGCTGGTATAAAAAAGAGACAAAAGTTTACTTGACTTATACTCAAAGGTAAAGTGGAGTAGATTGGGACCAAACTAAAACTAAAATCTCAGGGGTCTGCAATCTTTAACGCTAAAAGAGCCTTTTCTTACAAACCAAAACCAGGTAAAGACATCAAGTCCCACGTTATTGTAAAAAGAAAAACAAAACAAAAAACACTTTATTGATTATTTTTCATCATTAAACCATTCATTTACAGCATGTAGCTTTTAAATATTACAATGACACATTATAACAGTGATATATTTCTATATTTAACAATTTTAAACATTATTTATATGTGAAAATATCACATATAAGTTCCTTTCAAAATAAAATGCACCTTGGGTAAAATAGAATCCTCCTGTTGGAGCAGATTTTTAGTTAAACATCAGGGCCAAACAACTTTGATGTGCCCTTATTCTTTTTCTTCTTTAAGTATGAAATATAGATAAATATGACAGCATGGAAGCAGAATCTGGTTGAAACGTTCATGTTGAAAATATGAATAACATTTATTCAACTGAAATAAATGAACCCCACCAAAAAACTGTTTCAATAAAAATTTTCTTAACACTTAGTTTAAAACCAGAACAACCTATAATGGAAAAATTAAAGCCCTAGAGCCTCAGGTTGCAAACCCCTAACCTACCTGGTCTGTTATTTGTAGTTTAAATTTGATGAAAGTTGTGTTTTTTATTTGTCATTGTGACATTTTTGTTGACGATGGAGGACAAACATGAATAAATTTAAGCTTTAAATTGCATTTCTGAGTCTATTTTTATTGAAACCGGTGTGAATCAAGAGTGGAAATTGAAGTGCAGTTTGAAAAAGAGCATATTTTTTTACGTAGAAAATACACTAGGCGGGCCACGAGCTCCCTGCTCTGTTCTTTTCTGATGCATCCACTTGTCAATGTCCTCGTCTTAGCTGGCATCAGGCTGCAAACTCTACAGCTGGATAGCCCCAATATCGCTTGCCATCTTTGTTGCACCATTAATGTTAGTTGGGGGTGTGAAGGGTTGTAAGCCAATAGGGAGCATGCAAACGGAGAGCTCTCAGCAAAAAGGAAGAAAAAAGGGGGGGCGGTGTTGCTCCGTGCCAATTGTCCCACCCACAACTCAGAGGTGAATTTTAATGAACTCCTGCTTCTCCACATACACCATGTTCTAGAAACAACACTGAATTTTTTGATCTTTGCTAAAAACAGCATCATCATAACTAAAAGACTACTGAGGATGCTTTTAAAAATAGATCAAATGATGATCAGAGTGGGTCTTTAAAGCGTAAAATAATTACATTATATTTGGGCGGTAAATACTGTAACAATGTTTTTGACTGTATTTTCCGTCAGCGGTGACACTGGAAATCAACACTTTTGGCAGTCGCAGCAGATTCTAGCCCATCTGTCATGTCCGCTCCCAGCCAGAAAATCAAAGCGATTTGTCATAAATTTAGGTTTCATTGATATAAAATCTTTCCATCTTTGTCTCTTATGTGAGCTTCTCTCTGACTAAAACACAGCCATCTTTCATAGCCTGACAAATGGGAAGTCTATGCCTCTGAGGTTAAACATGACATGGATGCCAACGAAAAACCAGCTTCAGCCCAAGTTATCTCATGTGGACGGTGCAATGAATGCTAAGCGCAAACCTTACACAGATTTCAAGTGAGCGTTTGCAGTTCAAATGTTTAAATTAAACCAGAAGTAGACACCTCCACACTTGCAATTCAGTGCCCTGCACAGAATGAATTTCTAATTTAAGATGAGAGATTCTGTTTGGCTGTTTCGGGCCCAGAGCTGCGGCATTGTACATGCTGGCTCACTCGGGCTTCCTGGCATGCATGAATAGACTCGGGCTATCAATAATGTTGTCTAGCTCTGAGACAAAAATGGTGAGGCCAGATGGAGAGCAAGTATATGGGAGCAGACCTTAAACGCTGCACTCTAATGCATTTTATGTGTGCTATGATATTATGCAGGAGAGCTGGCATTAGATACTATTGGCTGGAGCACAGGTAGAAAATAACAGTAATTATCTCAGAGTCTTCTCGTCTTTTGTATTTCTCCAAGATTACTGTCCTTTTCTGACTGCAGTGGTGCTTTCGAGTTGATGACTATATTTAACGAGCTCTGCAAAAGTTCTGAACCTTTTTAGTCTGAATAGACCCAGCTGTTGGATGCTTATACAGATGCGGGAAGTTGCAATTAACCTGTCGAACAATAACTTTTATTCTGATTTTTGCAGTAAGGAAGTTTTAAACCAGAGGTTTTATTTGCATTGAAGTTTTATGGGAACACTGAGAGTTAATCTCATCATTCTGCACCTGCTTGATCTGGTTTGGGGTGCAGCTGGAGGCTATCCCAGCTGTGACTGGAGGAGCACATCCTCAACACGCCAGCAGTATATAAAAAACAGCCACACTAATCACATCTTTGTCACCTGAAAGCAGAATGCAACTTTGTTAAGCAGACTGCATAGTGGTTGGATTTTTTTTTTTTTTTTACATCTAGCGAAAATTCTTTATTTGTTTGTTTTATTTTGGGAAAGGAAAAAAAAATCTATCTGAGGTGTTTTGGGTATTAGATTATTTCTGGATATCTTTTGGATTCGAAAGAAAGAGTCATGTGGAGTCCTTCTCCGACTAAAAAGAAAATGTTTTCTTATTTTCTGTATGTTCACCAAAATAAGAGCTCAGAAATATTCACACTACACAATCGGAACCATCTGAGCTTATTTGACTCCTCCGTCTAACATTGTGATCAGTGTGAAAGCTTCTAAGTCATTTGCACCATTTGCTGTCAGCATTGATGAATAAAAAAAAAAGGGGGAATGCTGATTGGCTGAAAAAAGGCAGGCAGTTTAGCTATTGGTAAAAAGGATTGAAGGTGTGATGATAAATGACAGGGCAGAAAGTAAAAGTGACAGCAGCCCAGGATTTCCAGGAAACAAAATAATAGATCTTTCTTATTGAAATTACGCCAGGGCTTCACTTCAGTGAGAAGAGACCCGAGGAGGACGTGCTGCTGATTTATTAAAGGAACTGCAGAATCATAAGTGCAGCCCTAATGAAACTCCATATTTTGGCAACTAGACTCAGGGAGGTTGTAACTTGGTAAGTTTGGGACTCATTTCTTAACCAAGAGAGAAGGTGGCCCCCAAATAATTGAAAGACTAACCTAGGAGTGAATTTTTCCTTAGAGAGATGAGCCAACATTGGTCAAACAACTAACATAAAAACTCCTAGAATTTTAGACATGAACATTAGTCACAATAGAAGATAAACTTATGGGAGAGTGTAGCCAAATATAATAAAAACTAAGGAAAATCTGTGGCTGTGGGGCATGAAAAAATCTGTTAGGGGATAAAATTTAGTGAGTTTTAAGGTTTGCTGCTCCTCAATGGATTGTGCTGTGGGGATTTGCGGTAGCAGCAGAAAGCAATGCATCCATAAAGGGCTTGATATGGCTCTGTAATTTTTAGTAGCAACAGCCGAAATGCATCCGTGATGGCCTTGATATGAGCTGTGGCCTAGCAATACCTATTGTGTCCTTCCTGAGCCCCCAACCACCCCCCAAACTCTTCTGGGGGAAGTTAAAAAAGACTACAAAAAATTAACTGTGCATAACTTCACGACTTTAAGGGCCTACTGAACAATCATGGTGAAGCGAGATCAAAAAAAGAAGGAAAAGTGTTAAAAGACAAACATTTTCGCCTTGTCTTCCTCATCTCTGGACTTCAGAAAACTAACATATTTTGCACTTTCCAAAAAGAGAACAATTATTATTGGTAGAAAAAAAACTGTTTTTAATAGGATCATTACCTTAATCAAGTATCTTCTGAAAAAATGTAAAAAAAATGAGTGCTTTTCTACCAGGGCTTTCTCTTTGGCCACGGTCATCGCCCTTGCTGGGGCAGCTGGAGTTTAACATTGCAGCCTCACGGCTGTGAAGTGGAACCTGTTGCTGTCCCGGTCTGGGTGGGAACTGTGGCGATGTTCCTATGGCCAAGTTGGCTGCAGGTATAAAGGTATTCCAAAATACTCTTTCTTCACAGCAGAGTCCTCATATTAAGAAGTTTTTGAGTGGGAATGATGACTTGGTGTTGGATCAGATGGACGTGTTCTACAGGATACTGAAGACCACTATCTAAGTTGTTAGAAAGAAACTGAAAAAATGCTTTGCCTGGCAGCTACAAATGAAACAAGGGACTGAGGATATGTAACTCCAAATCAAAGTTGCGTTGAAGTCCCAGGAGCCGTGGTTAAGAAAAAGAAGAGACAGTTTTCTGAGTTTTAGGTATCTGAACATGAAAGCATTGTCCACATTGATTCTTACCATGGCTGTTATGCAACCCGCTTAGGTTTTGGATCATTGTACAATTACAGGCTACAAAACAGAGTGAAAGGAAGGTTAGATCAGAAAACCTATTTCTAGTTTTGCCTTAAAACTTAAGGGGTTATGCGAACTCGCCTCATCTTCAGAAGCCGTACAAGGCAAACAGAAAGACAATTTCCAGGAGAATGGGACTTTCTGAAAGAAGAAAGTTGTGTGTGACGGAAAGTCCATGGAATGCATCAAACAAACAGCAAGATTTCAGGTAAAGAAGAATATCATTTGTTTGTTGAGCTCTTGCTGAGCACTGAGATGTGTTTGTGCTTCCAGTTAGGACCATAACCATGACAAGCTAATGCAATAGCTTGTTCTAAAAGAGACAGTTAAAAAATACAGAATAGCCTTAGCTGGGATCCACAGCTCACATCTGGACTGTTATGCTTAGCATTGTTAGGAGTTCAATTATTATCAGTTAATTGGTTTGAAACTGGTTTAACTGTACATGTTTTTTTTTTTTTCTAGATTAATTTTTTTACACTTATTCATGCTTTGTCCTTGAATAAGTTACCGAAGTCTAATTCCCAATAAATGCAGTCATACTTGGTTAACAAAGCTGAATCTGATTCTGTTTTCATGTGAAGACGTGATATTGGATATTGCTGTGCTGGGTATTTATAACCACTTTTAACCACTGATGTCTTATTACATAATCTAGGAATAAAATGGTATGATAAAGTCACAGATTGAATGAGATTTACGAGCACTGTAACATGTCAGTCATGCACAGGACCGCCACTGAAAAAAACGTAAGCTTTTTCAAACTATTTCAAGAAGTGGACAGCTGTTAAAACAAAGCAAAGGTTGCAGATATTTTCTAGGTCTTGTTTTTTTAGCTGCCCCAAAATGCCAATAACATGCAGCTTCCTCCATACAGTTGAATCATTCCCAAAATGCTCCTGGTATTGTAACATCAAAAACAAGCATTTTTAAAATGGATTGCAGGGAAAACCCATTTGCTTATCTCCAAGTCCACCCGTCTTCCTGAATCCAGCAACTTTTCATTCATAACATCCCTAGGGTTAGTAATTAGTTGACTGTTGATTAAAAAGGGCTTTAGAGAGAAAGAAGAGAGCCAGCAATTACCCAGCATATTAATCCCCTTCAATGGCTTCATTAGAATGCTTCACACTCCCTGGCTTCAAGTTTTACATTTAAATTTGACTCTGAATTTTTTACACTTTGAATTGTACTTAAAATTTGCTCCTCCCTTAATTGGACATAGCTGCTTTGTGCTTTAGTCGGTTTGTAAGTGGAACCAATTCTGTTCCCTCCTATTTTTGTGTCTGAAAATACCCTAAAGGTTTGGAAACAAAGACCAAAGGACTACCCTTTTTTTTTCAGTTTTTACCCTTAACACTGCTTCACGTCTGTCCTGGTGAGTTGCCTGACACAGAAAAGCAGAGAGAAGAGGTTTAGTTTCTTTGCTCTCGACTGTCTACAATTGCAAAATAAATGGTTGTTTCTGGATTATGCAGAAGTTCTATCGCAGCTTGTGGACGAATGGAAACGTTGTATGCAAATCTTACTGCACTCAAGCACCTTTGACCTTCAAATTTTTTTTTACTAGGGAGACAGTTGTGTTTCAAACCTTAGACTTGAGTTAGCAAACTGAAACATGGCCGTCTTGAAAAGGTAGACCACAGCATGTTTTGGTTTCAAAGCAGTAGGTATCTGACATGGTCGCTGACAGTAGTAGAGCATGGTTTTCTGAAGTGTTCATGATAAATGTGCAGCATCATCTCTGGATTTTACCTTACTTATAACCCTTTAACACTGGAGGTGTTGCCAGCAGCATCTAAATAACACGCTTTTTGACATATCGTAAATCTTGGGGCCGTTTATCCGATTACCATGAATCAGATGTACTGTTATTGTCACATGAACAGGCAGTCGGCTGGATCCAATTGCAGCCGGTTTATTAGCTTGGCTAAAAGTCCACAAAGCAAACAATTGTGCTAAATTTAAGAAAAAAATATATATATTATTTTATTATACCAAACTTAGCTTTAGACAGCTGGTGTTTTTTCTTCATTGTTACTTGTTTAGTAGCAAAATTAAAAAGGATTTTTCTTTTGATTCATTTGTTTTTTGTTGTTGTTTTGTTATGCTAAATTTGAACCGAATCATGGAGAAAGTGAATTGTTGCATCCTTAGTGGACAAGTATCTGTTTTATCACTAGCACACATCTTAAAATGGCAGATGATGATGATGACAGTTAAGGCACTGCCTCACCTGACTGCACGTTTACCCGATCCCTGCCATAGATGTATTTTGGTTCGGAACTAAAATCCCTGTTTTTTATGCAGTGGTTAACGAACAGACTTAGAAAAAAAATGCCCAGCGGTGGGATGTGAAGTAGTGGAATATGCGCATGAATCCAGACCATAAAGCACAATTTGAGTACAAGCCGGTGGAGATTCAAGAGGAAGACTCATCCGGCTCAGTTTAATGTTTAGCGTGAGCATGTCCTACTCTCCCTATAGGAAAAAACGACAAAATGATATAGTTGAAAGTGGGAGTCACTCAGTCATTGCCTGAAGTGGAGTATCTGCTAAGCTATTTCTCAAAGTTGTCATCAGCTCTCTTTGAATGGTGTCTTCAGAACAAAAAGGTGTTCTGCCATGTTTGTGTGCCTCAAACTGTCGGAGCGTATAATGAGTAACATTTTCGTCTCCCTCTCACAAAAAGCAATGTTTGTTAAAGTAAAAGATTTACTCAAATGAGCTGTCATCAATAAAGATGGAAAGGAACTGTGGGACAGTGTTCATGTTTGTGCGCTTTGTCATGGATCCAACTCTGTTATGTGTGAGGATTTCGCAAGAGGTGGAACGCGGAGGAAACTAATTATAAATCAGTCTAGCACCCATAACTAATGGGGCGTGTCTGTGGTGGCAGAAAAACCATGACTCATTCATGCTTAAAAGCTGATCCCATGTTGTTTTAAAGTGATTTATAAATCATAGATTGTCATTTTTTTAAGTGGGCTTTTTCCAAGCTCCTGTTCATAAGTAACAAAATCATTTGCATCACAAGGGTTTTGTTTGTTTCTTCATGCCCAAATGCATTATGCACACGCATAGAAGTACGTGGAAGCTGAAAGATCAGATCATTATTTTAACAGCTATTTCACCTTTGATGAATAGAAAAGCAGACGTGGGTGTTTCTGTTCAATCTTTGTAAATCTAACCTCATTGCTACGTGACCACAGCTGCTACCTGCCCACTCTAACAACCTTGTGCACCTCTTTGCCTTCCAACTTTGTCTTTTACCTGCTCATATCCGCTTCGTTTGTACATGCGTGTGCCCACAAACATGTACCCACACACCAATCAGCACCTAAAGGCTTTGAGAGTTTCCGTTTCATGGAGCTGGGGTTGCATGCATTGTTGCTCTGTTCAATTTTCAGGTCAGTGCGGGAACGGAGGAAAAGAATGGAAGGACATGAGAATGCTGAAAGGGAAGAAACTCAAGAAAAAAAAAAGTGCTACCCATGAGGACAGAGTATATGGGTGGAGTAGAGGAAGTGGTGGATGCGGGGAGGAGGGGGAGCGTGACAAATAGGGGGAAATAACCACATTAATCCTGGATCAGGGCTATCACTGAAGAGGGAGAACTTGTTTGAGTAAACAAGGCCATGCAGGTGCCCTGAATAATGTGTAGATCTCTCTGGGCCTATTCAGGCCATGCTCAGCTTTTTATTATTGTGTTTACCTCACTATAGCCCAGGCTAATATGGATGGACACAGAGTGAGGAGGCTTTTTTGTTTTTGTCTGCTTTGCTATTGAAGGTCTGGATCTTAAAAGTGTAAATGAAAGCACAACAATGACCTTTTTTGACAACCTTCTAAGGGCTGCCACCTAAAGTAGGATCAGAAACGGGAAATAGTCCATTCAGGGATTAAGATGGTGTTCCTTTTATGTTGATATGCATCCTTTAATTCCTGCAGGTCTAGTTATTTGGGAATTATAGAGCTGGTCATTTGTCAGCTAATGGGGTACCTTATTGACCTTTCAGAGGCTTATCTCAAAGTGGTGCCTGTGATCACTTTCAAGGCTAAAAGGTGGGATGTGCAGGAACAAATGTTTATTTTTTTTTCCCGTCAGAAAAACACACTGTTTTACTCCTTTTAAATGTTTATACTGCATGGTTGGCCTTGCAACATTTGGCCTACATGCACCCTTATGCTATGTACCGGGCATGTGATGGGCATTCAAGACACTAAACTTTGGCAGATTATATGGCCACAGGGGTGTTCCCCATCTGCAGACACACAAATAATAAAAGGAGTAAACATCTGGTTCCTTGCTCAGCCCATGTAAGTTAAGGCAGGAGCAGGCTTATCACCTTTTGTCTTTATATGGTCATGGAGGGGTAGCTCGAGTTCTAACTGGTTTGTTGAGTGCATCCTTCTAGATGTGGTGTCTAATCTCTACCCATCTGGTTCCAGCCTGCCCTTCAGAAAGAAATAGTCATAATAACGCAATTGTTTTTATCAGTCTGCTTCATCAAAGTTGAATGATATAGGTATTGAATTTACGAAAAAGGCATTAAATGTGTGTAGCATAAACAATCTGTATAAGGATAAGGAATAAGAGTCCCCACAACAGTTTGTGCTTCCACGTTTTTAAAAGGACACTACCAAATTCTAGTACCTCAATAAAAAAAAGTTCTACAACGTGCGCTCAATGCCTACACGTTTTGTCCACAGAGCCCGAAAACGAACTTAACTTGCATAGTGACGCATAAACACAAAACTTTTGAATGCATTCCCTAGAAATACATATATATTTACAAAGACTGTTCACTGGAAGTGGACGTTTTTTTTTGTTGCCATGGAAATCCATGTGTCCGTCAACCCTTTACTGGGATGGTATTTTGAGTACCGCAACTCTTCATCCATTTACCCAATTAACAGTTCCAATTCCAGCAGATTCCTAGGCAGAGAAAAGCAACAGAACTTGTGCTGATATCAAACACTTTGCTGTTGTGAAGTGCTTACCCAATGATGTCAATTAGCTTATAATGTTGTAGAGAAAAGCAGATTTGTGTCATAATTTTGTTATATCAGGGCAAAACCGATATAAAAAAAACACAGTTCTCTGCATCAGAATCAGCTGAGTAAAAAAAACACAGTTCTCTGCGTCAGAATCAGCTGAGTAAAGTTGTTCGTGTAAATGGCAAAGAGTTACAGTATGTGTAAGAGCGTGGGGTTATTTATTCGTCAACCACATTTTTAACCCCCCGGAGTCAAAGGGTTAAATTGAGGGTTTGGAGTGTTTTTTCTAAAATGCAAATGGTTCTGTATGTTGTTAGTACAGAACCCTTTGCATTATATAAAAGGGTTAGTACTACATAACATTCCTATATTTTATAGAAATTAATAAAATTAACTATTTGGATTTTAAAATGTAAACAATGGGACTCTAAAGTATCAAAGATCTTATCTAATTTATGCAAACTACTGCAGGCTCACACAACTCGCTAAGCTCTGGAACCTTTTAGTGAACAGCCTACTTATGATTTAATCAAAGGTATTAACCACGTATCAAAGGTGTTTTGTTACCAGGCTTATTTTTATGGTTTAGCACAAGTGTCTTGACACAGTCAAAATGTTTAAAGTGTTGGATTTGTACGTGCCGTTGACTTATTAAGTTGTTTGGCTTTTGCTTGCAGCTTTCTGTCTTTGAGCCTTGCTCATGGATAAACACAGTTTAACGAAGAATTAACTAAATGCAGCCTTTAACCTTAATGTTTGTATGAAAGCTAGATATGCATATTGATAAGCTCCGAAATCTGTGGAAGGTGCAGGTTTTCCAAGAATTAAAGTTGAGTCAATGGTACAGGCGGATTCTAACTGGCCATTTAACCAAAGGTTATGTGCATGTACCATTTGGAGGTCAGATACATCGATTGGAAATTTCCTTGTTGCTTTAACATTTTTAAATATCTCTGACTAAAAATAAAACATGTTTTTTGTATATCTTCAATAAAAAAAAAGGGCTAGTAAATGTAGAACTTTTTTTCCCCCCCAAGACCAAATTTCCAATGCTGACATTTTGTGGCCTAGCTGGATTTGTAAGTCTGTATTTCTGGGTTGACTCATGTGGTGTGTGGGTTTTGTGGGCATTTTTAACTAGTGCAAATGTTGGAGCACACTTCTGATGAACTAAGCACTTCTGTTGTTTGAGTCATTAGGAGCTCCAGTGTGCCTTAGGAAAAAAGTCACACTTCACAACAGGAGAACAGCACATGCCTCAGCATATATCAGTGTGAATCTTCATATTTGACCGTCTCACTCATTAGCATTTTGCCCAGCTACTTTGTGTACCTTCACCTCATCTGTCTCCTTCTTACTAATCAGGCATTATGTGCTCACCTTGAGCTTCGTTCATGACTCCAACGCAAGTTATATACATCTTTTGTTGATTTTTGCCCATCCAATTCACAAAACAGACTATTCATAGTGAAACCGAGATTTTTCTGTGAACAACTAGAAAATAAAAATGATGCCAGAGATTGTTTTGCGATAACCTTTAGTGCTTCTGTCTCACTAAATGTTGTGTAATATTGGTAGAAGCTTTTCTACGTATTGCTTTCCTCTTAACATTTTTGGTCACATACCTCAACTTAGATTGTGCAAATTGGTTCTGTTTGTTCTAAAGGGCTGCGTCTATGTGTTATGGATGCCAACCAGTAGCAAACCGAGGCCATTTTATATTGGGTGGCTGAAGAGGGGCAAAAAGGTCATGGCAGAGGGAAAGAAAAAATCTAAAGAATGTATTTTTAAACATTTTCTTTTCATATTACAGCTGTAATTACACATTTAATTAAAAAAAAGGTCTTAATAATGGAAAGAAAAAATAAACTGTTTAGTAGTCATTCTAGAATTGGACGACATTTTACATACCCGTTATATTTCAAATAATTTTCATACAAATTACTAACACATGCAGTTTCTAAATAAATTAATTTGTCCTAAAAGCTTCAGAGAAAAAACTGTTTTAAAACAGGTTTTAAAATACCAAATACTGTAAGTTTGGTGTATCCCCTAAAACGCCAGTCCTTTATCCCACCCCCCAAATAATCAAAACAGTTTTTGCTTTTAGGAACTAGTTGTTTTATGGCTGTCCCCTGTAACTGTGGGGACAACTGATTTAATAAAGAGAGCATCCTCTCTTCTCTTTTTCATATTTTTACAACATAGTTTGCTAGATTGAATGTCTCACTCTACCTCATGCAACCCTGTTACACATTTAATCAGAAACTTTGATCTGTAAGCTGAGCAGCTCAAGCATTTAAAAGATTATTACCTATTATTGATGAATATGGAGCAGGAAAGTGAAGCTTTACTTTTCATGAAATTTGAAGCCCAATGTCCTCCAATTCTGGAATAACCCCTACACAAACAGCACTGACCAAAGGTAAAGTCTGTACGAACTAGATGAGAAAGTATCTATAGGTTGTGTAGGTCTAACTCAGGAGAAAAGTTTTTTTTTTTAAGAAATTCTCTACAAATTCTGAGTTCTAGTTTATCAATTTGCTAGTTTTCATCATTGCTGTTGTTTTTGTTGGTACTGACTTTGCTGTCCCTTCTGGAAGTAGCACAAGATTAGGACGGGATTCCCTCAGTCCATACTGTCCTTTCTTTATTAGAGTCATTCATTTTCTGAAGACTTGGAGTCACAGATTTGTTGTTTTTCATTCATGCCAGAACAAATGAAAAGGAAGTCGTCTTATTTTTTAACACAATGCAGAGAAACAAGTAAGGCAATAACAGGCTTGTTGGAGGCTGGACATGCCCCTTACATAGGGTACAAAACAGTGGACAAGAGCATTCAAGTACAGAGCTTCATTTGTTTAAAGAAGACCAAGCGACAGTTGTGGCTTTTGTTCAGCAAAACATTTGACAAATTTTCCAGATCCAGTACTTTTGGCTGCCTTTTCTTAACGCTGAGATCTTCTATTTCTCATTTATATGTTTTTTTTTTTTTTAAATACAAGCTTTACATTTAAAAACCAGCTATCACATACAGCAGTATCCATTGGAAAAACAATGCCAATCTTACACAGGTGAAAAAAGTTCTGAGAAAACTTCCTCAAAAGGTACCGCAAACTGAGTCAGACTGGAGGGGTTCCCTCTGCCACTTGCTATGCTTCTTGTAAGAAGTCAATTTGATTGGTCCATCTCAGTTTTCATGTCTTGCAGGTCACACGCCTCAGTAACTAACAAAACAGATTTTCCCTTAAGAATTCACTGTTTGATAAGCCCAACTTTCCATTCGTGGTGCAACAATATTGGAGCTATCCAGTTTTAGATAGATAGATAGATAGATAGATAGATAGATAGATAGATAGATAGATAGATAGATAGATAGATAGATAGATAGATAGATAGATAGATAGATAGATAGATAGATAGATAGATAGATAGATAGATAGATAGATATAAACTTTATTAATATCCCAAAGGAGAAATTCAGGATTTTGAGCAAATATGTAAAAATTTATCTAGTCATCTACAAGTAGATGCATCAGAATGGAGCAGAGCAGGGACTTTTTGGCTTGTTGTACGTTCTACATCAAACCTACAAGAGTTTTTCAACAACTTTTTTTTGTCTGCTTCTGATTCTCAAGAATATGAATAAAGAAATACTCAGAAATACAATTTTAAGCTTAATTTTCTTCATATAAGGTGCTCATCATGAGAAAAATGCCACAGAACACAAAAAATACAATTTTCATGGGAATGAGTCTTTAAAACGTGAGAAATATTACTTTTAAAACAGTTTCAAGCACTGTTGAGCAGCTCATTAAAGGTCTCCTTTTCTTCCAACTCTTAAGATTTGTGCTCTGCTAAGATCCACAGCAAAAGTAGAAAAGTAAAGCATCTCAGATAGAAACTTAGCTTGAAGACTGCAAGGAGCCCTATGCAATGTAGGCTCAAATGAAAGTAGTCCACTTGTACAGCTTCATTTGAAATTTCCTCCAGGACTCCTTTTACTCCAGTGAACAATTTACCAACTTCTTTACTTTTGTTTGGACTGCAGAGCTAAATTTTCTTTGTATTGTAGCCCAATCATCTCCAGATAGGAAATTGTTTTTCAGCCTAACCGGCTGCATCCAGGGTTCTGGTACTCAAAGAAGCTCTCCTGAAACTTTCCATCATAGCATCTTTGAACCAAACCCAGCTTCTTTTTTCTCATTAACATATAGGGTTCACTATTTTCTTTATGAGAACTTTTGCCACACATGACAAAGACGTATTTCAAGTGTGCTTGGTTGTAGATTTTGTATTTTAGGTATTGTGTGACATCTGTTTTTCATCTAGGCATCAGGTACACTGACTTCATCTGATATTTCTTTCTGGTTCATCATGGAAACTTTGTTTTTAAGATTCTAAAACAACAAAAGTGCCTTTTTGGATTTAAATTGCATTTTTCCTATGAACCCGACTGGTTTCTCTTCCTGGATTCCGTCTTTCTAAATCTATGAGCTTTCTGACCTGCTGTCTTAGATTTCCCATCATATTACCGTATTTTCACGACCATAAGGCGCACTTAACCCTTTGATGCGCAACATGGGTCAAAAAGGACCCGGCTGAGTTTTATTTTTTTATATCTTTGCAATAAATTAATATTCCTCAATTAACTTGTTTTAGACCATCACACATGATTATCTTATTTTTTCATTTCTTACTTTTTAAATAAAAATTGTTTTTGTATCACTACCCCTCTAATGCGCAACATGGGTCCAAAATGACCCACATTCATTTTCTACGTTATTTCTCATATGGCTCAGTATTTACACAAAATAACTTTGAAATAAATTACATTTTATCATTTATTCCTCCATATATGTTTAAAATATCTTGTTTTTTGTGCTTCTTGAGCACCATGCATGATAACAAAGCAGTGGATGACAACAGTCAGAAGAAGAAACCAGAAGTGATCCAGTACTATAACAGATCAAAATGAGGTGTGGACACAATGGATCAAATGGTTAGAAACTATTCATGTCAGTGAAGAACACTGAGGTGGGCCATAGTTCCCTGGTACAACATGCTGGATGCTGCCACCTTCTATGCCTTCACTGTACAACACCCTGGCTATATGGGGTGTGTCAGCAATGCACAGCGGCTTTTTATCAAGGAGCTGGGCAAAGAGCTTGTCATGCCACCTATAAAGAGGTGCACTGAGGGCACACCCCAATGCCAAAGGCATGTTTGGGTGGCAGTGGCTCAGGTGGTTGAGGAAGTCGGCCAATGATGGGAGGATAGGCAGTTCGATCCCCGTTCCCCCCCAGTCAACTGTTGTTGTGTCCTTGGGCAAGACACTTCACCCTCCTTGCCTCCCATGTGGCTCCACTGGTGTGTGAATGTCCTGGTGATGGTCAGGGACCGTAGGTGCCAGCTACGTCGCTGTCAGTCTGTGCGAGGCAGCTGTGGCTACAACAGTAGCTACCATCACCAAGTATGAATGAATAGTGAATCACACTATCACACATTGTAAGAACTTTGAGCGTCTGGAAAAGTGCAGATAAATCCAATCCATTATTATTATTTTCAGGCAATGGGAAAATGTGCGTTTCAAAAACAGACAGAGCCACCATCAAGCCTGAAGAGAGCATCAGGAGGGGCAAAAGAAGAGGAAGAGGTGTGCGATCTGCTCAATTTATCTAAGACAAAAAAGTCAAAAGCTGGTGTTCTCACTGCCCCAGATCTGTGTGCAGAACACAAATATCACATTTATAATTTGTGAGGAATGTAAAAACAAAGGTCGCCATTTGTGTAAACGGATGTCCCACACCAGTTTAAAGTTATTAAAACATGTATAAAGCTCAGATTGTTAGACATGTCATGCTATCAGAGGTATGTGTTCAAAATGAAAATAATCATGTTTCAATTAAAGACATAAATTGTTGGCCCAACTCATTGCAAAAATATTACTTCAAAACAGATTGTTATTATTATAGTATTAAGTAATTTGATTAAAATCACACTTGAGTGACTGGGTCGTGTATGTAAATTTGTGTAAAAAACCATTCTTATTCATAAAGTATGAAAGGAAAATTGAAAATAATAATCTGGGTTAATAAAAAACAAGATATGTAAAGAATTCTTGGAATATTCAACAGTAAAAAATATATATTTTAAAAGATACAACAAAATAAAAATTCAGCCATCATAAGATTACATAGAAAATGAATGCGGGTCATTTTAGACCCATGTTGCGCATTAGAGGGGGTGTGGATATGTTAAAAGTAGTAGAGGTTCTCCCAAATGTACGCTGTGCCTAATGTGTTGTTGTGTGTTGTACATCCAAAGCAGTATACTGCACAACACTGAGGTTATTTATGTCTGCATATATTTGTGGGTTACTTTTTGGAGTAATAATGTTTTGGGTTATGGTAGTATCATTTTAGTTTAAACTTTAAAGGATAACACAACAGGATAGCTGACTCCACTCTCGGCCCAGATTTAAAAAATGCAACCAAAAAACAGAGGGTGTGGCTATTAGAGGCAGGCTGAGCAGGGCAGGTGTGGTCTGGATCTGTGACTGACAGTGACAGTGAGATTTGCTTGAGGTAACGTATAGCCACAGTGCATCTTCAATAATGGAGAGTGATACAGAGCAAAGTGATGCCAGTTTCACCACAGAACCTTCCAAACATTATTGTTTCAAGCCACTAGCTCAAGACTTTGCAGGATCGAGTAACCCTTGTGCTATCCTAGGCACTTTACCGTTAGGAGTTGGGTCATCTAGATCAGTGTTTTTCAACCAGTGTGCCGCGGCACACTAGTGTGCCGTGGGAGATGGTCAAGTGTGCCGTGGCAAATTGCCCTCATTAACTGATCTAAAACCATTTCCCATCTCCAGGATATCAACTCTGTGTTCATCCAAACAGGCCCTGATAAGACACTGAGTAGTTAGGAATATAAAAGATCAGAAAATTACTTTTTCTTTGTGTTATTTTGATTCTATTAAAGACATTTTGATAAGAATGACGGTACCACCGCGATTTAGCTGCAGCTATACCTGTTTCCTGAAGTCCTGCCCCTTTAAGTGTCTCCACCAATCATTCTTGAAGGCTTAATCACATGTCATCAGTCTGACCAATCAGAAGTGCTTAAAGTCTTAACTTCCTTGTCCCAATTTAGCTCAAAAAGTCGCTCAGTTCCAACAAAATTACCAGCTAAAGCTCGTCTTTAGCGGTGTAGCTTTCCACAGAATCCGGGATCAGACCGTGGAACAAGTGAACAAAACAATGAAGCTCAGAGACGCTAGTCTTTCTGCCCTTTTGCGGCAGTTTCACACTTCATCTCCCATGATGCATTAGGTCACATGACAGCGCCTCGGCGTACAATGAGTCGTCCTTGTTAAACGTCTTAAACCACAACGAACATACAGTTTGTAAATTTCCTAACGTAACAGCTGCAACTTCCAGCTTTTTCTGGCACAATTATCACAAAAATGCGCGTCAGATTCCGGCGGCGGCAGCCGCGGGGGGGGGGGGGGGGGGGGGCTATACATCAAAACAGACTGCTTTTTTTTTATTTTTATGCTGG